>JAFHAW010000180.1:0-62043 GCA_019022515.1 Quercus aquifolioides | reverse complement strand
CCCCCCCCCCCCCCCCACCCCCAACCCCCCCCCCCCCCCCCCCCCCCCCCACCCCCCCCCCCCCCCCCCCCCCCCCCCCCCACCCCCCCCCCCCCCCCCCCCCCCCCCCCCCCACCCACCCCCCCCCCCCCCCCCCCCCCCCCCCCCCCCCCCCCCCCCCCCCCCCCCAAGAAAAAATGGAAAGGAAAACACTTCCATCATTTTAAGAAGTAATCGCTAAATTTATTTAACAAGGAGATAAAATCTTTGATTTAACCTGAGTTGTGTTTTAACCTCCAATGTAAAAGCTCTGCTCCATATGATTGTTATGGCTCACTACATATTTTAAATGTTCGCTTAGCTCATACAAGATTTTGGGATGTGGTATCTCAACGTTTTTCTACCAAAATACCATCGTAAATAAGTTAGTATAATAGAGGATCGGATGCATACTACCCTCTTGACATCTGACTGAATAGAACTCCTTGTTACATTATGCATTGGAGATTCAAAAAATCCTTATACAAATAAGGGATTTCAATCAAAAGCTAATTGCTAGACACCTCCATTTTAAATGTTTCATAATATTGTTAAAGGCAAACAATGTCTTTATGTACTTACATGTTGAGAAGAGAGTAGAGACCCACTTTTTTGTGCAGGCACAGTGTCATTTAACTTATTATTTCCAAGAAACCTGATAATGAAGGCAAGAAATTAAGAAATTAAGAATAATAGTGGGATGTATAATATGCAATTAAGAAAATGAGGTATATTACAGGTAAGAGAGCAAACTCAAATTGAAAAGCGAAACTGGAATCTGTCCCGTTATATTGTTAAAGCTCAAATCCCTGAAAAAGTAAAACAATTTTAGTATTACGTATTGATAACAAAGCTGTTATCACATGGTTGTGTGATACCTAAAACTAGTTATCTACAAGAAGTAATTAACAATTATAATCCTTACACACTATCCCAACAAGAAAGAAGGAAAAAGAAAAGGATAGAGAAAAGATAAGAGGAGTGGAAAAGAAGGAAGAACTTGAAATACAATGAATTTCCCCTTATCCAATTACAAACAGGTTGAGTTCATTTTGTAAGCCACGAGAAACCTGATAACTATATCACTTAATTTGATCAGTATTTACCATTTAAATTTTAATACAGGAACCCACATAAATTTCTTTCTTTAGGTTGGGGTTGCCCAACCTAATAAATAGCATAGATGTTCCCTGTTCCATTGCTTTGAACAACAATCAAATTCAACCTAAATTCTAGCACTACATGTATCTAAAATTCTAGATAGTCACCCACCAATGGGCATTACTTACAGCTGTGTCAAATTTAGGTGTTCCCCTATATTGGATGGAATCGAATCAGAAATATTATTATTCCTCGGCACTCTGCAACAGATGCAACTAAACTGTTATATTATATACTGGAAGAGCAACAAAGAAGAAAGAAAATATGGATATTCATAATTGGGAATCTGAAACATAGACGCTTGGGTGTTTTCTTACAAGATACTTAGAGATTTCATATTCTTTATAAATGCAAGTGAAGAGCTCCCATTTGACAAATCACTTATTCTTCTACAATAATATCACACATGAGATTGTTAGCTTTATAGACTGCAAAATACAAAACAAAAGTAACTAAGAGACGTAAACACTCACAACTCTGTCAGAGAAGTCAAATTGGAAAAAGTTGAGGGTATTGGACCTTCTAAAGAGTTTCCTTCAAGCCTCCTAAAAATGCATTTTGTAGTAGTTAATCACAAATTGTGCAAAATACATCACTTCTGTAGACTGTACAAGTAAACACTAAAATTTTATCAATCATAACTCTTCAATAAACAATGTTACGAGCCTTATCTAGCATGATTTAGAGAAACAAGGATAGAGCTAGCAATATCATCTTACAAGGTAATAAGCTTTGACCAATTCCCTATGAAGTCAGGTATCTTGCCTGTGAGTTCAGTGTCTGATGCCCACCTGAGACCACAAGGAGTGTTTCCTCACACAATCTTATCACAATTTTTTATTTTTATATTTATCATTATGTAAATTTTAGAAAGTTTGCAATTGAAAAAAGAAGTAGTAGGCTAGTTCTTACACCGTTTGTAGGCTTTTTAAATTAGCAAATGTCGAAGGAATCTCACCAGTAACTCCAAAACTATCAAAGTAGCTGTCAAGGTAATGAATTTACATGAATAAAATTATATTAATATCCTATCCTCAGCTCAAATTAAAATTTAGTAGTAACAGTTAATGAATTTAACAACCAAAGGAAAGGTCTCAAGCCATTTGTGGCAGCTAATAGAACAATTTTCAAAATTTCTCATGGTAAGTATCTACAAAATATATCATTTTGACCATATCATTTCTGACAGCTAATAGTACTTGACTTTTTCATGTAAAATATATATTAAAAAAATATGATTACATTGTTTTCTGTCCTGGGATAAAACAGATAATCTTGCATTGGCAAAACCTTGCAATATGGCACATGAGATTTGTTGTCACAAAGTTCTTATAATCTCGAGCAACAGACAGGATATTACTAGAAGCTTTACTAGAACCATTTCCAAAGTTTGCCTCACCTAGCTATAAAATAAAATCAAATTGATTTCAGAACGTTCACTGAAAATAGAAAGCTTTATGGTACTAGAACTTACAGCTGTTCTAATTTCACTAAATTGCCAAGCTCAGATGGTAGAGGACCAGTGAAGTTGTTTGTCGAAAAGGACCTACAAAATTAACAAGTAAAACAATATATGAATTATAATTTATAAACAAGGAGTTGATTGTCTTAGGGTGCAGATCATCAAGATCAAGTATGTGAGATATAGAATTCCAGCCCAAAAAAAAAAAAAAAAAAAGATGTGAAATGTAGAAAGCATCAAAATAGGTGTACAATTGCATCAGGGTGACTACTAAATTCATATTTTTGTGATTCTTCATTATTTTTAATGGGAAGTCACACACGCATCCTATTATTGAGGGAGGAGGAAATTTCATTTGAGATAGACCTTATCACAAAACCCTTCTTCAAATAAATTACAATAAAAGAATGGTTGAAACAACACCACCAAGATGCCACATAGATGACTTACAAATTTTGAATTAGGGTAACTTACAATGATAGTAAATCTGTAAGATTTCCAAGTTCCTTTGGAAGTGTCCCTGATAATGCATTGATGCCAAAACTCCTAATTAATTAAACATAGGAAAGAGAAAGGTTAGTTGACATTAGTCATACAATATCCTTTGAGTTTCAAACCAAAACTGAGACAGGCTTACAGGTATTGCATGCGATATAGTTTGCCAATGGATGCAGACAAGTTACCAGTCAAGTAATTTTGGCCCAAATTCCTATAAGAAATATTGGAAACATAGCACATTTAACATAATATAATGAAAATGAACCATCCTGGAAAACTAGTACACCATATCTACTACAAAATTCAATTGGTTTACATGACGCAGTACACTTTCAAGGTCTATGTTCAATCCTAGCTTACATGAAAAAGAAGGTAATCCATATTCATGCAAAACACAAGTAAACAAACATATCAAGAAGATATCGTACAGATTGAAGAGGAAAGTCAAAGTCCATAGTTCATCTGGAATTACGTCAACTACATTCAGGGCATAAGCCTTCCTGTAAAAGGAAAAAAAGAAACATCAACCATGAAAAAAAAGATTCATATACTAAAGATGCCCAAGATATTTTGAAGTGCAGTTTCTATAACTTACCTAATTTTGCAGAACTTTCAATGAATTTAAAAAAATAAATAAAAAATTGAAAAAAGGGGGGATTATCATATTGTATATGAATTTAATTCATGGATTGCTAAAACTGTAAGCTTAGTAAAGGTGGCAGATTGAATGACTGCTCAAGAATATTAGTAATTAATATTATAAAAGCTCTCTACAAGCACAATGTTTACATATAATGGTGTGAGTTTCCAATTAATAGCCATATACCCTAGTGGCATTCTGCTAACTTCTTATGGGTTTAGATCCAAGGGTCAAACTCAAATTCCCTTAACCTGCACTTTGCAAAAATAATACATATTGAGGTCCCATCTGATTATCCTTTGCAAGGATTTAGATTTTATTCTTTTGTTTGCGCTAAATGCATCTCAAATTGTGCTTGTATACTCCAATAGCATAAAATTCATGGTTCATTGTACAAAACCAAACTTGTACTAGTGAAATGTGGTACAAGGAGAAAATGAGCATAGGAGAAGACAAAATTAACCATCAATATATAAATCCAAGAAACCACATGAGGAACTTTTAAGCTATAAAACACACGTGTGTGCGCGTGCGCACACACAAAGAACTTATCTCTTCAAATTTTTTTTTTAATTCCTTTCCCCATTTCAACACTGGAACATTGAGTTCAAGTAAAGTTCCCATTTTATATTACCATGTGAATTTATAAAGTTGACACATTTTATCTTTTCATTTTTGGTCATCATATAGATGATTCATACATGAGTTTTTATTTAAGAGGATATTATGACAAAGGCCTCCTTTTGATGTCTCCATGACCTCGCCTTAGTCCTTAGGATTCTATGGCCAATTTCATGCAAAACTCAATAATTTTAAAGTTCACACATCCATCATAGGCATTGGTTTGACCAACAGATGCCACCAACTTAAATTGGTGCATGAAGATACATTTCATCAAAATTTTAAGCAGCAAAATACTTTATCTTTTATGCTCAAATTTGATGGTATGATGTTTGTATGACATTACATGCTCAAAAACCTTTAAAATAAAGGAACAGAACATGGGAAGCACCATGAAGGCACACCCATTACATAATTAACAATTTACTGGTAAAACAATACCGCAAGAGGTTTAAGTGTTACACTCAAAACCTCAATGTGTTATGTTTTTAGGGGAAACTATATGGGATGTCAGATGGGGGTACTACACACGGGAGAATAATCCAGAGCTTGAGGAGCTCTAAATACCCTTAAATAAATAAATAAACACCCAGTCCAATAACGAAAAGTTAAGGACAAGCATTATAAAACAACGGATATGAATAGGGATTTTTGTAATGCACATTGTCAACTCACCTCACCTGTCAAATTATTTAAAAAAAAAACCACTCTATAAAGGTACATAAAATTTTAGTATATGATAACATATAAAAAAAAGTTTTGCTACTAGGCAACCAGTTAATATATAATATCCTCTTCATCAACCAGTTAATATAATATATCCAACAGTGTTGATACTAATTTTTTAACCAATATCAAAAATAAACTTAAACCTTTTCAACAACCAGTCAGATATAATAGAGGTGATCCCCTTGCTTTTCGTTTTAGTTCAATATAAAATTATAATATAAAAAAAATGCAATTTACATTAAACTATTTTTTTTTATTGAATGTGTAGAAATTGTAATTCTAAGAAAAAATGGCATGGGAAACAAAACATGAGGATATATATATATATAAAAGAAAGAAACGTACAATTGGGTAATGTGGCAAGTAGTGTTACTATTGTACGAACAGTCACATTTGATAAAGGGGTTGTGGTTTTGGTCATCAAAACTGGTGGAGTCGATGGCTGCTCCACTGCATGGTTCCCCTCTTATATTCCATCGATTTGATGATGCTGAGATCCCCCATTTTTGAAATATTGTATTCAGTGCTATCACTGCATGCAAACATATTCACAATTAAACATCATTGTGATCAATCTGATATACACCCTCCAAAACTGCCAGTGTTTAAAAGAACAATTTTAATTAGAAAAAAAGTGCTAAATTTTATAACATTATTATACTAAAATAACTAAATAGCTTATTTTTATTTTGAGCCCATCCCAAACAGAGAAAAATGTTGTGTTTGTAAAAAGGAACTTTCTAATCAATGATACCCATCACAGATTAGGTAGTAAAATCAATCCCACTTAATTAACAAATATCCGAATTGTCCAAAACTATTAAGTGAGGGTTTGAATTGTGCTTAAAGTTGCGTTGCATTTTACTCGGTTGCGTTTTTTTCTTTTTTTATTTCTTTATTTTTGGCTCGCATTGGTTGACTTTGAGAGACAAAAAGTATTGTTATAAACAGTGCGTGCACTGTTCACTCACTGTTTATGTACTGTTTAAGCATTAAAAAATATTAAAAATAGGTTATACGATACTATTCATATATTTAAAAATTATTTTGCTACAGTGTTTTTAGCAACAATCAGTTTTCAGTAACAATAAGTTGTATCCAAACGGTAAATCTACCAATATTTTTTTATTTATTTTAAGAATTAAAATTACAATTAACCCACTTTTAAAGGGTGTAAAAAATATATATCAATCAGTGATTGAATTTTTATTTTTTAAATGAAACAATGAGTAAAATCCATGTAACATAGATTTCTTTTTCTTTTTTCTTTTTTTGGGTCACTATATAGATTGAATGATTTTTTTTTTTTTTTTTTCAATCAATCTATATAGTGACGAAAAAAAAAAATCTTTCATAACTCTTTCTTTTTCTTTTTAAATTACTAGGGTGGTAGCCTTTAAAATTTCAATATATATATATATATATAGAGAGAGAGAGAGAGAGAGAGAGCATTGCTCATAGCTGTCTGATTATTTAGTTAAATATGTAATTATTAATTTATGATGTACCCAAGCCCCACTAATACTATATAGTATTTACCACCACCCCAATAATGTAATGGCTGACACCACAAGTTGCCAGCACAACTGTAAAGCTAAGCTAGCCATTGAAATGATGATAATATCAGAAGTACAATATCTACCTTGCACTTATCAGCATGATTAGTTGGTTTGGGGCTCTTATTAACTTCATCCATAGCTAGATTTGGAAGCTATAGCACGATTAAATTCTAAAAGCTAGCCTTCTATATATTACTTCAAGTTTTGTACCTCAACAATTATAAACAAACACAGTTTTTGGCATTCATTGTTTATTTATTGGATTATAACCCAAAATACAAAAAAAAAAAAAAAAAGTTTCGTATTGCTGTTCATATTTAACATATGCAGAAGACAAAAAAAGCTCTGATCAGCCAAGAACATTCATATGTAATAAACTCTATGTGAGAGAGAGAGGCACACCTTCAGCAGGATCTGTAGCAGCTTGGGTTCGATTTTGAGCTTGAGCCAACTCAAAAAGTTGGCCAAAGATGCAAGCAACACAAAAAGCTAAAGCTAGAAGAGGTAATGATCCTACCATGACTTCCATTTTTTCTCTATATGGGATTCATTAACAAAATAGAAGTGCAATGAGAGATATTACAGAAGGGCTAGAGAGAGAGAGAGAGAAGAATAGAGGAAGATAAAAAGCTTCTCATAGATATGCAAAGCCGCCACACCATCTACTCTTGACTATATGCATTTCTTAAGTATACAAATTCCCTCGTTCAAATATATCCATTGGTAAATATACTAAATATAAAAATGCCAATAGCTAGGGACAGAAAGTTGACCATTGTTTATAGAACACTACATAATTGATACATTCATATCATGCGGTTTGGTTGTTAATTACATCATGCCCCACTCACGCGCCCCTAGCTATTGGTGTCAACTTGGTACTTGGTAACTCAAGATTGGTTTTTTTTTAATAACTATAAAAGCCAAACAATTTTGTTAGTTAGCAACGTTTCCAAACTATTTAGGAAAGTAATAACTCGAGTCTGTTGGACTCAATTTCACTGTAGTAAATCGAGTCTCAAATACTCAATTTCCATGAGGTGTGTGGCTGAGGTGGATTAAGAAAATTCACGTGGAACTCGAGTCTCTAAGACTCAAGTTCCCTCCAACGGACCAACCCTACAACAGTTTTTGCTCCGATTGCGATCGTGATTCAATAGTTTTTGCTCCGATTGAGAAAACATGAACTCACAACAGTTTTTGCTCTGATTGAGATCGTGATTTGGGTTTGGAATTTTGAGAAATTGATTTAGATGAAGAAGGAAGAACTGTGTTGGGTTTTTGGGGGCTTGGAAGAAGGGAGTGGGACGACAGATGAAAAAAAAAAAAAAAAAAAAAAGGAAGAAGATGGTAAACAGGAAATCAAGTCTTAAAGACTCGAGTTCCACGTGGATCTCTTAGTACACCTCAGCTTTGCTAGCACACAGAAATTGAGTCTCTTAAACTCGATTTGCTACAAGAAATTGAGTCTAAAGACTCGAGTTGCTAGTTTCCTAAATAATTTGAAAACATTGCTAACTAACGAAATTATTTGACTTTTATAGTTATTTAAAATAAAAAATAAAAAAAACCCTCAAGATTCACAAACCGGACCCTCTTAGTGGCAACTTGGTGGCTTTATAGTATAACTTATAAAGTCATTGGCACCAATAGCTAGTATAACTTATAAAGTCGTTGGTAGTGGTTGGGCTAGTGGTTTGTTGATCGATTTGTGGTGGTGGGTTGCCGATTGGTTTGCAATTTTGGGTTGTTGGGTTTTTTCTTGATGGGTTTGGTAACAGTAGTGGGGGTTTGGGTTGTGATCACGGTGGCTGGGCAATGGGTTTGGTGGGCCTCAATGAGTCAATCTTGTGATGATGGGTTGTGATCACGGTGGCTGGGCAATGGGTATCTGGCAATGATCATGGTCCCTGGGTAGTGGGTATTTGGAGGTGGCTATGGTTGGGTTGTGATGTGGGGGTTTAGGTGGCAGTGGGTTTGCTGAGTTGAGAAGAAAGAGAGAAAGTTTGATCACTTTGTTGGTTGATCTTGGTTCAGAGAAAGAGAAAGAGACAGAGAGGAAGAGAGAGAAAGAGAGAATAAAAAATAATAAAGAAGGGATATTTAATTGATGTGATGTTAAAATAAATAAAGTAGTTTTTTGAGTTGCTAAATGTTTAATATTTTGGCACTACCAATGCTGATGCTTTATGACTCATTATCCTTTTTTATTCATGAGTGTCTTAGGACAATTGTTAATAAATCAGGAGTGTTTTAGGACAATTTTTAATAGGGTGAGGCTTAGGTCCAGTGCATGTAGTGCACCATACTTGTTAAGATGGTGACATGTGTTCAAAAGTGAACACGTGTTATAATCTCAACGGATCTAGTCCAACTAGACAATGGACCCAAACTTCACCATTTTTAATAAGATTTGGCTTACCTCCAATACTTTTTTTAACGGGAATCTCCTTTTGTTTTAATGAGAAACTGCCACATCACCCACTAACTAAATAAAAGGTGGAGATTAAAACTCACTATTACTTACCATTGTTTATTTAAAATAAAATGAGACTTACAGTTAAAAAAGTATTAGAGGTAAGCCAAAATTTTCATAAACCATTTTATGAAAATTTTGATATCACTTTTATAAAATATATATATATATATATATATATAAAGTCGTCTAACAATTAATTGTTTTTTTTTCCCATAAATTTTTTTAAAAAAAATTTCTTAAATCAATACCCTTACGGCATTCAATAACATTTCTCTTTCATTTATTTGTGTAAGTCTCGTGACTCGGTGATCGTGACCCTTAAGATCATTCACATTGCAATTTTAAAAAATAAAAAATAAAAACCTACTTTTTTTAATTTTATATCTTCATTGCCTTTTTTCCTTTTTTTGTGCAAGTCATGACTCAGACATCATGACCCTTAAAGAGTTAAACCTGTCATAATTTCCAAAGAGTGCTATTAAAAAAAAAATTCACAACTTCTCCACAATTTGTCAAGTTATGAGTGGTGATGTAAACCTCATGGATCCATTATTTTTTCTCAATCGTTCACCGTTCGCTGACAAAATAAAAATTGTGATATATATATATGGGCAAAACTTAGGTACAGTTCCTTACATACAGTTGCTTAGGTTCCCCTTTTAATTTTTTGACACTTGTAACTTAACAAACGGACGTTAAAGGCTCATCTCTTTTAATTTTCTTCCGTTATTTTTTATTTTTATTTTTTGTTTCTTGACCTGTGACTGCAGGAAAGCACAAAGCAGAAGCTTTCTTCAGTTTAGATCTAAGAACTTTGAACATTGATCATACCTTTTTTCTTTTCCTTTTTTCCTTTTTGGTTTCTTGGCCTGTGACTACAAGAAAGCAGAAAGCAGATGCCTTCTTCAGTTTAGATCTAAGAACTTTGAACATTGATCAAACCAATGGCGGAGGTGGAGGCTTGTACGACGACGTTTATGGTGGGCCGCCGAGGTTTGGAGTGGCTGCTACAATTTTGCCACGCGTCAAGGACTACAATGAGATATTCAAGAGCTTCCACGCCTCACGCGCCACTTCCATTCTGGTCCTTGATCTCCCGGCGGTCGACGAGGAAGGCTCCGAGGTCTTCTTTGATGTCCGGAGCTCCAGCTTCGACTACTTAGAGGTCTTCAGCGGCGGCGGTGGACTAGATTTCGCGACATGCTTTTTGACTTGTCTAACGGTTGGGATTTCCATTCCACTGAAGAAGAAGATGAAGAAGGTTGGTATGATCAATGTTCAAAGTTCTTAGATCTAAACTGAAGAAAGCTTCTGCTTTGTGCTTTCTTGCAAGTTGGTATTTTTATTTTTTGTTTCTTGACCTGTGACTACAACTGCAACAAAAAATAAAAATAAAAAATAACGGAAGAAAACTAAAAAAGATGAGCCTTTAACGTCCGTTTGTTAAGTTACAGGTGTCAAAAAATTAAAAGGAGAACCTAAGCAACTGTATGTAAAGAACTATACCTAAGTTTTACCCTATATATATATATATATATTATGACACTAGCATCCCGGCATCTGAATTGGATTGCATAAGAGAATCCACATCTGCTCAGCTAAAGTCTTCTAAAATACATATACAGTGCAAATTTTACACATTTTGAGTAAAAAAATACCCACATCAGTGGGTGTAAAAATATGTAAAGCTGGCCATATTTTTCCATGAGCTACAGTACCCGTGTATAATATTATCAGTCCACACAGGTACAATATAAAAAACTTCTTTTTCTTTTTCGCTCTTTTTTTTCTCTCTCCTCTCACTGAGCACACCAACGCAGGTCTCAGCTTCTCTCTCCCTGTTTCATTCCTCTCTTCCTCTCATCTTCTTTCTTCGTCTACTTCTACTCAGCTTTTGCTCATTCTCTATTGACAGACTCATCTTCTCTATTTGATCGGTTTGGGGGTTTTGCAGGGTGGATCAATTGACAGACTCATCTTCTCCATTGACAGACTTTGGGGCCAATTTCTCTAAAAAGGTATGGGTTTTTCTCATTGAGATTTTAGGGTTTTTTTGCTTTTTGGTTTCAAGCAAGATTCTTGGGAGTTTCTCTAAACTTTTTTTTTTTAGGGTTTCTTGTTTCAAATTTTTTCTGGTTTGGGGTTTTTTTTTTAGGGATTCTTCGGAGCACACCCGAAGGTTTATTTTTGGAATTTATTAGTATTTCAGATTTTGTGTGTATTTATATTTGATTATTTTAGAGTTCAGGTAAGGATTAAATTTTGTCTTTTGATAGGGATTAGTTTCCCCGTGTGTAGGGAGTGTTTGAAGAATTTGAATTGATTGAATAGGGTATATAATTAGTTTCTCCCCTATTTTGGGACTGATTAGTTTCTCCCCTGTTTTCGGACTGATTGAACAGGGTATATACTTTGTGTCTTATGAACTTAATGCTGTATATGTGTGCCGTGACCCCTTGCATTCTGCACAAATCATTAGTACTTGTGCAGCAATGATACTTGCAGAAGTCTATTAAGTGGAGACATTATATCTTAACTATTGTTTGGTACTTCTTCTGTTTTATGTACACATTTATTTGCTGTTTGTTTAATAACAAGCATTCTTAATTAATCTCAGTTTATTTGGGACTAATGCATAGTTGAATTGAGTTTAATGAAAAAAAATTCTTTTGTTATTTTTACAAACTTTCTTTCTTTTCGCAGAATGTTAAAAAATATTTTGGATATCAGTGGTTTTTATTGCAGCTGGATATGGATTATTCATACTTTAGCATTGTCAAGTTGGAGGTGTTTTATGAAGTTATTTTTTGCCATAAGACCCAACTTGAATTGTCTTTGCTTCCATTAATGTTAAGTCTTTTTCCCAACTTGTTTTTCGTATACAGAAAATTTTGGGTGTTCGAGTTCCATAATTAGTGACTTCCAATGGGTATTGGATTGTTTTTGCAACCTACTCTGAGTAAGAATATCATGGAGAGAATTGCGGACATAAAAATATTGGAATTAGAGAGAACCATCTAGGTATATTAATGAATTGACTAGCAGCCTATATCCCTTTTTTTTTTTTTTTTATAAGTAACTTGCAGCCTATATCCCTTTGTTGAATTGTTTCACGTAATTTTGTAATGGGTCAATTGCCTAACTGATTTAGGAGTCCTTTAGTTGGGACCCAGATTAGTTCTTAAAGTTCACATTGTGGTCCTTGACTTAAAGACCTAGACAGACCTGAGCAAAAAGAATATATTCGTCTACGTCGCTTGGAAATCTTGGAGAGGTTAAGGTCTAAATATCCATCATAATTTGAATGTTATTATTGACAATATCTAATCAAGTAATTTTTTGTATAGTGCAAAGATACCTAGCACATAGTTGACATAGATGATTTTTTGTAGTCTTTGCTTGTGTAAGGGAACAAATGCAATGTTGTAAATTTTGTATTGTGCACGGACAATAGCACTTGATTATTGAATTTAATTTGTGATTATGTTCTTGTCGTTCTATTTTGGGTGAAGCAATGTCTCTGTTGTGCAATGGCTGTACTTGCTGATTTTTCTGCATAATTATTTGTTTCTGCAGAAACTGTTTTGTTTTTCTGCATAATGTTATGGTGTCACTTGTTGCAGCTGCATGCCTGCATTTGCTGCTGCTGCTGCTTGTTTAGCTCTAGGCAACTTACTTGTCTGCTGCTGCTGCTTGTTTAGCTCTAGGCAACTTATAGTGTTATTTTTCTGCATAATGTTATTTTTCTGCATAATGTTATTTTTCTACAGAAACTGTTTTATTTTTCTGCATAATGTTATTTTTCTGCAGAAACTGTTTTATTTTTCTGCATAATGTTATTTTTCTGCAGAAACTGTTTTATTTTTCTGCATATTTCTTGCTTCTGCAGTATAGGTCCGACTCCTCTAATTGTGGTCCGACTCCTCTGCAGTAAAGATAGAAGAATTAAAAAGGATAACTGTAACTGTGCGGTGTTGACGTGGTCACCAAAGCCACTATTTTGGTAGTTTGGGCATCAGCGGCATTCGTCGAAGCCACTATTTTAATAATCCACCCACCGGTGGGTCACTATTTGGCGGTACGGTGGGCGGCGAGACCAATCCGGCGGCGTTCGCCGGAGCCACTATTTTGGCGGTTCGGCCATCGGACCTCCACCACGAGCGGCTCCATTGGCCGAGCCACCGGTGTTGGTAGTTTACTTAAAATATAAGTTTAAATTAAAAAAAGTATGACCATTAGAGAAATAATAGATAAATGGAGTATAATGAATATTTTATTGAAATATCTTGTAATATAAATGAACTGATGTAGGTGTTTTGTAAAAGTGAATGTGTAAAATAGAAAAAGTAGGTTTTTAGTGTAAAAATGGATGTGTAAAATACACATACTGATGTGAATGCTCCAAGGGCAGCTTTTGAAATTTCTGACTTTGAAGATTTGGAACATATATATAACACATGATAAAATCGTAAGAACTAGTAAGGCGGTCAACAGTCTTTTACTAATTCATAAAAAGAAAAGAGACAAACTAAGGCCAACAGTCTTGTTTGCCGGTGATTCTTTTAACGAGAAAAATCTAGATTCGAACCCCTCATGACCTCATTCTCAGTTCTCGCTTGTTGTAAGCAAAATATATATATATATATATATATATATAAACAACTTAACCTTAATCTCAAAATTATTAGTTCTTATATACAAATTTCTTCCATTCAATGTAGTTTTTTATATAAAGTAAGGTATATATAATTTTTTTTTTTAATTAAATAAATTCAACAAAAAAATCCTTTCACAAACGCAAGGTTAGTTCAACACTAATGAAAATCTATCTCAGGCTCTCAGCTATAGTTGCATATTGTGCTTTAAAAGTTTTGGACAAACTAAAACCCACATAAGTATTAACCTTACAAGATATACGGGGTTAGAACTATAGACATGAGATGAGATACTACCCAAAAAAAAAAAAAAAATTGTTATTAGACTATCATTTTTGTTCTTGGGTTTAAATAATAATGACATTTCTTTTGTGGTTTTCATGTCTAATTTTCAAATCTGAACTTTCCTCTCACAGTATCCACACACACGTATATATAAAACCTTACGAAATAAATTAAACGACTTCATAAAACCATATAAAGACTTAAGTATTTTTTCTTTACTTGTATTTGGGAGTCCATATTCTTTTTTTCTTTTTTCTGTTTTTTGCCATTTAGTTTACAAGACAAGACGTATAGATTGGGATTCTGGAATGAGATAATCATTTAAAGTTTTAAAAAAAAAAAAAATTATTTCAAAAACTAATTAGAGTTTGATATCAAGAAGCCAAAAGAGTTGCCATGACTTTCTTTCAAAAAAAAAAAAAATTTTGAGTTGCCAACTTGCCATGACTTAAAAGATATTAGTCAACAAAATATTTGAGTGGTACTTTTTTTAATTAAAAATATCACTCATTCTAACTAAATCTCATATTAAATTCTGGGATCATTAATTCCATCCTAAATGTCAAAACTAATCTCAAATTTTATATGTTAGTTCAATAAAAAATATTATATATGATCAGTTCCTTTTACATCAATGCAGCAGCACATTTCTGTGTTGGTGTGATTTTTTAAAGTTCGGAGACAAGTTGGAGGAAAAACATTAGTATAGAATAAAAGGTAGGTGCTGTCTAACACGCGCCTAAACTGAGTGTGAAACTGGCAGTAGAATGCACACGTCAGCAATCTCGAACGTTCAAAATAGTAGAACTAGTAGGTGATGGTCAAACTGTCGAAAGTTCAATCTTCACCGCCGAGCTCTATCAATACAACTTTAGTGGCGGATTTGAAATCAAAATCAATCTTTTTATTAAATCTCTTTTCCAAATAAGACTGAGCATTTACATTGCTTGTTCCCCCAAAAAAAAAAAAAAAAATTGTCTATTTTGAATAAAAAATTTTATTTTATTTATTTTACTCAATCACTTTTTAAAAAATTCATGTCAAACTATTTATTTTATATTATATTTTATAAAAATATTATTTATTTATATATTTTAATTATTCTCCCAAATCATATATCTCTTTATAAGTAAAGAAAATATTAAAAAACAAATATACATAGTGTAACAAAACAGAGATGAGAAGAACAAGAATCTATGAATAGAGAGGAAATATTTGAGAGAGAAGATGGAAAACTTTCTCTTAATCTTGTAATGAATGAATCTATACACAATCTAAGGTTATATACACCTCTGAACCTAAACCCTCAAAACAGAATGTAACAAACTAATCCAGAGCATAGAGAAATCAGTTACAACACGTGTGAAGGTTAGTTACAGCACGTGGGATACAATCTGAACTAAGTTAATAGCTAAACTACATGCCGTTTATCTATTAACTTAAATAGCCTTGTAGCTTGTCTTGTCTGTGTCGTTTAGTTCTTCTTTGTCTGTGTCGTTGAGTTCTTCTTTTCTTCCTTCTTATTCTTTGGTCCTCTCTTCTTAACTGCCTGATACTCCCCCTCAAGATGAGACTCATAGCTATGAATGTTCAATACACTCATCTTGGAAATTAAGAACTTCAATTGTTGGCTGCATAATGCTTTGGTAAACAGGTCTGCTACCTGTGTATGTGTAGGAGTGAAAAATAAACGAATCACCTTCTCTTGCACCTTGTCTCTAACCAAGTGACAATCTACTTCTATATGTTTTGTACGCTCGTGGAAGACAGGATTCTCACCAATGTGGATTGCTGCTTGATTATCACAGAAGAGCAGACCAGGTTGTGGATGAGCAACTTCCAAATCTTTCAACAAGGCTAACAACCAAGTCATCTCACAAACTGTCAAGGCCATTGCTCTATACTCAGCTTCAGCTGATGATCTAGAAACTATGGATTGTTTCTTAGATTTCCATGAAACCAATGAGTCTCCCAAGAATACACAGAAACCAGTAGTGGACCTTCTGGTATCTACACAGGAAGCCCAATCTGCATCCGTGTAGGCCTTCAAATGTAGATCAGACTTTGATGACAGAAGAATGCCTTGACCAGGAGATCCTTTGATGTACTGTAATATCTTGTAGGCTGCATCAAGATGTGGTTTTCTAGGCTTAGCCATGAATTGGCTTAGTTTATGGACTGAATATGTGATATCTGGCCTTGTTATTGTCAGATATAGTAACCTTCCAACCAATCTTCTATAAACTCCAGGATCATCCCATAAATCACCTTGGTACTTACTTAGTTTCAAGTTTTGCTCCATTGGTACTTTGCTGGGTTTACAACCTTCCATACCAGCATCCTTAAGAACCCCTAATGCATACTTCCTTTGGCATAATGAAATTCCCTTTTCTAATCTAGCTACCTCAAGACCTAGAAAGTATTTCAAATTACCAAGATCTTTCAACTTGAACTCAAGGTTCAAAGAAGTTTTAAGGTCTTCAACTGCCTGAACATCATTACTTGCAATTAGAATGTCATCAACATAAACTAGCAATGTTATGAAAGTCTGATTAAACTTCTTAGTGAACAAAGAGTAATCAGATTTTGATTGCTTGAATCCATACTTCAAAATGGTTATAGAAAACTTGGAGTACCACTGCCTTGATGCCTACTTAAGACCATACAAAGACTTGTTAAGCTTGCAAACTAGGTTCTCCCCCTTGCTGTGAAACCTCTAAGGCAATTGCATATAAACCTCTTCATGAAGATCACCATTAAGAAAAGCATTGTTCACATCAAGCTGAACCAAATGCCAACCTCTCGCAGCAGAAATTGCAATCAAAGTCTTGACAATGGTGAGTTTAGCAACAGGAGAAAAGGTGTCAGTGAAGTCCAAACCAGCCTACTGAGTGAAACCCTTGGCTACAAGCCTAGCCTTGTATCTATCCAAAGAGCCATCAGCATTATATTTAACCATATAAACTCATTTACATTCAATAGCCCTTTTGTGAGTAGGTAATGGAGTAACAGTCCAGGTTTGATTTGCTTCCAAAGCAGCAATTTCAGATGCCATAGCATCCTGCCAATTAGGATCCTTGACTGCCTCATGGTAAGATGTAGGCTCAAGAATGGCAGAAATGAGAGAACAAAAATGGGCATAAGATGTGGATAGTTTGGAGGAGTTAAGATAAGTGGACAAAGGGTATTGAGTACCTGACTTGTTGGCAGGAAGAGAAGGAGCAGGTTCATTACTGACAACTGTGCTGCACTTAAAATCAGTTAGATATGCAGGTGGTTTAGACACCCTGGAAGACTTCCTCAGAGGAACACATGGTACATTGATGGAGGGAATAATAGGTGGAGGTGAATCATGGATAGGTAATTCTGCAGAAATGGTATCTGCAGAAGTGGCAAGAGGTAAATCTGCAGAATTGTCATCTGCAGAAGTAGCAAGAGGTAAATCTGCAGAATGGTCATCTGCAGAAGTAGCAAGAGGTAATTCTGCAGAATTGGGAACAGGTAAAGCTGTGGAAGATGGGATAGAAACATTGGAATCAAACACAGAAGTAGTAGGGTGAGACACTAAAGGGAAGAGATGAGGTAAAGGAATGCTAGTATGAGGAGAGGAGGAATGAGAAGATGAAACAAAAGGAAAAACAGTTTCAAGAAAATGAACATCTCTAGAAACAAAAATCCTTTTGGTAGTTAAATCAAGTAGTTTGTAACCCTTAACACCAAAAGGGTAACCAAGAAAAACACAAGATGAAGATCTAGGATCAAATTTTGATCTGTTATGAGTAAGGGTTGAGGCAAAACAAAGGCAACCAAAAACCTTTAAATGAGCAAAGGAAGGAGGTTTGCCATAGAGTTTTTCAATAAGAGTTTTCTGGTTCAGTATTTTAGAGGGTAACCGATTGATGATATGGACAGCAGTCAATACACATTCACCCCAATAGGATATAGGAACATTAGATTGAAACTTCAATGCCCTTGCAATGCTCAAAATGTGTTGGTGCTTCCTCTCCACAACTGAGTTTTGTTGTGGAGTGGCAACACATGTGTGTTGATGAATGATGCCCTTGTTGGCATAAAATTCTTTCAAGAAAAATTCAGGGCCATTGTCAGTTCTAATGATCTTAATATTGGCATGAAATTGTGTATGTATCATGTTATAAAATGAGATCAACAAAGGTCTAGTTTCAGCCTTGGATTTCATAAGGTAAATCCAAGTGGATCGTGTGGCATCATCCACAATGGTAAGGAAGTACTTGAAGCCATCATGAGTGAATTTAGCAAATGGTCCCCAAATATCACAATGAATCAAATCAAAAGCATTATTTGAAATGTGATTAAAAGAAAGGAAAGGAAGTCTTTTCTGTTTGGCAATTGGACAAAGAATACAATTCTTATTGCTATGAAAAGTTTGTACATCAGAAATGAGATTATGCAAAGCATGAATTTTATTATCCGAGGCATGTCCTAACCTCATATGCCAAAGATAAGACTTGGTAACAGTAGGAATGGACATAGACTCAGAAACAGAATTGACAAAAGAATGAAAAATAGACTCAAGAGTTGAAGAAGCTATTGGAACAGAGTTGCTAGTTGGAGCAGTATGCAGCAGATACAAATTGTCATGTAATTCACCCATTCCAATCGTCTTCCAACAAGTAAGGTCCTGGATAAAGCATAAATTTGATAGAAAAACCAGGCAACATGAAAGAGTTTTGGTTAATTTGCTGACAGAAATTAGATTGAAATTGAAAGAGGGAACACATAGCACATTTTCAAGTTTCAAAGTTGCAGTGACTTGAATTGTACCAATGTGTGTAACAGTGACTCTTTCACCATTTGGCAATTGAACAAAGGTTGATACAGAACTAGTGATATGTGTAAACAAAGATAAGGAATGAACTATGTGGTCTGTGGCTCCGGTATCAATAATCCATACATTATTACCATAGGCAGCTTTATTGACAGGATTAATAGCAAAGACTGAATGATGCAAGTCTAAGGAACAAAATCAGACCAAGGAGTGCATTCATTACCTGAAAGAGCAGAGTTAGCTGAGTGTAAAGCATCATTGGTACCACCAGATGTAGATGCATGAGAATTGAGCATTGAGATTAGTTGTTGACATTGCTCTGTGGTGAAAGGGAATGAATTGACCTGTTGAACATCAGCACTGCCTTGATCACCTTCAACCAAGACTTGATTTGCCATAGCCACTTGACCTCTCTGCTTGTAACCAGGAGGAAATCCTACTAATTTGTAGCATTTCTCCACAACAAGGCCAAGCTTCCCACAGTGACTACACACAGGCCTCCCTTTTGTATTGTTTCCTCTGATATACTTGTTGTTCCCTGGAAATGAATTTCCCTGATTGAATCCTTGATTTTTGACTGCAAGAGCAGTTGATTCAACTGAGGGAGCAACATTAAAACCCAAACATCTTTGCCTTTCCTCTTGAATTACTAAAGAAAATGCCTTACCAATGGAAGGACTAGGCTCCATCATGAGAATTTGTGTTCTAACTTGAGAATAAGAGTCATTCAAGCCATTTAAGAATTGCATAAGAGAATCTTGATGCTGAAGTGCTGTGATTTTGTCATTCACACCACAAGTGCATTTTCCACATGAGCAACACGGCAAAGGTCTGAAATTCAATAGTTGATCCCAAGCAGCTTGAAGATCCGTAAAGAATCCTGTGATTGTGGCTGCACCTTGCATCATAGATGAAATTTGCTTCTGAAGTTGAGAGATTCTTGGTCCATTAGCCTGAGAGAATCGTTTCTTAAGAGTATTCCACACTTCAAATGCAGTGTCTCTGTAAATCACACTAGCAGTGAGATGAGGAGAGACTGAATTCAAGATCCATGAAGAGATCATGGAATTGCATTTGGACCAAGCTTTCTTCTCTAATGGTGTGACTGCCATTGAAGCATTGACAGAACCATCAACAAATCCGAGCTTGCTTCTGGCATCCAAAGCCATTATCATTGCTCTGGACCACATAGGATAGTTGTTCTCAGTTAACGGTTGAGTAACCAAAATCGCACCTGGTGTTTCACCATGGTGCAAGAAAAATGGACTTCGTGGATCTTCCATTGGAGTCAGCTCTCGCTGAGAAGAGGAAGATGAAGCAGTTTGAGTGTTCTGAGTATTCGACGCCATTGAAGAAGGCTCGAGCTCTGATACCATGTAACAAAACAGAGACGAGAAGAACAAGAATCTATGAATGGAGAGGAAATATTTGAGAGAGAAGATGGAAAAACTTTCTCTTAATCTTGTAATGAATGAATCTATACACAATCTAAGGTTATATACACCTCTGAACCTAAACCCCCAAAACAGAATGTAACAAACTAATCCAGAGCATAGAGAAATCAGTTACAACATGTGTGAAGGTTAGTTACAGCACGTGGGATACAATCTGAACTAAGTTAATAGCTAAACTACATGCCGTTTATCTATTAACTTAAATAGCCTTGTGGCTTGTCTTGTCTGTGTCGTTTAGTTCTTCTTTGTCTGTGTCGTTGAGTTCTTCTTTTCTTCCTTCTTATTCTTTGGTCCTCTCTTCTTAATTGCTTGATACATAGGAACAATAATCGTTTATATTTACATTTTTTTTTTTTTTTTTTATAACAGAAAAACTTTATTGAAGACCAAATCAGGCAAAAACAAAACAACAAAGGAGCTGCCCATAAACTTGCTGACATTCCTCTTTCAAGATTACCATTTACAAAAGCAAAAGGACTATTCCCTAAATTAAAAGATCCCAAAAAAGAATTAAAAATAGACCATTTAGCTAAGGTGTATGCTATTCTGTTTGCTTCGCAGTTAACCCTACTAAAACTAGCATTCGCGAAGCTTCCCAATTGTAGTCTATATTTGCATATTTATTGTAGCTAAAATCTTATTTTACATAATTTTATATGAATTAGTATTGGTATATTTTGGGGTTGATTAGACAGATTGTAGAGCTTATACTATTTTAAATGCACAGATGGAAATACTGGTAAAAATGGCGGTTGAGAAATTTCTAAAATTGTGGCTTCACCATTACACATGATTGATTATATATATCCATTTACTTTATGGTGTGCTATTGGAATTGGAAATAGCCAAATAGGAACAAGTACAATTGTTTCCGACGGACCTTACTGTAGAGGTCCGTGGAACATTGATTATTTGATTTCATGGTGGCAAAGAATGTCAAGATCTCTTGTTTTGATATTAGATTTTTTTTTTTTTTTTAAGATTAAATATTATAAATTTAATAGAACTTGCAATCCATATTCACAAAATAAAATTTTGGTGAAGTTGACTCCCTTCATTTCACTTGTGTTGAGAAAATATAGCCTGGTTGATTAATTTTAAACCAAATTTACCAACATGATTAATATTATGCCAATTATATAAAGGTCCAATTTAGTTTAATAATAGTACAACCTTATTGCAAATATTAAGTGGAGTGAAAAATAAATTTCAGTTTCACGATATAACTACGAAGTGTGTGTTTTATTGTTTGGTTTGGAGTACTGAAAAAGTGAAGAGATAGAAGAAGTGAGTTTATATAAATTTACTCATAAACTCTTACTAAAAAATGATGGCCAATTACAACAAAAAAGTGATAAGCAACCACACACACACACACACACAAAATAAATAAATAAAAAAGCAATCACCTAATTTATTAAAAAATAAAAATCATGTCCCCCCAAAAAAAAAAAAAAATAAAGAAAAACAAAACAAGTATCACATTCACACCCACAACCTAGGAAAAAAAAAAAGAAAAAAAAGGAAGAGGCAACATGCCAAAAAAAAAAAGAAAAAAGGAATTGGACGAATTGCCCATGTGCAAGTGCACATGGGCATTTTTGTCTATTAAGCAACCTCATTTTTTCCCTTCAGTTTTCTTTCCATTTTCGGGAGAAAACTTTTTGGTGAGCTCGGAGAGAACACACTCAGGCCCCACTATTTATTTTTCTTCCTCTCCACCCAACGAAACACACTCCAAAAAAGTTTTCATTTCCATTTTCTCTCCAAGATTTTCCATCCAGCCTATTTCACCTCCAAACAAATACATTCTAAGTATAATTGAAGTTTTGCAATATAAGAATATAGACCTAGTCTTAGCATTTCTACTTATAGTAGATACTTGCTCATATGATCATATATAGCTACAACCCAGTTGGATTCTTCTATTTTTGAATCTCTTTGATGCACATCTACTTAATTAATTTGTGTCTAACATTACAACAATAACTTGATTGGTGTAGGTTGTTTGTGCAACAGCTTGGAACCCTTATTGATCTTCAATACAATGCCAAAGAAGATGCTTAATGCAAAACCCTTGGCACATAACTGTCGTAACAAGATCTCTTCTCAATGTATCATAACTTTATATACAATTTGGAACCTGAGGGCCCAAATCCTATGGCTTTGGTCATCATGAGCTGGAAATTAAAGATTTAATTCACCCCAAAACCTGATTAGTCAACTAGAATTGAGACAAGAATCAAACTTTAATGAAGCTCGATTGATAAAGCTATAGTTAAGGTTGCAGTCGAAGTGGCAGACTTGACAACTTCTTGAGCAATCCTTAAGTAGCTTATTGTGTCTTCAATGTAAATCTTCAATCACACTCGAGACACTAATAACTTACAACACATATAATATTTGACCCTAACAACTTAAAATGAAAAAAAATCTTATCCCACCTAAATCCTAACAATATCTCAATAACTTTATCTAAATTTAAAAAAAAATTATAACCAAAAACCATTTTTTCCGAAGTATTTAACCATTTTTAAAAACACTTTGCAATATTCCTTCTATCTTTTCTTTCTATTTTATTTAAACAATCATTTTTATTCTATTTCATTTATATAATTATTTTTACTCTATACCCAAAAATTTCACAAGATCAATTGCTCCTCTCTTTATCTCTCTTCAACATTTCCCTCTTCTACAAACAAGCTCTGGACTCTTCCTTCGCAAAGTCAATCAGCACCTTGACTCCTTACCACCACCGCCACCCCCCCCCCCCCCCCCCCCCCCCCCAACTTTCAAGATTTTATGATCTTCTCAAGGGATAATGACGTTTAAGTTTATTAATTATTAATTAACTATTTTTTGAAAAAAATATTATAAAATAATCAACTGTCCATTGATATGTGAATTTATTTCATGCACTTGTATATATACATCCATTCTTTAGGTTTGAACCATTATTCTACCAAAAAAAAAAAAGGTTTGAACCATTAAGATTTTGCCACATCATTAATCATACTTAATTAATTATTTTAAAAACCTAGAATTAATTATCCATCATCATGTGTATTCAATTATATTTTAAAGGATGTTTATTTCTTTTTTTTGAGGGGAAACATAACGAATTTTATTAAAAAAACCCAGCGATATCAGCTAGGATAACAAGAAATAAAGGTGATGAAACATCTTCCATCTACACAACAAAATCAGAAATAAATAAAGCATGCCGAGCTAACTTATGAGCAACCTTATTATATTATCTCTTTACATGAGAGTAATGTAATTGATTAAAAAACTTAGCATGGAGTCTAATATCCTCAATCAACAAACCGTTCGAAGACAAGAAAGTAGTGTCATTGCAAAGGGCATTCACCAAGACCTGTGAGTCGGACTCCAGAACAGCATGTCTAAATCCCAGGTCCATTGCGAATTGAAGTGCTGTAGCTGCTGCCATTGCTTCGATTTCCAGTGGGGTATAGGGCTGTGGTAGTTGCTTGGAAAGTGAGCCTAAAACCGAGCCAAGGCTATCCCTGATTACCACACCGATGCCCGATTTTTTCTTATCGGCAAAAACGGCTCCATCGCAATTTATTTTCACCACTACCTGCTCTGGTTGCTGCCACCTAGATCGTGTCAAAGAAGGAGTTGTACGCATAGTTGGTTTAGGAAGCTGAACCGCCTTAACTCAGCAAGGTACTCTTTCGCAAGTGAAGCAATCGAGTGGTAGCTGCTGCTGGGTTTGTTTAAGCGAATCTGGTTCCTTTGAATCCACACCGACCGTGCCATGACTGAGAATAACTCCAGGTGATGCTGATTTGAGATGAGCCAAGATAGAAGCTCCTTGAAATCAAAGAAGTTGTTTGTTCTTCGGTGACTCCAAAGCGAGACATCTTCCCATACCACATCCAAATCGGTGCAGGACCATAGAGCATGGATTGCCGATTTAGGTACAAGCTTGCACCGGTCACAAACTACATTATCGATTATGGTTCGACACTGCAAGTTATCTTTTGTTGGCAGTGAGTTTCTGCAGGCCCTCCATATAAGATTTTTGATCTTGTCTGGAACCTGCAAAGACCATATTCCTCTCCACAACGTTCTATCCCGCTCCATTTGCTCATCATTGATCTCGGCCTCCTCTTCAGATTTCAAGAAACGATATCCGGACTTGCTAGTATATGACCCGTTGTGAGTGAAAGGTCAAAATAATGTGTCCTCTGCTTCTTGCTGTGATAATGGAATTGTTTTGATTAAATCTGCCTCTTCGAGTATGAAGATGCCCTCAATCAATTCATGGTTCCATTGTCTTGTTCTTTCATCAATGAGAATATCAACCTTAGCACCTGCCATAGAATCAATAATAGGAGATAGTACCTGTGATGTTTTTTTCCTTGGTAGCCAAAAATCTTGCCAAATACTCACTTTCCATTCCCAATTCTCCATGGGCATCTTCTAAGCAGCACATCCCTCCCATGTAATATGCTAGTCCATGCATGAGAACTTGCATATGATTTTTTTGCTTCCATTATTGAACAAGTTGGGAAGAAGCGGGCTTTGAAGACTTTAGTGAGTCTGAATTATGTAAAAGCCTCCAAGCTTGTTTTGCCATGCCAATAATGAAGCATTGAATATAGCTATATCCCTAAATCCCATGCCACCCTCCTCTTTTGCTTTTGTCAATTCTTCCCATTTCAACTAGTGAATCTTCCTTCCATCTGATCCCCTTTGCCCCCACCAAAATTTTTTGATGATTGTTTCAATATCATGGCAGAGTCCTAATGGAATTTTAAAGCATCCCATTGTATATGTTGGAATAGCTTGAATGATTGCCTTGATCAAAACCTCTTGGCTAGCTTGCGACAAAAGCTTCCCTTCCCATCCTTGTAGCTTTCTCCACACCTTAAAGGATGTTTCATGATTTATCAATTTGATGTTGTTATTTTTACATGAAAAAAGTCCTTAACTTTTATTGTTTTTCTTTTAGAATCACTTAACTTTTATTGTTAAAACTCAAAAGTGTTGATGATATTTTAAAATGAATTCTTTTTATGGTTCAAAATGATATGTTTGTACTCTTGAACTTGAAATGATCATTTTGCCCTTGAATTGGATTAAATGCAAATTGTAAAATAGGGTTTCTTGATTAATTAATTAATTCAAATGACTAAATTAAAGCCAAATGCAAGTTATGAAAGGTCTCACCAAATGCTCACACCACTTAATACCTTCTTTCTTTCTCCTTATTTTTAATATTCTTTTATTTTATCTTGGACATGTTTCTATGACAAAATAGCCCATTAATTGCTTATGGACACCACCATGTACAATATGGAAAATGCTACAGCCGATACAAATTTTACTATATATATAACTTTTATAAATTGATGTGGTAATATTAAATATAATTATTCGACTTCAAAACATAATAAATATACATTTAATTTTTTATAATTGATGACACATTAATTTATAAGTATTGTATAGTATACTGTAAATTAAGAACGAAAGTGAAAATTAAACCGATTATTTTTTTTTCTAGCAGGTTCAATGCCTAAGTTCTCTTGAAGGCTCCTTGCCGGATAACATCTAAATTGTAAATTATACTCCTGTATATATCTGATGGAAGGTACACGTACGACCTTGCTATCGGCCTTGGGTCACCACGGTCCACAACCTTCTTAGCTGATTGCGGCCTCACAACATTTGGTAACTCGATCTTATTTTCCTGAGATGGAAAAAGAATAACAAAATGAAACCACTTTGACCTACAGTAATCAATAATGATGCATAAAATGATAACTAGAAAAGGCACAACTATTACATACAACTTGAAAAAAACTGATGATTTATCAATTGGTTAATTACCCCCAAACCTTAAACAGTTGTTTTTCCACTTATTTATAATGATTAGAATAGAGGAGGATCCAGGATTTGAAATTAGGGGGTTGGAGTATAAGCGAGAAAAAAAAAAAAGCATCCATATAGTTAGACATGGCAAAACGGGTCAGAATTTTTCTGACCCGACCCGAAAAATACCCGAACCGAACCGATTTTTTTGACCCGAAGCAAAAACGGATTGACCCGTGACCCGACCCTTGTTTTTTGCGGGTCAACCCGACCCGAACCCGAACCCTTTTTTTTAAACTTTTTTTTTTGGGTAAAAAAATAGTAAAACTAAGACAATATTGGTTTAATTGTTTATTGTGAACTTTAAGGAAACAATTGATACATTTACATAACTACATGCAAATTAATTAAAAGATAAATGGTTGAATATTCTGTAATGAGTAAATATTTTTAGATGTCAAATAGCAAAGTACATGCCAAGATAATCTAGTTACAGTAGAGTTAAAAACATAGATTTAAAATTGTAGACATGTGAGAAACATTCACAAGTGTGAAAATAATGAAGCTAAAGTATCAAATTAGCATAAATTATGAATACTTAGACCTATTTTTTAATAATTTATGTCCAAAATAAACGGTTTTTCAAAATAAATTATGATATTTCCTAGAGTGTGTGTTGCTTAACAATAATATGATATTCATAAAAGAGACCATGTATAAATAAGTAAGCAATCAAATTTTAAAGTATATCTCAAATTGAAATAGAGTGTCAACCACAACTGATAATAGATTATAAAATTAATTTTCAAGATTGTAAATTTCTTATATGTTTTTATTCTTTATCAAATGAGTTATCCAATAAGTCATTTATAATTTTGTTTTATATTTTGGAATGTTGATATTGTGTAGAAATAAAACTTGTGTATTTGTTTTACTTATCTTTGTGTTATTTTGTTTTAGATAGTAATGTTATGATTTGTATAATTTTAAAATTATTGAATAAGTATTAATAAATTTAACTGAGTTCATTTTTTATATAAGTGGTGAATTCAAAATAATACATTTTACATCAAGTAATTTGTTGCATAACTTTTCAAATGGCAGATACATATTGTTTTCTTTATAAAAAAATTTTAAAAAAAATTTCATGTGAAAATACGGGTCAACCCGACCCGACCCGACCCCGATTTTGACCCGTTTTTTGACCCGTGACCCGTTTGACCCGCAATCCGATTGACCCGACTCGAACCCGACCCGACCCGCCCATTTTGCCATGTCTACATATAGTGTCTACAAACTATCAACTAAGACAAATACACAAAACTATTGTTTCTTAATCTTAATATATTAAGATGCAATCATCTACTAACAATGACAAAAGACAAAACATTATTGTTTCTTAATACATTATCTATGAAAATGGTGAAAATGGAACTCGGCACCCTTTTAAATCTTCAAAAATCATCCATGATTGAATTCAAACTAAATGTCAAAGCTATGTCCCTTTCAATGTATAACATCAAAGAGTCCATCAAAAACTTATTTTTCATTTTGTTATGAAGGTTATTTTTTACCATTGTTTTGAATACCGTTTAAGTTTGTCAATTATAACGAAATATTTCAATATCAGTTTATTTTGGTGTACTGTTTCGAAATTACCACTAACTTATATATATATATAAAATGTGATGAAACATGCATAAATTTAATATTTTGTGTTATATATATATACACACACTTTTCTCAAAAATATATATATATATATATATATATATACACACACCAATGCATCTAGTGTACACTTTGTAGCTGTGCAATGGAGCTAATAAATCATGCCATTCAAGAACTAAATAAAAAAATATTTTTAACTTCACCCTTAAAAGATTATTACCTAGGAACCTCCAGAACTTTACCAAACAACAAAAGTAGAGATAACCATTGTTCTCATAGCACTCTTGAAGCTGAAGGTTTAAGGAAACTTGAAGACTGAAGCGAGCGATGCAGTGAAAAAAAGATGATAAAGAAAAATGAAAAAGGGAAAGCAAAGCTTGGGCATGTAGATGAAGGTTGCCGATGAGTCATGACAGCCATTTTTGTTAATCTCGTTCTCTTTTTTATTTTTATTTTTTTAGGTTGTGTTTATTTTCTTTTAAAATTGAAATTTTAGATCCTGTCAAAAATAGAAGCTAGATGTGAGGGTCTATGGGATGGAAAAGCAGAAATGGTTTTTTTTTTTTTGGTTTGTATGTACCGTGGGTTAATGGGTTTTTAATTTGTTTGGGTTGGGCTGAGCTCTGGGCTGTTTGGGCAGGGCTGGTAATGGGGGCTAAGAATTTGGAAGATAAGGGTCCATCTATTAAAAATACGTATCATATCTACTATTTTTTTTTTTGGGGGCCACGGGGCCCGGGCCCCCTTGGGCCCCATACTCCCTGGATTAGAAGGAGAAAACTTCATAGATAGTGAGCAGTGGTTTTCTTTCTAAAAATAATCATCTCCATTTTTGAATTAGAACTCTTCCGTGATTCAGATATTCCCACGACTCATTTAAAACTTTAAATGACAAGACAATTTGTACATTATTAAATTCAAAAAATAAAATTTTTGACCGTGAAATAAATTACCTCAATTTCAAGTGAAAAGAATTTCCTATAAACTAAAACAATGCAAGTCAAAATGATCAAACACATACATAACCTTACCTAAGGTATTAGAGTAAATTCCATAAACATACTTGAGGTTTGGATTAATGCCAACGAAGTCCAAAATTTTTCAAAACTGACTAATTTTGTTTCTAAACCCAACTTAGGTCACATTTGGTACATTGTAATGGTGATTATATAAAAATAATAATAAGTATTACAAGGAATGCAAAATGTTGTAATGAAATAATTATTACTATTCATTTGTTTGATGACAACATATTAATACAATTCTTTGAATTTTTTTAAAAAATTAAATTTATTAAAATATTCTTATTTATAAATTAAATTTACACTTTTGTGCATCTAGCTTACCATCTTTTGATATATGAATTGAACAATTTAATATTAATGTTTTTTTTTTTCAAATTAATAACTCCATAAATGTTTAAAAAAATGAAAGAGTTTCATCCAAGCACAATAGCCTCTTTTCTTCCTCTTTTATGTTTTGCATAATCTCTGCATTTTGCTGCTCAAGTTCTTTGTTTTTCTTGACCAAAATTTCATGCTATCGGAGATCCAATTGATTGGACCATGGCTTCAAACCAAATTACTCAACAAATACATTCGCAAAGGCATCAATATCACCAACTTAATGTCCCTGAAACTTTAACAATACCAACGTCATTCAATGGAAACATCATAACACAAGCACCGTACCCCTACAAGCCTATTCCCTACATGATTTTGTGGGTGGTAGCGGCAAATCTAAAAATTACATTCATGGGTAGCATAAGGAATCGACAAAAAACTAGGACCTCCAAGCTGTTGTTTGTCCGTCTAATATGGCAGAAAGTAACAGCAGAAATAGAGAGAACAAAAAAAGCTTGCAGTAGACCAGCTGTGAAAAAAAAAAAAAAAAAAAAAAATTCTTAAGGGAGCAGCAATAAGGGTTTTTTTAGGAATTTTAGTTATAAGGGTTTAAGGAATAGTGATTCAGTACTTTTGATAGGGAATGCCTATTCCTCATTTTAAAGAATAGTTATTCATAAGGATTGACTATTTCCTATAATAAAAACATAATAAAAACACAACCTAACAAGTAACAACAAAATAGTTATTCACTATAATAGCTATTACATTACAGTAGTTATTACAGTCTACCAAACGTGTCCTTAGTCTCTAAAAACTACTTTCAAATGCGATTCAGACACCTTCTTTCGCCAAGTTAGAAGAAAACGTATACATCCAACAACTAAAACATGCAATACATGATGTGACAGGATTGTAATCTCGTGTCGTGATATTCTAAGGTGCATTTCTGTCCACAAAACTCAAGCCACCTTCACCTGCCTTCTGCTTTGAATTCAAAACAACTGCCTTAGCCTGCTTCTATAATAAGATAAGTAGAAAATGATGCTATCAAGCCTACATGTATGTAAATAATAATAGCCAAAACATACTCAATTCTCCATAAGATGATTGGTAAAAAGCTACAGGAATGCTTTCTATCTGTGCTCTAAAATCAACGAGACTCCCAATCCTTCAATTTCTTGCTTCCTTTAGGTTTAGCTATAGGTGCATTCATTCCAGCCATTTTTGCATTGTATTTTGTGCGTAGAGGATCATTGTATGTCCACCTGCTCAACAAACAAATATTTGAGAATTGAGATCAAGAATAGACACGGGTAAAGAATATTCGAGTAACAAAAAGTAGCATAAATTTTTTATTTTTGACTTCTAATACACATCATCAAAATATAGAACTGATGTAGCAAAGACTAACAAGAATCAGTAGAAAAGCAGATCAATATCAAAAGTAAATGCATATACGATATAGCAATTACTAATGAATGGAGAATAATCAAAAGATAAAACTTACGGGTTGTCCCAGTCGGTTGTATCCTCATTGACAAGATGAGTCCATTTTGTCCTTCCACTACGACCAAAGTGCTTGACCTGCATGACCTTGGGCAATATTGTCTTGTCCATCTTATCTTCTCCAGTTGGGGCAGAGAAATTGCGAGTGTAAATATTATCTGATCCAGCAGTTGCAGCAGTGTCGTCAGCATTTGACTGGAAGAATACACCCTTGTGGTAATATTTCTGCATGAACCTCCATTTCTGCTTTTGTGGTGGAGCAGGTTTTGGATTCTTCCTCTCCCACTCCCTCCTCTCTTCCTCTGTCATGTTTCTCACCCTCTCAATCTCTTCCCTCTCCTTCAACATCGACTCACGGTCATCCCTATCCCTCTTGATCCTAGCAATCTCCCTCACCTTCCAAGCTTCATATTCCTCTGCCCCGTTAACTTCATCATCAGTATCCACATCAGCAATATCTGCCTCCATTTCCAAATTCCTCTGAATCTCTTCATCTTTTCGGATCTCCTCAACCACAATCTGCTTTGTCTGCACCTTCCTCTCCTCCAATCTCTTCTTCTTTGATTCCTCGAGGGCCCGTTCCTCAGCCTCAAGGCGTTCCCGCTCAGCAATGGTATCCCTCTCCGACTTGGGAACAAACACAGGCTTAACCATTGCAATACCCATATGCTCTTCCTCCGAGTCAGTCTCATATTCAGACTCCTCTTCCTCCTCTTCCTCCTCCTCCTCCTCAACCTCCTCCTCCTCTTCTCCCAAAATTGCAGCCTCTTCCTGCTCCCTCTGAAGCAACTTCTCCCTAATTCTCCTCCTCCTTTCCTCCAAAGCATCTGCATCATCCTCCTCCATATCCAACTTTTCCTGCATTCTAGCTTCCTCTTCAATTGTCGAAACAATCTCAGCCTGTCTAATGCGGCGATGATCAGCTCTCACTTCCTCGCGATCGTCTATCCTACTCTGAGCCAAACGACGCAGCCTAGCATCATCCTTCCTAACAATATTCGAGTCATCCTGACGACTCCTCGGGAACGCTTGCTCCAGAGCAACATCTCCATCTTCATGGGCAGCATCATCATCATCAGCCCATTCAGGTGCTCTACCGGGCCAATACCTTTTAACTTTTGTTTGCCCAATTTTCCCCCTAAGCTTATCCCTAATGGCAATAATAGTATCGCTAACACCCGCTGTCACCGACATTTTTGTTCCCTGTTTCGAATCTCCTAAGTTTATCAAGAGTTCAACCCTCAAAACATTATTGACATTTACTAGGTCTGCTGTTGTAATCCCTTAAAAGTGAAGAATTTTAGTACATGTTTTGGCCAATAATTGTACACAAAATAAATAACCCAAATAACAACTTGATAATCGGACACGGCGAGGAGAGGGGAAAAAGAAAAGTATTAAAAAAAAAAAAATCCTAACCTGAAACGCTGCGTTTTTTGAGAGTATCGCTTGCACCCAAAACCAGTTTCCTCTCTCTCTGTCTCTCTAGATCTCTCTCCTTCTCTCACGCCGATCTGCTCTGGCTCTTCTTCTTTGGGAGAGCTGATCAACCGATCTCCTTCCTTCTTTCTTCTTTTTCTTCTTCTTCTAAATATATGCCTTACATATTTTACCGTTTTCCCCTTTTGCCCCACAGGTCTTTTTTTTTTTTTTTTTTTTTTTTTTAAGCGTGTGCCGAGTGTTAAATGAGGAGTCTTTTGGCTAAATATTGCTAAAATTAAAACATATTTGCGTTATAGGTACTGTTTGAAGTTATTTGTGGAAATGAGGAGAGAGATTAAATTTCGACAACAGTGTTGCCGAAATTCAACAAAAAGTAGGAGAGAGAATGAGAAAAATGAGGAAAGAGAAAAGCCTAATGTCAGGAACAGTAAATCTTGAATTTTGGCAATAGTGTTGCCGAAATTCATCTGCCCAAATTTCCTATGCTACCCAGACGTGTGAGAAGTGCAATAATGAGTGGGTGCCCAAAAAAAAAAAAGGTAATTGTGGCAATGGTATTGCCGAAAATGGTAGGGGAAAAAAAAGTGAATGTGGAAGAATTAAAGAAAAATATATAAAGTGTTACGTACACAATATTTTTACAATATTTTCACAACAAATCGCAGGTAACTGGTTATTATTAATTCAAATTTAAATTTAACATTGAGATTACTATTTTAATCCAACAATAACAATAAGTAATAACCTGACACTTAGAATTTAATGTAAAAATATTGTAAAAATTGTGTGCACTTCATTTTTTTTTTTTTAAAAATTCAATTGTGGCAATGGTATTGCCGAAATACCATTGCCACATTTTTGAAAAAAAATAAAAAATAAAAAAAAAAATCCCAATTGTGGCAATGGTATTGCCGAAATACCATTGCCACATTTTTGAAAGAAGAAAAAAATTCCCACAATTTCGGCAATACCATTGCCGAAATTGTGGGAATTTTTTTTTTTTTCCAATTGTGGCAATGGTATTTCGGCAATACCATTGCCACAATTGGGATTTTTTTTTTCCAAAAATGTGGCAATGGTATTTCGGCAATACCATTGCCACAATTGAATTTTTTTTTTTTTTAGAAATGAAGTGCACACAATTTTTACAATATTTTTACAACAAATTCTAAGTGTCAGGTTGTTACTTATTGTTATTGTTGGATTAAAATAGTAATCTCAATGTTAAATTTAAATTTGAATTAATAATAACCAGTTACCTGTGATTTGTTGTGAAAATATTGTAAAAATATTGTGTACGTAACACTTTATATATTTTTCTTTAATTCTTCCGCATTCACTTTTTTTTCCCCTACCATTTTCGGCAATACCATTGCCACAATTACTTTTTTTTTTTTTGGGCACCCACTCATTATTGCACTTCTCACACATCCGGGCAGCGTAGGAAATTTGGGCAAATGAATTTCGGCAACACTGTTGCCGAAATTCAAGATTTACTGTTCCTGACATTAGGCTTTTCTCTTTCCTCCTTTTTCTCATTCTCTCTCCTACTTTTTGTTGAATTTTGGCAACACTGTTGCCGAAATTCAATCTCTCTCCTCATTTCCACAAATAACTTCAAACAGTACCTATAACGCAAATATGTTTTAATTTTAGCAATATTTAGCCAAAAGACTCGTTAAATGAGTATATACCATTATTTTTAAAATTATGTAGGAAAATGTCTTTGTCTTGAAACTTAATTTGGTTAAAATTCGATATTTTCAAAATTGAGTTTTACATGTATTTTTAGGTAAAACTCGATATTATCAATATCAAAAAAAATTTAAGTGGCAAAATATGCATAAAATTCGATTTTTTTTTTTTTTTTTTTTTGTGTTGATAAACACACATTGAAATATTATTAAAACATCAAGAACTAAGTACATTATGGATAAGAGCTTGCTGAATACAACAATGAATCTCTTCAACCTAAATTACATCATTGACAAGGCTTTGAGCTTGTCGTGCTAGAATGTGGGTTGGCTTATTACCAATCCTTCGCATATGAGAATAACCAACAACCCCAACATCCGAACTCAAAACATGAATCCCTTCTACAATAGCTGCAACCGAAGTAGAAGGTTGTGAAACCTGCTTGAGAGCATTAGAAACTGATAAGGGTATTTTTAGACCTAAAAAGATGACAGCATAACAAGACTAACATTTCCGTGGGCAGACGAATCTAGAGGAAGCAAAACCTCAGTTAGACGAACCTCAATATGGACGGACCTCAAGCGGACGGACCCAACAAAGGGGACAGACCCCAGGCGGATGGACCTAATAAAGGGGGACGCACGATACTCACATGGCTCCCACGTGACTGGAAGTGCTCATCAAGAATCCTGATATGGAAAAGCCTTACACCTTACGCCCAACCATAATTAAGGGTCATCTACAAGGAAGACCATCTCGAAAAAATCTGAAAATTTGATGGAGAGTTCTCCCCATAAGGAAATGTCTTCCTCCTCACGAAATTAGGTCAAATCTACACCACTATATAACCCCCAAAACCCTCTCTCATAAAGGTACTCACAATTTCTCTAAAGCTCATACTCTCTAGCATTGTTAGAGCTCTCTTCTGACTTAACCTTCGGATGGTATTTGGCCAATACCTCACCGGTGCCCTTTGATTGGTTCTTCTCTTTTGTTCTTCAAGTGCACCCATTGACACATGTGTGGATGATCAACCCACTGACAATTTTTTGTGCATCATCAGTTGGCACCGTCTGTGGGAAATGAGTGATCAACCATATCACCACTCCTAAGAAAAAGCGTTGCATAGTCCAGATGATCAATGGCTACCATCAACCAATAGACCGAAAACTCGCCCAACGCCTTGGAGAGTTGCTGGAGCAAAATTTGGGCTAGTGGAACGAATAGTATTTGAACCATCAAAATGATGAATAGGGCAGCAGCGAACGCAACAACGGCCGTTCCCCGACGAATGATCACCAACAAAGGGAAGACCAAGATGAAAGCATTTGATTGGACTGACGAATGCCAAAGAGCATTTAAGGAACTGAAGGCATACCACACATCTTCACCACTCCTCAATCCATCCTAACCCAATGAAGAGATTTCCCTCTACTTGGCCGTATCCCCCAAGGTTGTTAGTTCAACTCTCATCCAAAAGGAGGATCGTGTCCAATTACCCGTATGCTACACCAGTCAAGCGCTTAGGGGAGCAGAAGAAAGATATCCCCCCTATGGAGAAGTTAGCCTCAGCCCTAGCATTAGCTAACTTCGTCACAAAATTTATGACGAACAAGGCGAAAGGCAGGGGGGCATCACCATGGAAGGTTTAAACGGACAGATCATCCAACAAACATGCTCAAGGGATCAGGGTAGCCCTACAATCTTTTGAAGAGGACGTCATAGAGTGCCCCATTCGACTCCAATTCCCAACGGCCAATACTAAAGCTAAGTACAAAGTTGTACTAACAGGACTCGACTTAAAGCAGCCGGGGCCTCATCAATCGTCATCCATAGCGACTCCCAAGTTGTTATCGGGCATATCAACGAAGACTACAAAACCAAAGGAGAAGTACCTTAGCCTTGTCAAGAGATGGACAGATCAAAATTTTGCAGCAAAATTTGTACAAGACCCAAGGGAAGAAAAAGAACATGTTGACCGATTGGCCAAGGCTGCATCTATTGAACACATGACTATTGGTCGTCACTAAGGAAATAGAAATACAAGTGATACAAGTAGGTATTGGTTGGACGAAATTCCTTAAGAATGGGACACTTCAAGAGGACTATAACGCGTCTCAAAGGTTGAAAGTTTGGGCATCACGCGTCCCCGGGGCAGTGTACTAGTGGCCTACCGTGCAGAAGGATGTCCAATCCGACAAATGCCAACACCTCAGCAAGACCTCATGGCTAAACACTACAAAAGGAAGCCGACGGGCACCTAATCCTTATCCTACCTACGGGTGAACAGACGAACCAAGTCACGAGTGCCTTGGACAAAATTTTAAGTCTTCTTACCTACGGGTGGACGAACGAACCAAGTCACCCAGAAGTGCTTTGGTCAAAATTTTAAGTCTTCCTACCTACAGGTGGACGAATGAACCAAGTCACCCAGAAGTGCCTTGGTCAAAATTTTAAGTCTTCCTACCTACGGTTGGAACCAAGTCACCAAGAACTGCCTTGGTTAAGATTATAAGTCTTTCTACCTACGGGTGGATGGACGAACCAAGTCACGAGTGCCTCGGACAAAATTTTAAGTCTTCCTACCTACGGGTGGACAGACAAACCAAGTCACCCAGAAGTGCCTTGGTTAAAATTCTAAGTCTTCCTACCTACGGATGGACAGACGAACCAAGTCACCCACAAGTGCCTTAGTATAAAATTTAAGTCCTACCTATGAATGGAAGGACGAACCAAGTCACTCATAAGTGCCTTGGAAAAAATTTTAAGTCATTCTACTTACGGGTGGACGGACGAATCAAGTTACCCAGAAGTGCCTTAGTTAAAATTCTAAGTCTTCCTACCTACTGGTGGACGGACGAACCAAGTCACCCATAAGTGCCTTGGTACAAAATTTAAGTCCTACTTATAGGTGGAAGGACGAACCAAGCCACTCACAAGTACCTTGGACAAAATTCTAAGTCTTCCTACCTACGGGTGGATGGACGAACCAAGTCACCCAAAAGTGCCTTGGTCAGAATTCTAAGTCTTCCTACCTACGGGTGGAAGGATGAACCAAGTCACCCACAAATGTCTTTGTACAAAATTTAAGTCCTACCTACGAGTGGAAGGACGAACCAAACCACTCACAAGTGCCTTGGATAATATTCTAAGTCTTTCTACCTACGGGTGGACGGACGAACTAAGTCACTCATAAGTGCCTTGGTAAAAAGTTTTAAGTCCTGCCTACAGGTGGACGGATGAGCCAAGCCACCCACAAGTGCCTTGGTCAAAAATCTAAATCTTCCTACCTACGGGTGGACAAACGAACTAAGCCACCAATGAGTGCCTTGGTCAAAAGTCTAAGTCTTCCTACCTATGGGAGGAAGGACGAACTAAGCCCCTCCCGAGTGCCTTGTCAAAAATCTAAGTCCTTGTACCTAAGGGGTGGATGGACGAAACAAGCACCTTGGTCAATAGTCCAAATCTTCCTACCTACGGGTGGACGAATGAACTAAGCCACTCACAAGTGCCTTAGTAAATGATCTAAGTCTTCCTACCTACTGGAGGATGGACGAACCAAGCCCTTCACAAGTGCCCTGGTAAAAAATTTAAGTCCTCTTACCTACGGATGGACGGACAAACCAATCCACTAACGAGTACCTTGGTAAAAGATTCAAATCTTCCTACCTACTGGGCGATGAATGATCCAGGTGACGAACAATCCGAGTGATCCTTCAAAGATGATTTATTTAAATAGAAATCATCCAACCAAGTCACCAAAGTGACAAACGACCCTTTGAAAATTTACTAAATCCATAGAATGGACAGATACAAACTAGTATCCAAAATTTACTAAGTCCACAGAATGGGCGAATACAAACTAGTATCCAATATTTATTAAACCCTGTAAGGTTGAATTTTATCAACCATCTTGTTGGTTTTATTTCGTGCCAATTTGCTTGTAATTTAGCACTTAGTAACCTTGTATTTAGGTGGGATTCATGTAAGGGTAGTGTGTGAAAAATTACTCAAGAATGTGCAAAGAAGCAAGGACTCGCGGCTGACTCGCAACTTGCAAGCCGCTAACTGCTGCACATGTGAGAAACATGCGGGGAGGTGAAGGGTCACGCCAGCTGTCGCACTACAAGACAAAAGTCCCAAGCTGGCTAGGCCGTTAGCTCGTGACTTAGACCAGTCGCGAGGCCAAGCCGCCAACTTGCCTTGTTTGGCAAAAATTGTCTCTTCGTATTCCAAACACACACCACTATATATAGACCCTTATACCCACGAAATGTAGAGAGCTTCCAGAGAGAATTTTGAGAGAGAAACCCTAGAGAAAAACAAGATTGCCTCATCCCCAATCTTCACTAAGAGACTCTTCAAATTCCTCTACTCTCTTCCTCTCCATTGATACATCCTTGAGAGGTTCTTGACCAAATCCTTTTCTCACCACACCCACGTCTGTGAGAAGGTCTTTTGGTGCTAAGGGAAGCAGTTTGGAAGGGACCAATGGTTATTGGTTGATGCTATGGGCTATAGCGGAATCCGGTAAGCTAGAAAAGAAAAAGGTTCGGCGCAACCTCGTTGGAGTAAGAAGCTTGGAGGGCTTAGGTACCTGGGTAGATTAGGCTTGGAGGGTCTATTGCTGTTCATGTATCCCAACTACATTTTCTAGTGGATTATTGACCGCTTGGAGGGCGGTGGAGGGGTTTTACGCCGAGAGCTTCGGTTTCCTCTTCGATAACACATCGCGTGTTGTCCTTGTGTTTGCATCTCTCTTCCCTTATCTTTGCCTTTTATTTTCTACTGTGGATGTGATTATAATTGGCTTAGATTGTTTATCAATTCTGTGTTTGGCTTATGTTCATGTTCCGCACATTAATTGTTTGATAATAAGCTTGAATTGATAATTTGTAATTTGGGGTCTAAACGTTCAAGGGTGTTTTACACACATATTGAACATTCAATTGGTATCAGAGCGGGTGCACTTGTTGTGGTTTAAATACCTTAGTGCGATCCTTGACCCCGTTTTGAGATGGACAGGTCTCAATCTCTAACTGTGCCACCATTTTTTGATGGTAATAATTATGCATTTTGGAAAGTCCGAATGAGAGCATTTTTGTGTTCTATTGATGATGCTGTGTGGGATGCAGTTGAAGTTGGTTGGACTAGACCGGAGGCTGCCAAATCCACTTGGGATAAGGCAGCTCTCGCGGCGGCTAATGCTAATAGCAAAGCCTTGAATGCCATTTTCTGTGGTGTCTCTCCAGAAGAATTTCACAGGATTTCACATATCACCATTGCTAAGGAAGCATGGGAAATTCTGGAGACAACTTATGAAGGGACTAAGAAGGTGAAGGACACCAAACTCCAGATGATGACCACTCGCTTTGAGGAGCTAAAGATGAGTGAGGATGAGTCATTTGACTCTTTTTACAGTAAGCTGAACGAGGTGGTCGTCGGCAAATTCAATTTGGGGGAAAAGACGGAGGATTCTAAAGTTGTAAGGAAGATCCTTCGGTCACTGCTAGAAAGTTTTCGTGCCAAAGTAACAGCCATTGAAGAGAGCAAGGATCTTGACGACATTAAAGTTCAAGAGCTGGTCGGTTCATTGCAGACGTATGAATTATCACTGCCCACGCAGAAGAAGAGCAAATCTCTTGCTCTTAAAACAATTGATGAGAGAATGGTATCTCATGACTCTTCGGAAGAGGATGCAGTAGATAAAGATGTGGCGTACCTTGTAAAGAACTTCCGAAAATTCTTAAAACTCAAGAACGGTGGGAAATTTGGTGACAAAGGAAAATTTCAGAGTTCCGGGAAGGAGAAGAAAGAATTCCGAAGAAAAGATGGTAAAGATTCCCAATCCTCACAAGGAATTACTTGTTTCGAGTGTAATGGACATGGACACTTCAAAAAGGAAAGGTCTATGCTACTACTTTAAGTGATTCGGATTCATCAAACTCTGACTCTGAAGAGAGCTGTGACGGAGAAGGAAATTACTCCGCATTCATGACCATTACACATGTGGAATCCTTAGATGATTTGGGTTCACTTGTGAAGGAGCTTGGTGAGCATTCTGATTTGGAATCTATTGGGATTGTGGAGGAATCGGAAGCTGAAGAAGATGAAGATACATCTGGTCTTCAAGAGAATTACGCCTTACTTCTTGAGAAATCGGGTGAGTATGCAAAGGTGGCAAAGGCGGCTGTGAAGAAGATGAAGAAAGCTGAGGAAGATTACAAAAGTCTGCTAGCACGATACAAGGAGGCAAAGTGTGAGATTGAAACACTTAATGGTGAGCTATCAGAAGCTTACACAAAAGTGAGATTTCTTGAGCAAGAGGTAGTGCAAGCTCATGCCAAGATAGATAGGGTCTTCTCCAAAAAGCTAGATGATGTTATTTCATCTCAAAAACATGCCTCAGACAAGTCCGGGTTGGGATATACCGGAGGGAGTAGCTTATCAGCCAATGTCACCAAAGAAGTGAAGTTTGTGAAGGCCAAAGAGACGACTGTGGATAAGTCTATTCCTAAGAAAATTAAGGCTGAGAAGAAGAAGAATGTGGCTGATCAACGGGTGTTAAATAAGTCCCGTAATCAATCAGAATCCAGATTTGAAGCTAGAGGAAGATCACTTCCAAGATCACAACGGGGTCCTAGAACGAGTCATTTCTGTCACTTTTGTGGATTGCAAGGACATACCAAACCCAACTGTCATAAGCTGAGAGTGTTAAACAATGCAAGTGCTCCTCGATCACGAGGAAGAAGAAATGAGAAGAGGTCTTGGGGTGGTGAACAACCAAGAAATCAAATTCATGATCCCGGAAAGATGAATGTGATGAAGATGATCGGTGCCTTCACAAATTGCTTGGAAAGCTTCACAAGAAGGTTTGAAAGTCCTAACTCTCGTACCCAATCCGTCAAGGACATCACCCCAAACGCACGTGACGTGTGGGTGACGAAGGGTACTCATGCATAAGCATTACAACATGTCCATGCATTAATACTTCCCATGTTTGTGAATATGCTTGGTTGTGTGCTTCTTGCAAGTTTTTAGGTTGATATATTGTTTGTGGGTTGTTCTTTGGTTCAAATGTTTTTACATTGTTATTTATGTTGCTTTTGTTTAATCTTTTACTGTTTTTGTGTCAAAAATCCAAAAACACATAAAAAGTAGAAAATCCTAAAAAGTTTGATCGGCTTTGTTGAGTTTTGTCTCAAAGCATGTTTTGCCTTGTACCTTTGTACTAATGGCTTTGCGCATTTATGAGCTGAACTTGTTTCTTATGCACTCATATCATTGTGGAAGAAATTCTGAAATCTATGTGACTGTTGTAAATAGATCTTCAACCTTGTCATGAATGATTAGTGAATGGTTTTGTTGATCTTGAGACATGCGTAGACTTGTGCCTATATATCTTCCCACTTTTATTTTATTGCTTTACTCAAAGAGCTCACCAAATGTAAATCTCCAAATGAAAAGAGATATTGAACTGCAAAAGCCTGTCGCACATACTAGTATTTGACTAGGAAAAAGGGAAAGCGACCAAAATAAAATGTATGATGCCCAAAAAGCCAAAGACTAACTCATCAAATTGAAATATTGAAAATTTCAGGCATCAATCTCACAATGAGATATGTTGATTCAAAAAGATCAATTGATATGTTGGAAATGGAGCCAAATGAAGAGCTTCAATGAAATGTACTCAAGTTTATGTGGGAGGTCATATATGCATACTTCTATAATTGAGATAGGTCACAATATCTAGTGCTAGTTGTGTATGCCTTGATTGAATTGATCAATGAAGCTTCACATTAGACTAAGGACTATCTCATTTTTGATACTCACACACATCACACAAGTTTATGTTCAATGAATGACATATTCATTTGTGTGATTGTACTTGTTTAAATGTGTTTTCACATGCTCAATCTTTGTTGATCAAACACAAAAAGATTTTTGAGTGTTTTAGCTTGTTTTTGGAAAGTATTTTGTTTTTACAAAAATGTCAAAAATTTCAAAAACAGTGTTGCCCTGTTTTGGCGACTCAGTCGCGGGTTGTCCCAGTCGCATGTCCCAGTCGCGAGCCCACTCCGAGATTTTTCGCGGCTTACTGGTGAGTCAAGGTCTCAGTCGCGAAAAATACTTAGAAAATTTTTCAAAATTTGTGTTTTGGTGACTTTCGCGGCTCAGTGTGGCGACTTGTTCGCGGGTGGAGGGTCCAGTCGCGAGGGTACTCAGAAATTTTCGCGGCTCACCTCGCGACTCTCTCGCGGGTAGACCTTCCAGTCGCGAAAAACACTTAGAAGATTTTTTGAGAATCTTGGTTTCACAGTGTTTCGCGGCTTACCCTGGTGACTTTATGGCGACTTGATCCAGTCACGAAAAACGCGTGTTTTGCATTTTAAAGTCAGTTTTAAAAACTTTTTCAGTTTTTCCCTCGTACTTTTGTAACTGCTCATTGTCTTCCCCATTTCACTCTTACAAACACTCTGAGTATTTCTTCGAAAATCCTCCATTTTTGCATCATTTCTCCTCCAATCTTCAAGAAAAAGGTATGGGTTTTCCTTTCCTCACTTCATATTTCATGATTTGAACATTATTTTCTTGATTTGTGCTGTTGACATTATGTTTTGAGAAATTTCATGCTTATATGGGGGTTAGTTTTTTTTTTTGGTGTTCTTTGTTTAAGTGTTATTGTTTTGATGGACATTTGATTATTTTTCTTTTGTCTATAGAGAGACTGTGCTCTGTGATGTGTTTCATGAATGTGTTGCTACGTTCATATCATGTTCTTGGTATTTTGTCACTTGTGACTTTGTGATGCACATTGCCCTCTTGACTTTGAGTTGTTACTGTTCTTCATCATATTTGTTTGCCTATTTCATTGATTAAGTCAGTATTGCTTATGTCTTCTTGGTGTTATCCTGGTTCATGTTTTTGTGTTTAAGTGAAATCTCTCTGTTTCACACACTTATATATGAATCTAATCAAACTAATGTTTGTATCCTGTGGTATTGCATTTGGTTCTCTGCTGTGTGTTTGATCTTTTTCAGATAACTCGTCATTCCTCCAAAGGCAAAGACATTGTAACCAATGACCCGTCAACCCCGGTTGCTAAACGGACACGATTATTGTCTAAGTCATCTAGAGACTTTACCATTGAGAGATTCAGGACATCTATTGACTCAAAGACCTACACAGACACTTTTAAAGAGGCTTCTCCCATTGTGGAACGAATTGTCAAGTTTGATACCCTAGGGACAACGTTTATCCCTAAGATTTTTGAAGAAAGAGATTGGGCTGACCTTTTTGGGAATTTTGAGGATTCAATTGAAGAATTGGTTAAGGAATTCTACTCTAATGCCAGATACACAGGGGTAGAGTTGAAATGCTGGGTACAAGGAACACAATTTTCCATCAATGCAAACTACATTGCTCAGGTTCTTCGCATCACCAAACCAAAAAATGTGGATTGAACTCCATATGATGACAGAGTACTTCAGGCACAAGACATTCTTCAAGTTCTTAGGAATGAACATGAAGTGGGAAGCACAGGATCATCTATAGGCACTGCATTGTTTTTGCCTGAACTGACAACTCTAAAGCTGATTATGTTCTCCAACCTCTACCCATTGTCAAACACTGCTTTCATCAGTCTTGGAAGGGCTAAATTCCTGTGTGACCTCATTTCCGGTGTCCCAATTGACATCTGTGCTCACATATTTCAGATCATTGGGAAAACAGCGGCTCAATCAACAGGACGAACAATTCTTCCATTCTATAGTCTAATCATGAAGATTATCCTTCGTGAAGGTGTTAGTCCTTCATCAGATGAAAAAATTGTGCCTCGTCCTCAACCAATATCCATATACACTCTCCAAGCAAGCAAGAGTCACTCCTCCAGAAAACCTAAGAATGAGCCATCCACGCATGCATCTCCATTAGCTCATACTACAGTTACACCTGGACAATCAACTGGGACTCCATCTGTTCCCCCTGGATTTCAAACACCCAAGCAAAGTTACTTTATTGAAAATGTGCTTCATCGGATTTCTGTTTTGGAACGGCTCCTTCACTCTTTTCACAATCAAACTCAAATGCGTCTCGGAACCATTGAGTTACAACTAGATGCCATTCAACAGAAGCTGGAAGAAAGCCTTTAGCTATTCGTGCCAAACAGGGGAAGAGCAGCACATAGTAAGGGGGAGAGAAGCATAAGAATGAAAAGGAGTGTGCATACTGAAAGGGGGAGTTATTATAGTTGTTATATACTCTTGTTTTGTCTGATGTGTTTATTGTTATCTGTCTGCTAGTTTTTATCCTGTGTTGATATGGTTTTAATACTTTTGGAAAACTTGTGGTTCACTGGTATAGTTATTTATTTCAGAAGTTATTCAGTATATAATATGATGTTATTCAGCATATTTTACTTTATGAGTTTATGGTTTGTACCTGGTACCTTTGTAGGTTTTTAAGGTTCTTGTTTATGTTTGTACCTGTTGCTTTTGTAAGCTTTTAAGGTTTTTAGTACTTGCTGCTAAATGTTATGCATTTTCTTTAAGTACTCTCACTCTTGTGCCCTTGTAGGATTTTATTCCTAGATGCATATACTTCATGTACTGTGCATTGGTTGAGTGTTGGTCATTCAAGTGATTTGCTTTGTGTTTATCAGCTTGAATGTCCGGATGTTCATTCCAAGTGTGAATGAGCATTGTGATCACTTGTATGTAGTGATTGCCTGTTTAGGTCTTGCCATGGTCTATTGCTATATTCCATTTTGCTTGATCGCATTGTGCTTGCTCCATATGCATTACAAGTTTTCTGCATACAATGAACTTATTGTGTTGTTATGTTTCAGGAGATACTTGTTCTTATGGTTCAAGAGCTACACAGATTCTAGAGTTAGGTGTGAGTGAGTTTTCCAACTGTTCCCAACTCACGCGTTAAGTCTAGAGTTTGTTATAGGGTTTTGTCACGAAATAGCCAAAGGGGGAGATTGTAAGGTTGAATTTTATCAACCATCTTGTTGGCTTTATTCCGTGCCAATTTACTTGTAATTTAGCACTTAGTAACCCTATATTTTTGGGATTCATGTAAGGGTAGTGTGTGAGAGAGTGTGAAGAAATGCTCAACATTGTGCAAAGAAGCAAGGACTCGCGACTTGCAAGCTGCCAACTGCAGCACACATGAGAAGCATGCGGGGAGGTGAAGGGTCACGCCAGCTGTCGCACTACAAGACAAAAGTCTCAGGCTAGCCAGGCCATTAGCTCGCGGCTTGAACTCGCGACTTAGACCAGTCATGAGGCCAAGCCGCCAACTTGCCCTGTTTGGGAAAAACTGTCTCTTCGTATTCCAAACACACACCACTATATATAGACCCTTATACCCACGAAATGTAGAGAGCTTCCAGAGAGAATTTTGAGAGAGAAACCCTAGAGAAAAACAAGATTGCCTCATCCCCAATCTTCACTAAGAGACTCTTCAAATTCCTCTACTCTCTTCCTCTCCATTGATACATCCTTGAGAGGTTCTTGACCAAATCCTTTTCTCACCACACCCACGTCTGTGAGAAGGTCTTTTGGTGCTAAGGGAAGCAATTTGGAAGGGACCAATGGTTATTGGTTGATGCTATGGGCTATAGCGGAATCTGGTAAGCTAGAGAAGAAAAAGGTTCGGCGCAATCTCGTTGGAACAAGAAGCTTGGAGGGCTTAGGTACCTAGGTAGATTAGGCTTGGAGGGTCTATTACTGTTCATGTATCCCAACTACATTTTCTAGTGGATTATTGACCGCTTGGAGGGCGGCGGAGAGGTTTTACGCCGAAGGCTTCGGTTTCCTCTTCGATAACACATCGTGTGTTGTCCTTGTGTTTGCATCTCTCTTCCCTTTATATTTGCCTTTTATTTTCTGTTGTGGATGTGATTATAATTGGCTAAGATTGTTTATCAATTCTGTGTTTGGCTTATGTTCATGTTCCGCACATTAATTGTTTGATAATAAGCTTGAATTGATAATTTGTAATTTGGGGTCTAAACGTTCAAGGGTGTTTTACACACATATTGAACATTCAAACCCATAGAACGGACAGATACAAACTAGTATAAAAAATTTATAAAATCCACAAATTGGACGGATGCCAACTCATGTTATAAGTCCACAAGATGGACGGATATATGAACTAAGTCCATAAAATGAACAGGTGTGTCAAAAAGCATCCAAGTTTATGTCCACAAGATGGACGGATACATTGACTAAGTCCACATGATGGACGGATGAGAGATTTATAATGAAGTACATATAATTATAAACAAATCCACTAGGTGGACGGATACACCTGAAAATGGTGTGTGGCATACTTGAATGTATCTTGAATGAAGTACATATAATGAAAAATTGGTATACACGCTTTCCAACAATTTTACAAGCTTGTGAAAGCATTATCCAGATGCTTAGGGGGCAATATGCCCATTACGTAGGCTGTTATAACGAAGTGACTTTTCATTATCTTGAAGGAGCAAAGGTAAACTCTTGAACGCGCAAGTTCGATGCCTTAGATAAAGCTTAAGGTGTGACTATGTGTGTGGATGTTTATCTGGTTTAGCAAGAGTCCACAAGAAGGACGGGTGAGGGATACTTGAATGTGACTGATAAATACTGGGTCCACATGGTGGACGGATACACATGAAAAAGGTATCCACATTAACTACGTCCACGAGGTGGACAGATACATGAAAACCTATCTAAAAGTGATGGGTTAATGGTTCCCATAAAAAAAATAAATAAATAAAAATAAAGAGAGCGAGAGGGCACGCAAGGAGAAGACAAGGAAGAAACAATGTCGTACGACGATGTAGAGATTGAGGACATGGAGTGGAACTCAGAGCTACAGGCTTACACGTATCCATGCCCTTACGGGGACCTGTTTCAGATCACAAAGGACGAGCTCAAACTCGGCGAAGAGATCGCCCGATGCCCTAGCTACTCTCTCTACATCACCGTCATCTATAACCTCGATGACTTTCTCGCCGATTCCAAAACCAACAACAACACCCCTAACCAACCTATTGCCGTTGCTTAATAAATTTTCTGAGCTGTGGAGGTGAAAAGTGGTACAAAGGAATGAGGATATTCTTTCACAACTAAGTTTTGTCCGGGCTTGACAAGTCATAAGGTGTACAATTGATGAGTGAGGATTTTTGCTATTCTACCTAAGAGTTTGTTGACTGTGAAATTATAGGCACACTTATAGAAATTGTTGTTAATGTCATCAGGGAAAAGTTTTCTAGAATTATGATATTTTCCCAGTTTTGATTGATACTTTTATACATGTAACATAATTTGTGTGATGATCTCTCAGTTGATGTATGACAATGTGAAGTCCTTGAATTTTTGAATGTCAATGTTTATTCCCATTAAAAAAAAATGATGAACAAAGCTAAAAAAAAAGGACGGATTAAAGCACTTACGAATTTTTCATGACACAAAAGAAAGAGGTCAAACACAAATATATAAGAGACAACGGCTACAAGAATCTGTCACCCCATGAGTCCGTTCAGGGTGAAATTGACAGACCCATGTGCTGAGGGGGCAGTTGATAAGGGTATTTTTAGACCTACAAAGCTGACGACATAACAAGACTGACGAACACATTTCCGTGGGCAGATGGATCCAGAGGAAGCAAAACCTCAGTTAGACGGACCTCAGGCGGACGAACCCAACAAAGGGGATGGACCCCAAGCGGATGGACCCAATAAAGGGGGACGCACGATATTCACATGGCTCCCACGTGGCTGGAAGTGCTCATCAAGAATCCTGATATGGAAAAGCCTTGCACCCTACGCCCAACCATAATTAAGGGTCATCTACAAGGAAGACCATCCCGAAAAATCCGGAAATGTGATGGAGAGTTCTCCCCATAAGGAAATGCCTTCCTCATGAAATTAAGGTAAAATCTACACCATTATATAACCCTAAAACCCTCTCTCACAAAGGTACGCACAATTTCTCTAAAACTCATACTTTCTAGCATTGTTGGAGCTCTCTTCTGACTTAACCTTCGGAGGGTCTTTGGCCGGTACCCCACCGGTGCCCTTTGATTGGTTCTTCTCTTTTGTTCTTCAGGTGCACCCATTGACACATGTGTGGACAATCAACTCACTAACGATTTTTTGTGCATCATCAGAAACAATCAAGGAATCTCCTTCTAACACTCCTTTCTTCAGCCTAGCTTTATATGCCTTTGCTTCAACTTCATGTACCCCCATTTGAGCTCTAATTTTTCTGCATAATGCAGCCAACAATTTGCCTTGCTGATCTCTAATTACCACACCAATGTTAGCCAACTTCTTTGTGGGAAAAAGAGCACTATCTACATTTATTTTGCATAAACCCGAAGGAGGAGGAATCCAGACCGAATGTTGAACATCTTCCTATTCGTCACTGAAGTGCTGAACCAGATCAGAGGCAGTGGAGTCGTGCTTCTCTATTGCAAACCAAAATTCCTGAAGATAACATGCTGCATACCGATCGACTTCCAATCCATTTTTGGCTTCACCTCCATGATAAATTTCATTCCTATTGCACCATAATGTCCAAGCAATCATAACCAATTGTGAACATTTCACATCCCCAGCATCATTGGTCATCAGTTCATGCCATAACAGATCCTGGAAAGAAACAATATTAGCATCAGGAGGTAACAGATTTAACTTTGAAGCAACCCAAGCCGCCTGTGCTGTCGGACAACCCCAAAAAATATGACCATTCGTTTCTACACTATCCAGACAGCACACACACAGAGATTTAGCAATAACATTACTTATGTCAAGTTTCACCTGTAACTCAATTTTATTAAAATTGAGTTCGAAAACAACAAAATTTTATTATATACTTTGGAAATAGGGGTATTTTGCTACATAGTTTTATTAAGGGTATTTACTCATTTTGCCCTTAATATTGATTAATAAAATAATAAATATATAACATAATTTTTAATTGTTTTATAGGTAGATAGTAGACATGTATATATATTATTAGTGGTTAGGTTTTAATATTCTTTTATAATAATTTTAAAACAATTATTTTTGTTATAAAACAAATTTTATAAGCATTGAATATATATATATATATATATATTAATTAATTAATATGCATGGTTCTATTTACTTACAGAAAATTTTAAAAACATGGAATTGCTTAACCAGTTAACCTTCCACTTAGCTGAGTGTAATAATTAAATAATTGGATATATTGGCTAAACAATAGGTGAGACTTTCATTCATTTTTCAAATTTAGAGAGGGAAAGAGTTTAATTAACTAAATAGACAAACTAGACCCAGATTCTTTTCTTTTGCTATATATATATATATTTTTTTTCTTTCTAGGCATCCAAACAGGGGGGAAAAAAATTTCAAGGAGTATTGAGGTACATTGATCTTTAGAGATTGAGCTTGGTTCTTCCATTGAAGAATTTAGGAAAGAGGGCTTGCTTTTGACTTTTCAGTGAGTGAATGTAGTTTGGGGAAAGTAGGATTTAAGTATTGAACGTACACACAAGGGTTGGATTTATGGGGCAACCATATGGGTTCTTTTAATCTATGAGGAAGATTGAGATTTATTTTTGATGAGTTTTTTTACACCTTTGGAGTGGTTTTGTTACATGTGAAAAGTTGACAATGTTAACTATGAAATTGTTTTAGTTGTGGGCTTGCTAGTTGCATGTCAAGTGTTTGAGATTTTACCTCAATGAGTTATGAGGTTGGATTAAATTGACTTGTAGTTGTTTATTTGATTTGAAGTTGGACTTTGTGATACATATAACGAGTTTTAGAACTTTGATAGTGATTTGATGTTGTGATAATTGATTTCTATAAGATGTAATATTCTAGTGCTTGCCAATCAAGTAGTAATTTTCTTTAGGCTAACTTGAATATAGAAAATATTCTTTGGGGATTAAATCTCTTCTTTTCTTATATGTCTCAATTGAATGGATTCTGTGACTATCTAACTTACTCAGCAATGGCTCACATGCCAACATAGCTTAGATATTAGGGTTAGATGCCATACTTGGTCAAATTCACTTAGTATTTCATGATGGTGTACGGTGAGCAGATAAGTGAAATAGTTAATTTATATTCAATTATGAACTTCAACTAGTGAAATTTTAAATAAATAAAGTAAAACTCCATGTGAAACATTTCTATAACTTCTTGAATAGTGAATCACATTTGATAGTGTTTTTGTCACAAGACACTTAAGAAATTATGGTGTCAAACTCACCAAAGGAAGATTGCAAAATCCATACTAAACAATTACATCCTTGATTATATAAATACACAAAAATCTTTTTAATTTAAACACAAGAAAAAATTTGAAGAAAAAAAATGACGAATTCTCATCAACCCTATTTGATAGTATCACCAAGCATAGGTTTAGAAGCATTTGCTGGTGAATTCCCTACATCACCCACAATGCTTGTACTGGCTGATGATGAGTTGAAATAGCTAGTATCAGTTGCACCCTCACTGGTTACGTTGGTTATATCATCATATTTCCAATCTGTCAAATATCCTGGTCTTGAAGTTACAGTGCTCACTTCAATATCTCCTGAGAGCATTGCCACCACACGTGACATTGATGGTCGCAATGTTGGGGATGCTTGAGTGCACAAAAGAGATACTCCTATTAGTCTTTTTACTTCTTCCTCATTGAATTCTGATAATTTAGAGTCTGCAAGATCAACTTCACGGTTGTTTTCATGCAACTGCCAACCCTGAGAAACGATATATATATGTTATCAGAGTAGCTTTACAATGTTGTGTACAAGTGGTGGCAGTGAGTGATACTTTTGTTTCAATAAGAAAACTTTCTTCAGGTACAGAATATAGTAAAGAAGTGGTGGAAGTGAGTAATCCAATTGTTTCAATGAGTCTGACTATCTGTGTTCATAATATAGTATAAAGGTATTGGTAGTGAGTATTCAAATAGTCTGAATTACAGGGGATCTAGATAAAACCCGGATGACCCTAAATTCATCCACAAGCTCATTTTGTGAATATAATCAATCACTCCATTTTTAAGCACTCATTTAAATGTTCTAGACATAAGGATTAGTGATAAATTAAGATTGATATATACTTCAACATCAAAGAAAGTGTAAACTTCAAAACCATGATCACCTCAAAATTATGAATAAATATGAACAAAAACATAACCAAAAAAAAAAAAAAACTTATTTCTTTTCTTGAATTTCATAAAAATAACTTTGAAAGAGGCTATTAAATAATGTTGTTCACACAAAAGTAGGCTCTTACAAGCGTAGCTTTGGGTATGGAGACTCATTTCATTTCCTATTATGATGCAAAGTTGACTTATTTTCAAATAATCTAAATTAGCAATTAAAATTATTGCTTCCTTTAATTCGGACGTCCAAACTTTGTTCTTCATAAGATCCAAGTTTTATATTTTTATTTAGAAAGAAAAAAAAAACTTTTTTATATATTTATTGATCCAACTTTTAATGATACTTCAACTTTTGGCAGAAGCAAAAACAAAAGAATTAGTTGTGGATGGATCGTGACTATCATGAACCCAAAACACGTATCCAAACAAGCTATTGATAAGTTTTGAAGAACAAAAACCCATCTAATTAAAGAAAGATAACAATCTCATATATGGAGCGTGAAAATATTGTTCATACCCATTCAAGAAGATATATTTTTTCTTCTTCTAAGCTTGAGTCAGAATTTGGCCTCCCACTAACAAGCTCTAGAGCAACAACACCAAAGGCAAACACATCAGCCTTCTCTGTAAGGTGCCCACGCATGGCGTACTCCGGTGCAAGATACCCACTACATCAACAATGATCACATGCATAGTTTAATCTTAACATTACTAAATAATATAAAATAAAATAAAGAATTGTGTAATTCATAGTAGACATGGCAAAACGGGTCAGAATTTTTTGACCCGACCCGACCCGACCCGAAAAATACCCAACCCGAACCCGATTTTTTTGACCCGAAGCAAAAACGGGTCGACCCGTGACCCGACCCGTGTTTTTTGCGGGTCAACCCGACCCGACCCGCGACCCGAACCCGAACCATTTTTTTAAAACTTTTTTTTTTGGTAAAAAAATAGTAAAACTAAGACAATATTGGTTTAATTATTTATTGTGAACTTTAAGAAAACAATTGATACATTTATATCTAGGGCTGTCCATGACCCGCCCGGCCCGACCAAACCGCCCGAAACCCGATCACCTTCACCCGAAACCGTCGGATCCAAGCTTGTTCACGGTCGGACGCGGGTCGCCGGCGCAACCACCCGAGACCATCGGTTCGAGTTGCGGGTTGGCTGTTTGAGAAACCGACGAACCCGACCCGCCCGATGAGCTGTTCTTCCCTCGTCGGAAATCACAAACTCAGCCAAAAACCGGTAAGTCCAAACCTTTAAGACTTAAAGGTTTAGCCAGATCCGGCGAAATCACCTTCAAATCCGAGCAGATCCAGCGATTTTGGTGCAGATTTCGGCGATTTTGATGCAGATCTGGTGAGTTTTTACATTTTCCGGCGATAATTTGCAGATTCCGACGATGATTTGCAGATTCCGGCGGTGATTTCCAGATTCCGGCGGTGATTTCCAGATTCCGGCGATCTTTTCCAGCTCCGGCGACAACCCGATCTCCACCCGAACGGACCCGATCTCCACCCGAACCCAAAACCGATCCGACCGATTGACGCCGGCGGTCGGTCTCGGGTCAGTTTTCCGTCCACCCGACGCCGGCGGGTCGGGTTCGGGCTGGGTCGAAACCCGACCCGGCCCGACCCGTGGACACCCCTAATTTATATAACTATATGCAAATTAATTGAAAGATAAATGATTGAACATTCTGTAATGAGTAAATATTTTTAGATATCAAATAGCAAAGTACATGCCAAGATAATCTGGTTACAGTAGAGTTAAAAACATAGATTTAAAAATTGTAGACATGTGAGAAATATTCACAAGTGTGAAAATAGTGAAGTTAAAGTATCAAATTAGCATAAATTATGAATACTTAGACCTATTTTTTTAATAATTTATGTCCAAAATAAACGGTCTTTCAAAATAAATTATGATATTTCCTAGAGTGTGTGTTGCTTAACAATAATATGATATTCATAAAAGAGACTATGTATAAATAAGTAAGCAATCAAATTTTAAAGTATATCTCAAATTGAAATAGAGTGTCAACCACAACTGATAATAGATTATAAAATTAATTTTCAAGATTGTAAATTTCTTATATATTTTTATTCTTTATCAAATGAGTTATCCAATAAGTCATTTGTAATTTTGTTTTATATTTGGAATGTTGATATTGTGTAGAAATAAAACTTGTGTATTTGTTTTACTTATCTTTGTGTTATTTTGTTTTAGATAGTAATGTTAGGATTTGTATAATTTTAAAATTGTTGAATAAGTATTAATAAGTTTAACTGAGTTCATTCTTGATATAAGTGGTGAATTCAAAATAATGCATTTTACATTAAGTAATTTGTTGCATAACTTTCCAAATGACAGATACATGTTGTTTTCTATATAAAAATAAAAAATAAAAAAAATTCATGTGAAAAATACGGGTCAACCCGACCCGACCCGCAACCCGATTGACCCGACCCGAACCCGACCCGACCCGCCCGTTTTGCCATGTCTAATTCTTAGGGACAAGGTGACAAGCTATGCCTATGCCTCTAGGATCTTACATGGTCCCTGTTCTTTTTATCATCATAAAACTTGGCCAAGCTGAAGTCTAATATCTTGGGGATGAGATCAGCGTCAAGCAGGATATTACTAGCCTTCACTTCTTTGTGTACAATTCGAAGCCATGACTCCTCATGAAGATAAGCTAAACCTTTTGCTACACCCAAGCATATATCAAAGCGTGTTGACCAATTGAGATTCGAAGTTCTTTTTCCGGTCTCATTCAAGCATATAAATTAAATCAACATTGTATAAACAAATACATAAAAACACACACACACGCACACACATATATATACACACACACACACAAAGAGAGCAAAAGAGCAACAACAAAGATACATTCACATATACCAAATAATGCTTGATCAAGACTTTTATTCTCTAGATACTCATACACAAGGAGTCGTTTATCTCCCTCAATGCAACATCCATACAACTTCACAAGGTTACGGTGTTGCACAGCCGATATAGTAGCAATCTCAGTTATGAATTGGTTCTTTCCTTGGTATGATGTAACCGAGAGTTGCTTCACAGCAATTACTCTCCCATCATTAAGTGTTCCCTATATAATTCAATGTACCAAACAAAATATCAATGAAAATCGTTTAACATAATTACTCATCTACACATGATTTTAATCTATTAGAGTAAATAGAAAAGGATATATGTAAAAGAAAACCACACGATCATTTATATATTAAATTGATGAGGATAAAACTCAAAACATTGTAGTTGCCTTTAATGATTATTGTGGGTACCATAGGCATGCTTGGCAACGTCCTCGGATCCCCGGGCATGCTTGGCAACGTCCTAGGCATGCTTCCGCAACGTCCTCGGGTCCTCGGCATGCTTTGCAACGTCCTCGGCATGTCCTTCAACGTCCTAGGACGAGGTCCTAGGAGTCCCACATCGAAGGAAAACCCCCCCACTTGCTGCCTTATAAGCTGTGAAGCAAAGGGAGTAGTGTAACCATCAGTTTAGTCATTCGAATGACTATAAACTGATGGTTACACTACTCCCTTTGCTTCACAGCTTATAAGGCAGCAAGTGGGGGGGTTTTCCTTCGATGTGGGACTCCTAGGACCTCGTCCTAGGACGTTGAAGGACATGCCGAGGACGTTGCAAAGCATGCCGAGGACCCGAGGACGTTGCGGAAGCATGCCTAGGACGTTGCCAAGCATGCCTAGGACGTTGCCAAGCATGCCCGGGGATCCGAGGACGTTGCCAAGCATGCCTATGGTACCCCCTTTTATTGTGGGTACCATAGGCATGCTTGGCAACGTCCTCGGATCCCCGGGCATGCTTGGCAACGTCCTAGGCATGCTTGGCAACGTCCTAGGCATGCTTCCGCAACGTCCTCGGGTCCTCGGCATGCTTTGCAACGTCCTCGGCATGTCCTTCAACGTCCTAGGACGAGGTCCTAGGAGTCCCACATCGAAGGAAAACCCCTCCACTTGCTGCCTTATAAGCTGTGAAGCAAAGGGAGTAGTGTAACCATCAGTTTATAGTCATTCGAATGACTAAACTGATGGTTACACTACACCCTTTGCTTCACAGCTTATAAGGCAGCAAGTGGGGGGGTTTTCCTTCGATGTGGAACTCCTAGGACCTCGTCCTAGGACGTTGAAGGACATGCCGAGGACGTTGCAAAGCATGCCGAGGACCCGAGGACGTTGCGGAAGCATGCCTAGGACGTTGCCAAGCATGCCTAGGACGTTGCCAAGCATGCCCGGGGATCCGAGGACGTTGCCAAGCATGCCTATGGTACCCACAATTATTTTCACCAAGAATTATATATCCAGTCTAATCATTTTCAATTTTATATCTCATACGGTTCAAAGGAAAAGTATCAAATGGGGATAAGATGACAAGATTACCCAACATAAATGATTTAGATTGCTCTCATTAGGTCCAAAACTTTAATTGTTAGATTAAAAAACTAGCTTTCTAGAGTGGTTTTTTCTCCAATGATACAAGAAATGCATGTAGCAAGCTAAAAACTACCAAAGAGATAATTGTATGGAATATGGATCCCATTTCATAGATCAGGTAACAACCATAAAAATGTCCCGCGGGGGGGGGGGGGGGGGGGGGGGGGGGGGGGGGGGGTGAAGTTCCCTTTACTTGATGCTCCTAGCTAATAAACTAGTAACACAAATTTTTCTTGTTTACTAATGACTTCAATTATTTTGTTAGAATCTCCTAATAGTAAAACATTTTGAAAATTCTTTATTCATACCAAATTTTTTTTTTTATATATACAAAATAAAAATTATATTATAACCTAATCTAAATATATATGTATGCGAAACTTCCTACTAGAAACTTGAACCTTGGCATTATTTTAGACTTAGAAAAATGCACCATTTTGGACTCGTGTAAGTAAATGACATTATAGGAAATATGGATGGATGGGGTTAACTGAAACTTTGAGAAACTACAAGGTTTTAAATTTAAGTTTAGGGTTTATTTGAAATCAACCACAAACTTTAAGGTTTAAAATTTAATTTTCCCCTTTTTCATCAATTCATCACCCTCTATAAGTAGTTTGCTGTAAATGAGTGACTTTTGATTACAGATTCAGTTCTTCTTTTTTTTATTGATAATTTGATCGTTGGGGGATGGGGGGATTTGAACCTTTGACGTTTCCATTGGAAATAACAGGAGGTGCTATTGAGCCCATAAGGCTCTTACCATAACAAATTCACTTCTTGAAATTGAGATATACATGAAAAATTGACATCATTTCACCATATTATGCTTTCTTTTATAAGCATACCAAGTGTAAATAACAAGTTGCATTGAAGACTGAACAGCCCTACAAATCCACGATAGCCCCAAAGAAAGGGAACAAAAACCATTATTTTAAATGTGTAACCAGGCCAAATAAAGGAAAAAAATGTGTTACAGATTTTATTATATGGCGGCTTAGAAAAGTGAATTTGGGAAAATGGCCTTAGTCAGAAAATAGGTTCGTTCATTTTTATTATGAACTTTGAATAATTTTTTACTAATACAAAAGTTGAAAGATAATAATAGCAGAAGATGCATGTGCATTATAACTAGTAAAAGAAATAGAAAAGGAATGCATATGAGGTTAAGCATCTTCATTTATTTTTGGATCGATTTACTTTTACAATAATTGCAATTTCCCGCTTCTCGCCAATCACAGGAACAAGATATCATGGCATGAAGTGCTATGCAAATTCACAACAAAAAACAAAAAGAAAATAAAAGGTAAGAAACAAAAAGAAAAATGTGATGTTACAATCTGTGATTTGATTATTGTTATTGCTTGAATATAGAAATAGATGTATAGCAGCTCTAAACTTATATCAGACAGTAATCTTTTAGGTAATCACTTGGGTTCAGCCACTAAAGTTTTTACTTGGAATAAGGGCTTACCTTATAAACAGGTCCAAAGCCTCCCTCTCCAAGCTTATTATCAGGACTAAAATCTTCTGTAGCTGTCTTTAGTTCAGCATAGCTGAAAGTGAATGTTTTAGCATCTATCCCAAGGAGCTCTGCAATTTAACATAAACACAGGTTGTACACTGAATCCGTTATCTAGTAATAATTGATTTGCTTGAGTGGTTTAAAGCAGAAAATGTAGCAACCTTTTTATATGCTAAATTGAGAAACTATCCTTTTCTTAAACATCAACCACAAATGTGTTTTACTACAGAAAAAGCTGGAGATTCAGTAGCAAGATTAATATATGGTAAGTTTTCTATAGCCAGGAGCTTCATTGGCCATGTAACTTATGTTTCTCTCTACCCCTTTTTTGTCATGTCTTTTTTTGTGTGCATGTGTATTATTCCGAGACATGTATTATGCATAGAAGATGTTTTGGTAAAAATACCTGTATAAATGAAATAATACACTGCATTTTGTACTTAACCTAATAAGGCTAATATGCAGCATGCAGAGAGGCCACCTCACTAATAGTTAGTAATATGGCATAACATCAAGGAAAGAGTTCCATTTTTCTAATATGTAGAGCAAACTGAATGAAGTTAGACAATTATCATGTATGGGCAACATGATTTTTGGCTTACCTTCATCTTCATTGTTTGGGGGTTTTCTTCTTCGAATAACATATAAAACCATGAAAACAGACAAAAAGCTCAAAACTCCAACACCAACGAGACCCACAATCAAACCGGTCCTAGTCTTGCTGTTGCTTGGAGGTTTGTTACTAACAGTGGGTGTGAAATCTATACAAACGCAAGATAGTTAAAAACCAGTACATAATCCTCTGAGTTGCATCTACTGATCTATAGCTTTTGCACTTTATTACCTGGGGTAGCACTGATGGCTGAAATTGAAGGTCCATAAGTACCTTGAGCAGGTACACAGCAAGTCCCTTTTCCAGCCCAAAAGAGATGGATTTCAAGGTAGTTTTCTGATACCTGAACCTTATATACCTTCGAAACAGCTACGAAAGAGGCACCACCAGCTTCCTTTCGTATGTCAAAATCCTTTTCAAAAAGTTTTCCCTGGGGTAAAAAATTCAAAAATTAAGAAAATACACAAATGAGGATAAAGATGAAGGAGGTAATTTATAGGAAAACTGGAGAGGGACAACATGAAAGGTTTTTTTTTCCTAAATTCTTATCATGATAATAGGCATATTTTGGACATGAAAATTATTTTGAGTTTTGGGAATTGATTGCAAAAATAGTGAAGTAATTACAGAGGTAACGGTTGTGCCATACTCAACTAAAAATCTGAGAAAAATAAGAATTAATTAGATGGTAAAAGAAAATCTGTAGAGGGGCCAAATAAGAGAACCTCCAGTGAGAAATTTTAAAATTAATTAGATAGTCTCAATTGTAAATATGCCTCATATTTAAGGAAGTTTCTGCATTGATGAAATAAGACAGTCAATCTATTGATTTGATATTAGTTTCTGCATTGCAGGGATTGTCATCATAATCCCTAGTCACGGTCATGGTGTGTGATTTTATACTAGGGTGAAAAAACAATTTAGGCAATGCAAACCTCATTCAAAATGAAAACACTGTAATTCCAACACAATTCAATAATATGATGCAGACCTGGATATAAATATCAAAGACACGCCTCCCAAGACTTTTCCAAGTGATTCTATCTTCAAAAGCTGTTTCAGCAAACTGGAGGTTCACAGTGTAGTTTCCATTCTCGAGCCCTAAGCCATAGTATCTTAATGATGAAGCAGAGATTCGAGCTGTTTGGAACAGCTCTGGGTCTAAAGTATTCTTGAACTGAGATGACGAAGAACTTGTATACTTAGGACTATTGGTCCCACTAAAATATCCAACAATGCTAACTGCCCATCTGTCTGTGTTAATCACATAATATGTAGCTGGACCAAGTGTCTCATTATCCCTCTCATACACAATCCTTTGGAAGAGGTAATCTGAGGACCACCACACTTTATTGAAAAGTTATAATCTGAAATCCAACATAAAAGAAGCAGTCATTGATGTGTAATCTCAGAAAAGGTCATTAAATTTGTGTGTTCATAAGCATGCTAATAATTTCCGTAGTGGACATGCTTGAATTTAGAAACCTAATTGATGGAAATTTAGACCCCTTAAACAACCAGATTGCGTAGCCTAGATTAATTAGCCAAGTGTTACTTAGTCAAATTAAGCAATTCTAGGTTAAAACAATCCAAACAATCATATCAAGAATATAAAGCAGCGGAAAATAAATAACACAAGATATGATCACCCAGGAAACCACACGGTAAAAACCTGGGGAGGATTTGACCCACCGATCCTCAAGGCATAACAGAATTCACTATGAAAGAATTGAAGTTCTTACAAAAGGACTACAAGCTCCCCGCTCGACTTTCTAATGCTACCCACCAGTAGAACTTCCTGACACGACCACGCGCAGGCTCCGAATCCACGAACTACTTCTTTCTTGAATTCCTCAATCAGCTACAAGCTCCCCGCTTGCTTTTCTTTTAAGTTCCAATGGTTGCAACTATGTTGATCATCAAGATATTGACAACCCTAAGTTTATGTGAAGGAAAGCTCCTCAAAGATCTCACAAGAGATTCACACAAACAGCAAATATGAGCAACAAAGACTTAGAGAGGTTTGGGTACAAAACCCTAAAAATAAAAGGAGGCCCAAGAGGCACTCTAATCTCTCATCAAAAAGATCTCAAAAATGTTCTAGGGTTTTCCTTATATATAGGAGTGTTTTACTTGAACCCCAAGACGTTTAAATAGAGTTTGGGCTGAGCTGAAACTCTGCAAAAAACGCATCTGACCCGAGATTCGATCGATCGAGCCTAAGCTTCGATCGATCGAGCCAGGCCGAAATGCTCCAGTACATCTGCAGCCACTCGATTCCAACTTTACAATATTTAATCAACTTTGAGCAAGCCTAAACAAGACTAAACATATTGTTTTGATCATGGTTTGCCAATATTACACATTAGAGTTCTAAATACATAAAATCCTAAATCTTTAGAACCTAACAAACTCCCCCTTTGGCAATCCGTGACAAAACACAAATTAAAAGCTCAAAGTTTACAAGTAAACAGCCCATTACAAAAATAATGCTCATAACAACAAATCCAACCTAACTACTATCCATCAGTTGCAAGTGTAGACAGCAGCTCAATTGAATCAACCTGTATATTTCCTGAAACACTAAACAAACGCATAAACGCATGTGTGACAGAAAAGAGTAAAACAACAGGTATAACATTCTTGTAAGATTCACACAACACAAAATAAAGACCTATATGAATGAACAACTCATAAATATAAGTCAATAAGCAGTGAATCACAAAGCAACAAGAATCAATGAATATAACATGTATATCAATCAATAACTCCCCCTAACATGAATATCTTTGTATTTTCCACACATATCAACATGATTCCCATAAATCAATAATTTCTCCCCCTTTTTGTCACGTATTGACAAAGACAACTCATTATAAAGAGTAAACAGTCAACATACGCAATAAGGATAAGAGAAAATAGAGAATCAAGGGGAAACACAAAACAATTCAACTCTATAGAAAATAGAGACAGCTCCCCCTATGAACAACACAGTAAAAAAAAACTTTGTCTCCCCCTATAAAAATAGGAAAAACAAAACAAGTAGTGGGAAAAACAGTTTTGGGGCAAAAAATAAGGAGGGGGGAAATCAGCAGCAGCAGCAGCATCACCAATAGGATCAGGAACATCCTCACCAGCAAGACCAAAGTTAAAAACACACAAACCAAAGTTAAAAACAAGGGTGAGGATACACATGAAGAAAAAATATTCCTCTCTTTCAATAAAATGCAAACATGGCATTATGTGACCCATAAACAGTTGCATGAGTAGAGAAAATATTTGCACATTGATTATCCATCATATCTCTTAAGAAAAATATTTTCTACAGTTCACACATAAGAAATAGCATATACTAGAATGTACAAAACTCAAAAATTAATCAATCAATTTTTAAATCAAGTTGAGTACCCAATTTAGCAAAGTGTATGCATGCTATGTGTGAAAACAATGAGAGATATGATTGCAAAACTGCAAGATAGATACAAAAATCAATGTAATGCATGTGAATCCTAAACACAAACCAAGGGCAGACTGCAAGTTAGCACAAAAATCAATAGAATAAAATTCTATATGATGCATGAAACAATTACAATGCCATGATGCATGTACTAATGCAGTAAAATATTAAGTTCAATTGAGATCAAATTGACAAAATTGGTTTGAGCATAGAGTTTCTAACAAAAACCCCAAAAATTTGAAAACCACTTGTTGAATTTTTAAACAAATTGATGAATTGAGCATCACATAACACAACTCACAGAGTATAATGCTTAATTACATCCAAACAACAAGCCAATTTCATCAAATTCAACTCAATTTCACAAAAGCCCCAATTCGGATAAAAAACAAACCCTTTTTAAAAAACCTGATTCGCGACTTTCGATTGATCGAAAAATACATTCGATCGATCGAATGAAACAGTCATTTTTAAACAAATTAAAGCACTTTTTCGATCAATCGAAAATCAGAATGATCGATCGAACTGGCAGAGGCTCACAAAATTTTTGAGAAAAATCACAGTTTTGAAAAACACAAACCTAATTTTTGAAAACAACTCCTCAAAGCATTAATCAACGAAAGCAAAATGCATGAGTATGAGATGGAATGCTTTTTCAAAAATCCAATTTTAAACCCAATTTTCTCAAAAACAAGTTTCAATCATTCTCCCATTGAAATTTTCTTAAGCAACAAATATGTATATTTTCAAAATTTTCAAACTAGAAACACATTTTGCATTAAAATCAAGGAACTTTTAATCTTGGATGGCCACAACAAAATCACACACAATATAATGTACCAAGTTTAGGAAAGAGTAACTTGTGTAGTGTGTGCAACTAGCAAAAGCTTGAGATACTGTGAGGTGATATG
>JAFHAW010000179.1:0-50181 GCA_019022515.1 Quercus aquifolioides | reverse complement strand
TCTTTCATCTCTTGCCTTGAATTCTCCCCTCACCTGGTTGACCACCAATCTTGAATCCGAGAACGCCTCTATTATTTTCCCTCCCATTTTTCTGACCATAGCCATACCCATTAGCAAAGCTTCATATTCGGCTTCGTTATTTGTCGCCGAAAAGTCCAATCTTAATGATTTTTTGATGGTGACATTCTCTGGGGATACGAACACTAGCCCCATCCCGGAACCCTTGTGATTAGCAGCACCATCGACGTACACTTCCCAGGGTGAGTGACCGTGCTGAGAGATCAAACCAACCAATTTTCCATCCATGCTCTGTAATACTGTTACTTCTTCTAACGAGGGCTCTGTGAACTCGGCCACCAGGTCTGCCAGGACTTGGCCCTTAACCAAGGTGTGGGGCATGTATTTAATGTCAAAAGCCCCCAGAATCGTGCCCCATTTGGCGATCCTTCCCGTATAGTCCGCGCTTCTGAGTATGGCTTTGAGTGGAAGCTGCGTGAGAATGACGACCATGTGTGCTTGGAAATACTGGGGCAGCTTTCTTGTATCGTGCACTACAGCTAGGATGGCTTTCTCCAGGGGCAGATACCGAACCTCGGCCTCGTGCAGTGATTTGCTCACATAATAGACTGGCCGTTGTATACCATTGTCAACCCGTATCAACACTAGACTCACAGCATGAAGGGCCACAGTGACATAGGCAAAAAGGACTTCATCCTTTTCAGGGCTGGACATAATCGGAAGCCGGGAGAGGTAATCTTTAAGTTGCTGGAAGGCCAAGGCACACTCCTCGGTCCATTCAAATTCCTTCCACTTATTCAGCAGCTAGAAGAATGGTCGGCACCTATCCGCCGATCGGGAAATAAAACGGTTTAAGGCCGCAGTCATTCCGGTCAATTTCTGAACTTTCCTGGGATTCCGAGGAGGCTGTAGGTTGTAAACCACCTTAATCTGGTCGGGATTCACCTCAATTCCCCTGTGGGTGACCATGTAGCCCAGAAACTTGCCTGATTCCACGCCGAATGAGCATTTGGAAGCGTTTAAGCGCAACTTGTGTCTTTTAAGGATTTCAAAAACGTCCCGGAGATCACCAATGTGCTCAGATATGACCCTGCTTTTCACCACCATGTCATCAATATAAACCTCCATGATTTTGCCCAACTGAGACTCAAACATCCTCGTCATCATCCTTTGGTAGGTAGCTCCTGCGTTCTTTAGACCAAATGGCATTACCTTGTAGTGGTAATTCCCAATGGGGGTGACAAAGGCAGTCTTCTCCTGATCGTCCATGGCCAGGGGTATTTGATGGTACCCTTGAAAAGCATCTAGGAAGCTCATCCGAGGATGGCCGACAGTCGCATCAACCAACTGATCGATTTTTAGCATGGGAAACAGATCTTTTGGACAAGCTTTGTTTAAAGCCGTGAAGTCCACACACACTCGCCATTTTCCGCTCTTCTTCTTCACTACTACAGTGTTAGCTAACCATTCAGGGTAGAAAACTTCTTTAATTGCTCCAGCTCTTTTGAGTTTCATCATCTCTTCTCTGACAGCGTCTGCATGTTCCCTAGATGGGCGTCGGAGCGGTTGTTTCTTGGGAATGATGGCTGGGTTAACATTTAGGTGATGGCAAATGAACTCTGGACTTACCCCTGGGGCCTCAGTGGAGTCCCACGCAAATACATCAATGTTTGCCCTGAGGAACTTTACAAGCTCTTCCTTCTCTCGAGGAGGTAGCTAGGATCCGACCTGAAAGAACTTTTCCGGATCATCGCCAATAACGACCTTTGTTAAGTTTTCGCATTCGGCTCCCTTGACCGTGTCCTCGGCATCTAACGCCGAGGACTCTAACTGCTATAAGTCTCTTTCATTATGGGCCGAGGACTCGGCTTCAGGTCTATGTCAGATCGCGGCCACCAAGCACTACCTGGCCACCGATTGGTCTCCCAAAATCTCCGTAACTTTGACTCCAGATGGATACTTGACCTTTTGATGCAGTGTAGAGGAGACAGCCCCTAGTGTGTGTAGCCAAGGTCTGGCCACGATGGCGGTGTAGAGTGAATACGCATCTACCATGATAAAGTCTACCTCAACTGTTTTAGGTCCAGTTTGCACGGGCAACCTGATCTGGCCCATCGAGATAACCACCTTCCCATCGAAACTCACCAATGGAGAGCTGTAGGGAGTCAGGTCCTCGGGTTTCAGGTTCAGCCCCTTGTAGAGGTCAGGGTACATTATTTCGGCTCCACTGCCTTGATCCACCATCACCCTCTTCACATCGTACCCCCCTATCCTGAGGGTGACCACCAGAGCATCATCGTGGGGTTGGATAGTTCCGACTTTGTCTTCATCTGAGAAGCCCAAAAGTGGTTGGGCTTCCCTTCTAGCCCTCTTCGGCTCTCGGATAACTTCCTCGGCGGGTAGCCGTGCCACGGACATTATTCTGGACGGGCATGACCCTGTTCTCCCATGCGTAACGAAGATAACGTTTATCGTGCCCAACAGGAGTCGTGAGGAATCATCTCTCCGAGGCCCCAAGTTTGCCTGGCTTCCCTGACCATCAGAGTGGTGCAGGAATTGTTTTAACTTTCCCTCACGGACGAGTTGGTCCAGGTGGTCCCATAGACTCCTGCAATCCTCAGTGGTATGTCCATGATCCTGATGGTATTGACAGTAGAGGTTGTGATTGCGCCTTTCAGGGTTTCCTACTATTTTATTTGGCCATTTGAAGAAGGATTCATTTTTAATCTTCTCCAGAACTTGGTGCACTGGTTCTCGGAACACAGCGTTAACTGCTTGGAAATTCGCTGATCTTGGCTGTCCGACCAGATCCCTACGGGACCTATTATTACTGTATCGGTCCGACCTGAAATCCCTCATCTCCTGAGGGATAACCTTGTCTTTTCCCTTCCCTTGCTGCTAGTCTTCCTCGACCCTTATATACTTATCAATTCTATCCATTAGTTGGCGAACGCTGGTAACAGGCTTACCAGTCAGGGATTTTCTAAGGCCGTGATCAGATGGAAGGCCGAGCTTAAAAGAGCTGATGGCCACTTCGTCGTGGTTTCCTTCCAATTCATTGAACATCTCCTAATACCTATCTGAGTACGTTTTTAGAGTCTCACCCTCTCGCATGCTTAAGGACAGTAGGGATGCTAAGGATCGAGGGGTCCTTCGGCACGTCACGAAGCGGGAACAGAACGCCTGAGTAAGCTCATGGAAAGAACTTCCGGAGTCTGCCCTCAAGTGGTCGAACCACCTCATCGCGACTAGTCCCAGGCTGGATGGGAAGATCTTGCACATCAAGGCTTCGTCCCGGGAATGGATAGCCATCCTCTGGTTAAAATGATTCACGCGCTCCACGGGGTCCGTTCTACCATTGTAGATGGTGAACGTAGGCTGATTGAAACGCCTAGGGAGCTCTGCCACTTCAATGTTACGCGTGAAAGGGGACCTAGAGATTTGGTCCAAAGTCTTGCTCATGGCGTCGCTCCCTACGCCTCGACGCGATGGGCTTCGACTTCGCCTTTGATGACGGCTCTCCTTTTCGTAAGAGAAGGATTCATTGGGAGGGGTTTGAGACTTTCGCCTGTAATCTGCGTCCTTTTCATCATCAGAGGAGGAAGTTAACCCCGGGGAGGCCCGCTTTCTCTTTGCACGGCGTAGCTCCCTTTTCAACCAGTCTATCTCCAGTTGCATATTCCTCTTGTCGTTTGCATGGGAAGCATGGTTCTCTGCTCGAGGGTGACTCCTGCCAGGGTGTGCAGCGTGAACACTTCTCTCACGGTCACCTCTCCGCTTGAGGTTGAGGAAGGGATCACCGTGTTCAGAGCCCCTTGATTCTGCTTGTTATGGACCTGGCTCTACCATGGTTAACCGTTATACTTGCTATCACTCAAGCTCTCCCCACAGATAGCGCCAATTGTAAGGACTCAATTTGAGGCCCAGGCCCGAAAGAGATTGCGGAGGAGGCCCAATAAGCCCTTATACAATGAATTTGTAGAGAGTGGGTTGAAGAGCTAGTTTTGCTTTAGCAGGGTTATCAACAGCTAGTATGGTTTTGATGAGCGTTCACGTAGGAATATTACATGCATAACTGGTAAATACCTCAGGTCCAAGGAGGACGGTCTCTTTTGTATATATTCGGGTTAATTTCTTTACAGATCAGTCCCCCCGTAGAGAGACTTTCTTCTTATATATAAGTCTCTTACAATCAATCCCCCCTACACTTGTCAATGATCTACTTGGCCACTAGAGCACCTGTCCTATCAGCCACCTTCTCTGGACCTTTTGTGAGTTGCGATGATCAAGGTGACACTGTTCAGGGGTCCTCTCCACATTAATGCGGCCTGAAAAGCAGTTGTGGTGCATTTAATGCGGAGATGACATCCTTCCCCTCAGATGCTTTGTAGCTGCCCTCTTACCACGAATTCGGGAGGCGTGATTCTGATACCGATGCCCTGGTATTGGTTCCTTCCCTTGTTGGGACACGTGTCCAGTCCGACTCGGGCATTATCCGAGGATATCTTTCTCCTCGGATCATATCATACTTCTTCACATCCCCATTTGAACATGGGTCGAGTCCTCTTATGAGTACCTGTCTCCTCGGGTGGGCCAACCTCCTCGGACTGGGCCAAAGGCCCGGTACGCAGGCTTGGGCCTGCGTCCCCACACCTTGAACTTGGCTTGTGGACTGATTCTTTTTATATATATTTCTTCTGAACCTTTTATAGCCCAGAGAAAAATTGGCAAATTGCAACACCAAATCAAAGGTAAATAATGACAACACTTAAATACCTTGAACGGCCCTCTATAGCTCACAAGTCACAAGTAACACGTGCGTTTTCTTTTAGCTAAAAAGCTTTTGAATCCGCCAAGTTAAATACCAAGAAATTTTATTTTCAAATAATGATTTATTATATGAGAAAATTTCAAGTACTTTTACTTGCATTAATATTTAAAAAATCTCATTGTTATGCACAATAAATCCAACTTTTTATGCACAATTTTAATACAAAAACTTGAATTTTATATATTTGAGTAATAACATAGTTATTGATCTTAGTTTATCTTGAATTTTTTTAAGCATATAGGATATAAGAAGAAAATCTAATCTAATAATAAATTTTTTGAAGTTTACATTCAATAAAAAAATATTGTATGCTATAACATGTCTTAGAGTTACATCAGGTTAATTTAAACCCAACCCCCCACACATATATAAATTACAGCAAATTAGTTTTTATATAATTCAAAAAATATGGTTGTCCGACAAACTCGAAGATTTGAAACACCCGAACTATCTAACTAGACCTGAGCCGACCGCCGCTAGATCCAACGACTCCGATGGGTCTCATCCTCCAAAAATACATTCTGGCTGTTCGGGTGGTGGGTCTCCTCCTCCAAAACCTGAGCCACCCAATTTGACCAACGAACTAAGTTTTTTTTCGGTGAGATTTTCCAAATTTGACGAGATTTCAACCATATCTGATGAGATTTCTACCGAATCTGGGGAGATCTCCATCGGATTTGGCTAGATCTCAGCCATATTGGACAAGATGTCAACGGAGATTCACTATTTTGAGCTTATTGTCCTAAACCGCGCCACTCAATAAAAGATCGAAATCACTCAATCCAATGCTCCCTTCAGTTCATGGCGGGTTGAGTTTTTGTGTACCCAATGAGATTAGGTTGTCGGTAGTGGGTTGAGTACAAACTCAATCTGAACTAATTCGTGGACACCCCTAATTCAAAAGAATGTGTTCTTTTTTTCATCAAATCAATTTAATTATAAACTGTGAATTATCTTTTAAATTTTATTGAGCACAATTAACACTCTTCCAGTATTATAGATCAAGATTTTTGTTAAATTAATTAACAAATTCACAATTAGATTGTAAAAACACAGTGGCCCTCTATTTAATTCTCCAAATGGAAAAAATAAAATAAAATTAAAAAAAAAAAAAGAAAAAAGAAAAAGGAAAAAGGAAGAAGAGCAGAATTTTGTTTTGGGCTGAAGGTCACAAACGACATTGTGGTGTGAGCAAATATATGCTAAAGCTTTTAGGAGCTGTGGTACTTTTACAAAGTCTTCAATCATGTGGCGACATATGTAAAGGACTGACCAACAATATTACTGTTTCACATAACCTTACAATTTGTTTGTTTTCATTAAGTGAATCAAGAAAGAATCAAACCATCAGTCGTCAATCACCATCGTGCAGCAAGACAGACATGAATATGAATTCTACTATACGAATGTCGGTATTGACTAAGTCCAAGATATATTTTTGATGACATATTTATTACACAGTAGTGTTACATTCGTAACATTTTCATAATAAATTTTAAGTGGTATATAAGTTGTTATCGGTTTTGATTTAAATTCATTATTAAAATTACTTTTTTATTCATTAGTACCAGTTAATAACAACCTATTACTTATAATTTGTTGTAAAAATATTATAATAATATTCTGAACATAATATTTCTCTTTATTTCTAATTTTTGTAACCCAAAAAAAAAGAAGTTGTGGACTCGGTCGACATGACATGGTGAAGGGAGACAAAACCTAAACTTGAATCATGGAAGGGATACAAGGTTACCAAAGGCAAGAATGAGCTGCGGTCATTCGTGGTAGTATGTAAAAGCTAGCAATATTCTTGGATTCATAGAGTGTCACATCAAACTTGGATTCATCTGTGTATGCCTTCGGCTTCCAGCTTCCACCCACAAACACGAGCACAAAAATATGAGCAGTATTAAAAAAAAGTAATAAGTTTATGTAAAAATAATATGAAGTCACTCATAATTTACTATGTCAAAATAATTGTGACAAAAATTATGGCAAACATATTGTAGTCCTAAAAAAAGAATTGAAGTAACAAAGACCTGATAAAAACTTTGATTGATCAAGTAGGAATTATTATATATGTGTGTATAGTATATTATTATTATAAGAAAATATGTATAATATAGTATATTATTAAGTAGTATAATTTTATCGAGGACCTAAAGAGGGTAAAGGGAATTGCGGAATTGGTTCATCGGCATCATCATTTTTAGGAAAAAATCTAGGTAGGAAGAGATGAGATGGACTAGGAAGGATTCCATACCAAACAAAAAGAGGCCCGATTGACAATATTATGGGTCAAACTGTATGAAAAATTCTTAAATACTCTCAGAGTATAGTGAAATGATACCCCATCCTATTATATTTATGATAGACCCCACTATAAATGTGAGAGGATGAAGCACTATTCATCGTGCTCTAGGAGTATTTAAAAATTACTCCAAACTATTATAGGATTTGAGAACCAAAAAAAAAAAAAAAGTAATTAACAAAAATGCATGAGGAAATATTTGCTATGCGAAATAATGAATTATAATCCTGCGTTGGGAGCAATGAAATTGAAATCTGCTGAGGTGGATTGTGAGATGCAAGAGCCAATGTACCTAGCCAAAAAGAGTGACAACATCATATTAATGAATCACATGCTTAATTACAATAACTCCTCGGCTGTAGTTGATTAGGTCAAACTATAGTTCAATTAATATGTTCATATTTCTCCCCTTGAATTTCCTGTTTGGGACCAATTTAAACCCTGTAGATAAAGTAGGGATTACAATTTTCATACCCAAATAGGATTATTGCCGGTTGTCTTCTTTATGGGATTTTTTATTTTTATTTTTATTTTAGGACCATAATTTTATTAAGAAGAAGACAAACATAATACATCATGAGCCAAAGCAGACTCAACCATATTAGAATTTTCCTCTATCCAAGTTTGATAACTATCTAAATATTTGGCATATTGAGCCAAAAGATGAGCTGGACGATTGCCATCTCGCTTAACATGAGAAATTTCCACACATCTAAAATCCTACAATTTTGCTCTAATCTCGCCTATAATATTGTCAATAGCAACTGGAGCTTCAGTAGTTCCAATTAATGCATCAACAACTATCTTGGAGTCACTCTCAAACACTACATCTCGTACCCCTACGTCCTAAGCAAAAAGAACCTCTTCCTCCAATGCTTTTGCTTTAGTCTTTATAGGACCTAGCAGGATTGGTAAGTTCTTGCTTAGGGCTGCCTCTACTTGCCATTTGTAGTTTCAAATAATAACCCCTACTCCTACCGACTATGTGTTAACAAAAGTAGTCCCATCAGTATTAATCTTATACCAAGACTGGGCTGGAGGTATCCACTGCACTATATCGCTAGAGGAGAGCATTTAAAATTGGAAAAATGCTATAAAGGTACAAAATTAATTAAGGAGCTGTTCTTAATAATTGAAAAGGTAAAGTTTTTTTTTGAGAAGGTAAAGTTAATAGTGCAAATGAAAACAAATATGAATTGATCGCAGCAAACCAATCGCGCACCTTTTCTAAATTACGAAAAACTCCTATTGCTTTTTCATTAATCAAGGTGATGTGATTTTTAAAGTATTCATATTTTGAAAAAATTAATATATTTAAACAAGAATCCATATCCTTCAAGTCAAAATCTTGTACTATGATTGAAACGGGTTGTGCCATGGTTGATTAGAGATAAAGAAAGAGTGAAAGAAATAATTTCTCATGGGCCCATATTTTTTATAATCCCCCCAGTCTGGGCATAATTGGAAAGAAAATTAGAGTTAAAAAATGCAACCGCAATTTTTGACTTTTTTAATGACTTTAATGACTTAGAAATTTACTTTTATGCCCACTACATCGTGTCTCTCTCTTTACATTATCAAAGTATAGATGTAACAAAACATCTATTTTTCTTTATTTCTCTTCTCTTCACAAATCAAATAGTTTAACTGGTAAAATTTTTGATGGTTGTATAAGAGATCAGGGGTTCAATCCTCACTTATACCAAAAATTGATTGGTGTCTTAGTCTGATGATAAAGAACTATCATCAGGAGCAGACGTCATAGGTTGAAACTTTCTAAAAAAAATAATAAAAGAAAAATAAGCATATATTTTTAAAAAAAGTAAAGAAAAGCATAAATGTTTATCTGTTTTCTTTTCTCCTTATTCCCTTTTTATTTTAAATATATAAATATATATGAGCAAAATATTTTCTTTATTATATATTTCCCATTTTCTTCGCTTTACTCTTTCCTTTCCTTTGTCCTCCCCCGTCTGAATCCAAACGCAGGGTTAATTCTTATGTGATGATAACAATAATAAGCAATGATGTGTAGGGACGGAACTACTCAAGGGCAGAGGGGGGCCATGGCCCCCCTCCTCCCCTCCAGTCCCCCCCAACCTTTGAAAAAAATATATACTAGTATGTATATTAACAAAAAGAATTTTAATTCTAGCTCTTAAATTTATATACTTGGCCTTCCTTCCCCAAAAAATTTATAAAGTGACCCCAAAAATCCAACAAATAGATGACAAGAAAAATCTATAAAAAAATGCACATATATAGATACTAAGAAATCTTTGGACAAATCATAAATTTGGTCTAAGCAAAAACAATAACAACAAATCAATTACAAATCCTAGAAAAAAAAATCACAAAAACCCAATAACCTTTGCCCAATTTCTCCCTCTCACTTGAGAGCTCTATGCCCCTCTCAAATAACTCCACCCTTATGGCTATAGACTCCTATGCCATATATTGATCGCTTCATCCACACATTAGTTAGACTCTGAAAATATTAAGACGTGTCAATTGACTTGCAAAACTCTTGATTATAAAATCCTATTATTAATTTTTTTTTTTCAAAAGAAAAAATACAAAGAATAATTAATAAATTAATGCTAATAATGCAACTTTGTCAACCTTTAATATTGATATTTTAATTTTTTAAAATCTTTGAACAAAGAACTTCGGCCCCCTAAGTTTGAATCCTGGTTCCGTCTCTGATAATGTGGAGTTCTGAGTTTAAAAAGTATCATTTATAACAAAAGCAATGAATATTGGAAAGTCAATAAAAAATCGAGGAAAACGTATGCTTCCTTCGTTATTTTTTAAACCAACTAATTTTTTTCATTTTTGTTTGAAAAATAAGCAAATACACTTAGTCCGACAATTTTTTAGTTAAATCTAACAGAATCACAGTGATGACAAATACAATCCAAATAAACAATAATGCAATTTTAAAATTTTCTCTTCTTTGTAGCATACAACTAATAATTTTTTCAAAAGATTCTACTAAATTTAACTAAAATAAGTATTGGATTTAGATAATTTGTTAATCTTCTAATCTTAAAAAACGAAATTGATTGATTTAAAAAATAAGTAGAAAAATGTGAACCAGTCAGGGAAAAGTTTTTTCCCAATTGAAAAAAACAAAAAGATCGGGACCCACTGAGAATCCTTTTAACCATAAATGGACCTAAAAAAAAAACATGCATGTATGCGCACAAGACAATAAAAAAATGGAAAGACAAAATTGTTTCATGCAAATGTAGACGGTCATAGTTCACACTGTGACAATCTGACTTAGTCAAGCACAATTTTATTTTTATTTTTTCACCAAGATAGATTAATCAAACACACACACAAACAGATATTATGTAACAAGGATTCCTAGTTACCTATATATATATATATATATGGTTGCTTCTTTTCATCTAACTACAGACGCCTTGAAATCGCAGTACTTTCTCAATCTCTTTTGCTCTAAACTACAAAAGATTACTGCCATGGCTTTTGGGTCACGTCAACCAGAACAGACGGCTGCTGTGTCCCAAAACGTTGGCATGAAGAATTTACCCCCTGTCCCCAGAAGAAGTATCAAGCACCGAATTTGGGCCTCTTTTACCCAGACACTGAAGAATATTTTATTTTGCAGATGCAGCAAAGAAGACTAGCTCATCGTCTTCATCGTCATCCTCTTCTTCTTCTTCTTCTTCTCTTAATTTATTATCTTATGTAACGGTTGCATATTACATATGTCTCTCTCTCTGTGCAATCCCTTTTCCTTTTTGTTGGAATTTTTTTTTTGCCCTTTTGTTGGGAAGGAAGAGTTAGCACTAAGAGTTGAATATATGGCGGATAGAGAAATAATGTATGATCAATCATGATGTGTTGATCTTTGTAAGATTATCTAAGTAAGAAGTGTGCTTTTGGTAGTTTGAAATCTCCCTTCTCTCATTTGCTTTTGTGTATGCGTACGTGGTTTTGGCATCCCAATTCTCAAGTGTCATTTTCATACCCATGATCTGCGACCAAAATTATATTGGTTTAAAACTGAATCTTGATTACGAAATAATTTCTATCTGCAGCATACACTTTTGCTAGTTACACGTTTAGACCCTAATGCCGCTTGCTACACAGTTTAATAAATTTTACTTAACACGTGATTGATTAATCCAATTCAAATTGCAAGTCTGCATCAATCGTTTCTGTTCACAGTCTTTACAACACAAGTCTAGACGCGACCACAAGTCCAATCACACAAACAGTTCACGATTTTTTAAAGATTTCAAATAGTCTCTGTGGTTTTCGGCAAACCAAAACACCCAAGGTAACGCTCGGTGTTTTGATGATGTTCTCCTCTCAAATGTATTCAATTGGAGAGGGTGAAGGTATAGGAGAGAAATACAATTTTATCTCTAGTTTTACATGCAACCTCTTGACTTGTTCACGAATTTGGAAAATTCTGATATACTAAGTTTTTGAGAATCTTGCACGATCAAGGTGACTGGTGAGTGTCGAGCAAGCTTCTTTGTAGGTCTACGCTAAAGCTCTCCTTAATCATCTTGCCTAATACTTCAATTTTCACTCAACCGAGATTTCTTAAGCAACAAGTTTCACTTATTCTTTCAGCTCTTCAACCTTGATTACTCAATTTATTATAACTCAAATAAAATATATACATGGAAATCAATACAATTACAATTGAAACTTAACTTGACACACAATTTGCCAACAATAAATGACCCTAACAATGTTTTTACACCCAGTAGATGATGATTGGAATTCAATATTGCTATAAATACAACAAATTTTACAAATTGTTAAGGTGGTAGATTGTGATTGGTACAACATCACTTTCATTGATTAAGATAATAACTAATATTACTTTTATTATTCACTATACTCTATCACCCCTAATAATTATTAAAATGTTGTGAACTATATTGTAGCTTCAAATTTATTGGGCTGAAATTTGGGAACAACGCTATGGTATAAGTTTGACGAAAATCAAATATAAATATTTTGAAGGAAACTGAGACCCACCGAAAGCTAAAATTTCTTCGACTTGACTAATTACTTGTATGTACATTGAACTATGAAGTCCAGGCCAATGTTCTTGGAGAAGGTAGCAATACAATGAACTTCAAGCATCAATGCTTCAATAATAGGTTACATGCTTTGCACTGGTTGACCTATCCTTCTTTGCAAGTCAACTCCACAATATTAAAAACTAAAATTCCATATAATTATTGACCAAGTAGGGTTCTTGACCTTGTAATATTAATTATGGAAGTGACCAACCATGTATTTCTGTCGTTCTCAGCTTCTTAACCTATCTAGAACTTGCCTCAAAAGACTAGAGAATATTTAGCACCTAGGCAAAGCAAAGACTTTTAATCTCATGCTCACTATTAATGTTTCTTCCTATTTCTTTTTCCTAATTCTACAATTAATGCTTCTAGATGCTTAGCTATGGGTTCATAAGAAAAACATGAATATTTAATGAATGGTTCAAATTGATCCCTTCATGGTCCATATCCTAACAAAATTGCACCGTTCAACTCTATTTTATAAACGTGTTTAGTAGTGTCTGCATCTAGACCCATAATACTTTTTTCTCAAAAAAAATAAAATTAATATTTATAAATTAAAAAAAAAAGGAAAGAAAAGAAAAGAAAAGAAATGACCCATACTATTTCATTTTTTCTACTGAGTGTGTAACTTTTATTGCCCAAAAGACGGAAGGCCCATCACGCTCAGTTACAAAAGTCATCCCAACAAACTAATTTGTGGGCCTCTTGATTAGAAGCCCATATTACTAATGCCAACCAATACTTTTTCAAGTGTACCAAACGTGCTTTTATTTTAACCAAGTCTAAGATATATACAACTGATACAAGTTCATATGCAAATTTCACTATCAAAATAGCCATGACTATTTCTCCCTCTAACAAGTGGCTACACTCTCTTTGAGCCCTTTTTTTGGAGAAATTTTGCCAATTAATTAAACTTAATTAAAGTTTTTGATAAATTGCATAATCACTTTATAGCTTGGGGTGATTTTACTTCTTTTGTGGAATTAATCATTCATTTTCTTTATTTTTTAAAGAAATGAAACTACGTCACGTCATGGTTGTAGGAAACTAAAAAATAAATTTTTAAAAAAAGAATTAGTTAAAATATCAACTTTTAAATTGGTTCTATTCACACACTCAATAAGTGTCTATTAAACAAAATTAATATAAATTCACATAAGTTGTAACTAAAACCTATCTAAACACACCAATAAATAAATAAATAAAACCAGCCTTTGATGTATTGTATTTATATGAGAATTGTTAAATTTTATAATAATAAATCTTGTAGTTAATATTTCAAAAATATTGACAATAACATTATATATTACTAGCCTTTATGGAAGCGCTAGGCGCATAGTTTGAAGCTCTTTTTGAGAAGTCATGATTGGTTCAAAATTTCTATTATTGAACAAGAAGCAAGTAGTTTTAGCAGTGGAGTGAGGGAGTACTCATATTGAGGCAATTATCATCATGATTCATGTATTGCACATGTTAGTAAAAAGTTTCTCTCACAAAGAAAAAATTCTCTTTAAATTTGGATTTTCTCTTCAAGCACATGCAATCATGACTAAAGTCATGTTTTTACTTTCCTTCACTTCTTTCAATTTCTTGCAAGGGCACTTCTAGAAAACAACTTTGGCTCATTATGACGTTGCCTACTTGCTTGCCTCCATTGTCAAGACATGTGGCCTTGAAGTAGCCCGGACCCATACCCATGCATGAAAATTGACATGAACAGGTGACCTTTTCTTATGTTAATTGTGAAACCAATACTTTTGGGGGGACAAAAAGATTCTTTTATATGCATACATATAAATGCAAGTGGGTTATGAAAGTAAAGGACTAACCCAAAAAAAGTGTGAAGTTTCTCTTGAAATTCAATTCTAGACTTTTTCCTTTCTCTGGTTGTCTTTAGTTTACCTAATTTTCTGCGCATGAGTTATTGGAGTTTGTCAAAAGGTCCTGGTTTTAGATGATTAGATTATGGTTTATTGGAATTCATAAAAAAAAAAAAAAAATTATAGTTTATTGGAAAGGAAAGATTTTAATAGGTAGATTGTAATTAATTAAAATATAATAAAAATGATGCTAACAAATAACAATGATCTCGTATAAAAATGTTGTTATACTAATCACAAGTCATCATTAGTGACATTTTTTGTAAAGTTTCATATATGTGGTTTGAATTTTACCTCTCTTTCTTTTCCGCTATCTACTTATCTAAAAATATAAAAATAAAAATAAAAATAAAAAAATTGACTTTTATTGGTTTTACTGTTTTATTTTTTATTTTTTTTTATTTTTTATTTTTTGAAGAATTGGTTTTACCGTTTTTGTCATTCCGGCAGTGTTTTTGACATCGTTGGCTAGACTAGATGATATGAGTCAATGGAGTCAACAAACAGATGTTCTTGTGACATGAAAAGGAATTAAGATCCCTAGCTAGGAAGATGAAATTATAGTATTGCTTAAATTCAAAAGGTCGGTAGTTCAAAACTTTCAATGGGAATATTGTTGACATTGGCTTGAATGTCACCCTATATACTGCAGTACCAAAAGAATTGGGAAGGTTTATAGAATTTACTATTATTAATTACAAAACAATAAACGATGATAACAGTTAACAAACTGATAGAATGTATTTTAAGGTAAAGTAATCCATATTCTCTTCTATTATACCAAAAAAAAAAAAAAAAAAAAAAAAAAAAAAAAAAAAAAAAAACCATTTCACCTAATTAACTGGATCACCACCATTAGGAATGAAAATAATTGCTATACCTCATGTAAAAATTACACCTTTTACTCAAGTGTAGTATTTTAGATTTTCTAATTAAATTCAATTATGAGATTGTATCAATCATTAAACCACATGGTTAAATCTAATTGTCAAAAAAATATAATAAAAAATATACTTTTTTTTTCTTTTTTCTTTTTTTTAATTTGATCAATATAACCATATAAATTTGCCTTAACCAGGCCACCAAACCCAATTCAATCCTGTCATTTTGGGTTTAATTGGTTTTTAAAGTTATTACGGGTTGAGTTAGAGATTTCACAATTTGAGGAGGTCGGTTAAGTTGAAAAACACCCAAATCCAAGCCAATCCAACTTATGTACACCCTTAATAAGGACATTATCAATGTGCTTCTTTTTATTAAAGGGAAATGAAAAATATATAATAATAATGATAATGATAATAATAATAATAATTGCAGCTTGTGCTGTTACCTTGTTGGTGATACGTGGGCCAGTTGGCAGTTGCAACTTTAATTCTCATATAAAATGCAAAGACAATTGTACATGTCAAAGTGTGAAAAGTTCTCTATTTCTTAAGAGAAAATAGAGGGAGATCACCCATGTACTGCCAATTATATGTAGTGGCAGTGCTCTTGCTTTATCAAACTTTCTTCTTTATATGATTTTCATTATGGAATTGCAAACCGATTCATCGTTTGGTGCTAACAAAGTTAATATATATCGTTAACCATAGAAACTCTTAATCCCATTGGACCACATGCAGTGCCTATATGCCAAGCTACAACGTTGACAAAAGCCTGTACCCTTCCCATGCAATTTGCTTGTCCTTCCCAAAATTACTGTATAGGCCCTTTTTCTATATTCTCTCTGATGATGAAAATTGTCAAACACTTTCCTTGTTTGTTAGTCCAAACCATTTCACTTTCGTGAGTTACATGCAATTTTTTTTCTTTTTTTTACCTATAACTTGACTTTATGAAAATCGAGTTACAAAACGTCACTATAGGTCTTTAAAACGTCACTATAGGGTCCTTAAAAATGCCGCTATAAGGCCTAAATCAATTTTCAGAAACTCAATTTTCAAAAGAGAGACATTTCCCTAATTAATTTGAGAAAGAGGGCAAAATGTTGGATTTTTTTTTTTGAAATGGGCAAAAAGCAATTTTGTCCTCCAATTTGAAGAGCTAAAAGTGAAGGCAAAAAAGTGCAACAGAGAACGAGTCCTGCCTCCCAAGAGGGGATGTATCAAGCGCCGGATTTTCTCATGCTTGATCCACAAGTTAATGAAGATTACTCGTGGAAACGTTTGATTTTCCAGAAGCATTCATCAAGATCTTAGTTTAGCTCTCTATATCTATCTTAATGACTTGAATATTACTGTCATGTCATTCCTTCTTACTCTTGTTCTTGTTCCCACTAGCCATGATTGCTGTATTGTAATTACACCATTTGAAGATATGTTGTAAAGTTAGTGTCAAATAAGTAAAGGAACTCTTGAACCATGATTATCACTTTGTAATGAGATGGGTATGATTGTATCTAGTGTCTATTTCATATAAGTTTTTTACTTTTTAGTTGATCTTTTTGTCTACTGTTTTTAAAATTTTCATTTTTTATAGATGCAAATATATACTTTAACCAACTTAAAAAAAAATTAAAAAAAAAAAAAACCTACATCATTAGTCGAAAATAAATTTTAATGGCCACAAAGTTTCTATTTTATTAAGCATCTAGTTTTGTTAAAATCCAACAAGTTAGCAGCAACCAAGAGCAAGATTAACATCAACATTGATGATTTAATTAATAAATAAATAGCAAGAAGTTACAATATTGCAACACCTTGAATGAGCTACATTTACCCATGGTAGATAATCAAACACGTGTGAAAGACACCCTAATTTGGATTATAGTTAGTCTTGACAAAATTGAACTTGAACTTGATAATTGGCTCAACCCAAAGGGTAAAAATATGGGCATGTGTAGGGATATTTTGGACCCATGAGAGAACATATCAAGTCAGGTCAACCTATGGGTCACATGGATTAACCTATATTTCTAAGTGCTTTTTTCGCTTTTCTTTTTCTTGGTTTGGATTTCTAAATTCTAACACTATCTAAAAATGTTTTCATGACACTTTCATTTCTTACTATTTTCTTTTTTTCCTTTTTTTAAGTTCTTCTCCTCTTAGACATTCATAGACTTTCTTACGAGGTCGGGACTTGAAGATTTTAGATTTTTTTTTATTTTTACTCATATGGTATAAACTTGAAAATTTATATAGTATACTGTATAACTTCTATATTTGAGTGTTTGTTTATTTTTTTTCTCTTTTGTGTATTGAAAATAAAACAAAGACAATATTTTCAAGTTTTATTTTTATTTATTTATTATCAATTTTCTTTTGAGAAAGTATTATCATTTTTTGTATGTGAAAAAAATTATAAATTATACCATGCTGACTCAATTCTAAAAAGATCGATTAAGACTTTACAAACATTTACATTTAGGATGATCTGTTAACTCAAACTTGATCAGGTCTGAACCCATTTGTGAAACGCGCGACCGATTGTCACAATAACCATGCAATTTGTTTGTTGACTTTAACTAATAAAATACCAATAATAAGTCACAGTGTAATTCAATTGTATGTGACCTTTCATTCTGTGTCTGATTGAGAACTTTCCCAAATGACCGAAGTCATGGAATTGGAGACACACGTGCGCCGGATGCCATTTACAAAAATAAGATGACTTCTTTAGAAAGAAGCTGATTGTGATGATTATTATTATTTACTTATGCATTTCTTCTAGATAACATGCTGTCTTGTCACCTTTTTTTCTTTTCTTTGTTGAGAGAGAGAGAGAGAGAGAAACTGTCTTGTTACTATTAAATCTCAAGCATCGTTTTTTGTTGATTATTTTGTACTAAAAGTGAGCTAACGTATAATTATCTTTGAAAAAAAAATGAAAAGTAAAAAAGAAAAGCTCTATATAAAAAAATAAAATAAAAACTAAATGAATAAACTAATGATCATGGAGGCACTACAAGAAATTTGGTCTTTAGCGACGGCATATAGTCGTCACTAATGCTTTAAATATCGTCGCTAATTATATTGGCGACGAAAAATGTCGTCGCTAACTTTCGTTAAACGAAAGTGGTAACTAAAAAGTTTTTTAGTGACGATATAAATGTCGTCGCAAATACAATACTATTAACGACTACAAAGTCATCGCTAATAGTGACAATTGTCGTCATAAATAACTCGAGACCCCAAGACAAAATGTCGTCGCTACTAGCTCATTAGTAGTGAAGAATTTTTTTGTCGTCGCTAGTAGATTAGTATTAACAACGACATTTTTGTTGTCACTAATATGTCATTACTAGCGACGACACTTGCTGTCGCCACAGATAATGATATATAAGTGACCACAAACATGTCATCACTAAAAATTGCATATTAGCGATGATATTGTTTGTCGTCACTAATGATATGATAAAATATTAGCGATGACATTGTCGTCGCTAATAATATTTTACATTTTTTTTTCTTTAAAATTTACATTCAGAATTTTACATGGGTACCTGTTGGGAAATAACAAAACACAATCCTATGCACATAAAAAATTTTCAATCACAAATACTCATATAAACATAACAATTGCTCAATCAATAACTACTAATAAGGGAAAATAATACCCAAGTTCAATATCATATACATAATATAAGTTCAAATCTATTCACTCAAATACTAATCAAATGATAACGAATTCCTCATGAAGATATGCAACCAAGCTAAAACTTGTTGCAATGAAATATATCTCCCCTCGACATCATCTATAACCCAAGGCATGCGACATTTTGACCTGAAATAAAGAGCATAAACCAATGTAAAGATCAACTAAAATAAATGACAAAAATGCTTACTAAATAGTTTTCACATTCAAGTAAAATTTTAACATTTTTTTTTCCCAAAAATACCATAACTAAGAAGATATGAAAGCTTTATGCATTTAACAAAACTTAATCTACATCAAGACTCATTCTCCTAAAGAAATAAGTCCAAATTAACAATCATAACAAAGAACATATCAAAAGATATTTGTAAAGAAATTAAAGTAAAAGAATTTAAAAGCAAATGAAAAATCATTAATACATACGAAATATCACTCATCTAAAAAACATATCATGAACTTAAAGCAAAAGAATTTAAATGGAGACACAAATAGATTAAACTACTCTCTTCCCCTTGGTACATTTTGGCCACATAGGAAATTATTGAAATACTCTAATGAAAGCGGTCCGCAGTTTTAATGAACATATACCGGTATAGTTAAATGCATGTCTTTTCAACCTATGAATTCACTTTATTTGCCACTTCAACAGCCTACTGCACTACATCAAATTTAAACATTATTCTATTAGCATATTTAGTAGAATAGTATGACAAAAAGAGCAATGTGGTACTAGCATTCTATTAGCATATTTGTGGTACTAGCGTTTTTTCTTTAAAGAACTAACTGGTAAATACTGTGAATTCACTATGCTTATCACTTCAACAGCCTACAACACCACCATCAAATTTAAACATTATACTATTAACATGTTTAGTAGATCAATATTGAAGAACTAGCTAGTGAATACTGTGAACATGATAATTAAATAAAACATGTAGCATTACCAACTAACAGACAGAAAAGACAGGAATATCACTAATCCAAAACGTATGTGATCTTGCTGGTAAAACAACTAAATCCAAAAAAACCAAGACGCCTTGATATCATAAACAAAATCAAAATAGAAGGGAAAACCAAAAATAGAATCTTAGAACCAAATATTTTTATTTTTTCTTCACTTGCTTATTAAGCAAAATTACCAACATCAAGATGGCTTTCACCAAGGAACTTTAAGGTGGGGCGGGGGCAGAAAAAATCTATGCAAAATAGTCATTCAAAAATACACAAAACAATCAACACTCCCAATATCAATGTAAGTACCTTATATTACCATGTAAGCCACTCGTTTGCTCACACTCAAGAACCCACCACAAAACAGTTATGAAATTCTAATGTAAACCACCTTAGAATTTTACAAGTATTTAAATAAAAAGCACTTACTATGCTCAAGCCAAACACATAGCTCTTCAAAAAAAATCAAAACTCACCACCAGCAAAGAATGCTTAGCCTGTAAAAGATGAGTTTAATTTATAAGGAATTTATTAATACAATAATTAAATATATACAACACATGAAATTCTAATGTAATATAATGAAAAAGAAGTAGATACCAAATAAAAACTTGCTTCATAAGCTCATAAGTTTCAAATAAGCAAAGCTTGGTTGGGTATTAAGAACACTAAAGTTCAAACAACTCCTCAAGTCAAGCCCACAGAGACATATAGATATCGCTAAAACTTCTGACTTCCATCAAAATCATAAAAAAATATAAAAGACAACAAGAAGGGCCAAAGTATCATGATAATCATGATTTCAAGCATATGGTATATCTGACTCACCACATGCCGAAAATGCATCATTATCAACATTCATGTCATCCGTAGACAGATGTAGCGTGTTCACAATCCCATAATCACCAGTCACATGATGTTCAGATTCATCATATCCCCATTTTCCATTAACATAGAACTTGTACTTCATGCAAGTTAATCCACATATAAAGACATTCATGTCTGTTAAGAATCAAAATTTAAACATCTTTACCATTATGACATAAAATTTGTATGCCTCATAGTAGGCATTCTTTATTCAAAAAGAAGAAATTTCAAAGGCTTGCATTTATTTTGACAGATTCAAGCACTTTAAGCCCATATACCAGTATAGTAATAATTAAAACTTTAGAATGTATTTTAACCAAAATCAAAAATAAAAACCACAAAATTAACTCAAAGTGATACTAAGGTGAGAGGGGTTGTTGTACTTTCAGTTTCACTACATAGCAGGTCAGCCATCTTGTAAAAATGGTTTGGTACATGAAACATTATCCGATTGATTTGAAATTTTAAGGGAACATGACCCTATATGTATACAAGGTACCACAAAAAATTCAGTCCAAAATGATTTTTCTATAATTTATTAAAAATCATGTATTGCAGCTGACTCAAGTCTGTCCATGATAGATTTAGGATCCCAAAAGAAAATTGTTATAGTTTTAATATTAGCCCAAATGCTTTGAGACTTTATTCACATTAAAACCATGTGTTAAAGCATATTAAAAACAAGGAATGAAACCCTTAATCTCATATAAACAATGACCACGAAAACAAATTAAGAAACCAAAACTCATAACTCATAGAGTCAATTTACCAAACACTTGGTAAGCAAAAGGCACATGCTCACATTACTTGCACAAATTTATAGTTAACATTACACTCACACCCACATATGCCAAAGATCAAACTATTTGTGATAACAATTACAAATAGACATACAATTAAAGATAATGTAAAAAAGCAAAAGCGGTGGAAAGGAAAATAAGACCTGCGAAGCATCAGTTCTAGCTCAGTACTTTTGTCTTTAAGGAAAATAAGGTGGACTATGTGATTTGAGGCCTATATTGACTAAAAATTTTATACATTTTAAATTTTAGAACGATGTTTAGATGATTATAGAGTGCAGTCTCAAAACTGGGTTAGCTGTATAACGTAAGTAAGTGTTAAGAAAAATGCAAAAGCAAAAAGAAAGCTATATGATTAACTCTGTTTGAGTGGCTATGGGGATTAAAAAGTTTTACTGAAGTGGGCCTACCTAATCACTAAGTTCCAAATAAAATATTATAACATATTCTCAACTAGTATTTCCACCTTCAAAAGCTCTTGAGACTGGCTCTCCAAATAAAATTAGAGATAAGGTAAGGCTGCCTACCAATCACCTCTTTTAGACTCTGCAAAAGTGAGAGCTTTGTACACTGAGTACAACACTCTTTGTAACTTATACAAACACCAATGGGTCTTACACTATTCTCTCAGGTACAAGAAATGCCATTTCATCTAAAGCATGTAGCCCCAATGACCCCCATTTAGGAAAATAAAAAATGAGACATGGGTTTGGGAGTATTCGATACCAACGAAATTCTTCTTGATTTTTAACTTAGGGATAAAATTGACAACATTAATACACAAATGATAGCATTATTGCATTAACGCAGCCTATCTCTCAAAACAAGTTCGCAACAGAGTCAACACATTTGCGCCTTGCAATGCTTTTATCTTAGATTTTTCTCCATATGCTTTATCCAAATTGTATACAACTCTAGGACAAAGGTTGGGGCGTTAGCAACCAAAACACCTATACAACTCTACATATTATATAATATATATTCTAGAAAAGCAATAATGTTCAGTAGCACGTAGCTATTGATAGTGAATTCATCAAAAATATATATATATATATTTATGGAAAACAAGCAAAAAGGGGGTGGGGTTGGAAAAGGAGGAAAATCAAACCTGTGGTGTTGTGAGTTTCGAGAATGAGCACGTGGAAAGCAAAGAATTCATCTTCATAGTCTAAAACCCTGTGGAACATCGGTCTTCTTAAAGCCAATACCTGTAGTAATTGTAGTTGTTGTTATTGTTCTACAATTAAATATCAATATATATAATCAATCGGAAAATGAAGAGAAGAGAAGATAGTTACGCCGATAGAATAGGGGGAAATCTGAAAAAAAGAAGTGGGAACTTTGTATCAGGAAAATGTGGGTGGAGGCAAAAAATGAGACTCAAAAGAAGCGGGAAATCTGAAAAAAAAAAAAAAATTAAGTGGGAGGCTGAAAATTTTGAAGTGGTGAGTGGGGGCTTATTGTGACTAAAATGGGACTTATTTTGAACTTTTTTTTTTTAATGAAAGAAACGTGTGGACTAAAAGATTATAACTTGATAAGTTTGTCTTTTATTAAAAATTAATGATATACTTTTTCTTTATAAAAAAAAAATACTAATCACTAAAATGTTCCTCAAAACAAAAATAAAAAATAAAAAATGACTAATGGAGTAATTACGGTAAATATTTTTAAAAGGAAAATTAATTAGAATTTAATGAATTAAAATAATAATATCTTAAATTAAGATTAGATAGTGTATTTTTATTAAAAAAAATAGAAAGAGATAATGATAAGTTAATGAATAGTCATAATTAACAGATAAAAATTTAAAAACTAGTGATTTTTTTAGGGAAGAATTAATGGATAAACTCATTCCTAAAATATAGGAAAATTTGATAAATTTTAAATTAAATTAAAATTCCAAACAATTTGCACAAGACTAACATAGATTTGATTAAAAATAACAAATAAATATTGCGTGAAAATTACACCATTGGAGATTTAAAAAATATAGTTATTTGGAATTTGAAAAGAATAAAAAAATAATGAAGAAATAATATTTAAATGAGATAGAGAAAAGATAGAGAGTCGGTTGGAATGTGTATCTGAAAAATTGATTTTTTTTCATGAGAATGACCAAAATACCCCTAAACCTTGAAAATGACTAATATACCCCTAAGCCAAAAAAATGACCAAAATACCCATTGAAACCTCTAAAATGACCAAAATACTCCCGAAATCTCTGAAATGACAAAAAAAAACCCCTTAACTTGTAAAATGACCAAGATACTGCCGAAACTTCTAAAATGACCAAAATACCTCTAAAACCACTAGAATTAGTAAAAATACCACAAAATGACCAAAATACCCAAAATAACTCTTAAAATAATTAATATACCCTTGAAATCGCTAAAATGAAAAAAAAAATGCCCTCAAATCCTATAGAATGAGAAAAAACATACTCTGAAACCTCTAAATAAAAAAAATACCTCGAAATTAATAAAATGATCAAAATACTCCGAAACCTCTCAAATGACCAAAAATACCTTGAAACCTCTAAAATGACAATTTTGGTCATTTAAGTAGTTAAGGAGTATTTTGGTTATTTTAGAAATTTCAGTATATTTTGGTAATTTTAGATGTTTGAAGGGTATTTGGGTCATTTTAGAGGTTTCGGGGAATTTTTGTTATTTTAGAGATTTTGATTGTATTTTTGGTCATTTTAGAGGTTTTGGGAGTATTTTTGATAATTTTGGAGGTTTCAGGAGTATTTTTGGTTATTTTAGAGGTTTTAGGGTATTTTTAGTTATTAGAGATTTCGAGGGTATTTTGATAATTTTAGAGATTTTGGGGTATTTGCATCATTTACAAGGGTATCTTGATATCTTACATGCATCAAGAATACATGTTTAGATATTGATGACTTTGATTTTAGAGGAAAAAACAAAAATAGCTTTAGTTTGAAAACCACTTGAAAAACCTATGATTAGAAAGAGTTAATGTCAAGATAAAACGAAAATCTAATGTTTGATCCAGAGGAGCACCTACCAGTATCTTCCTTTTAAACATTAAATTTTGAAAATTAGTACTTTTTATGGAAAGTATAATTTTAAAGGTAGTACTTTGAACTACTCCTAACACTCCCATGTGTCATCAAGGGGAAAACATAGCTTTAAATGAAGTACTTTGTGAAACATAATTTTAATGGGATGGTCAAATTACAAGAACAAGACTAACCAAATCTTCATGGAGTCACATGGCATGTGTTCATCATGCTCCAATTCATATTTAAATCTTGATCATTCGATTGGAAGAGAATATTCAAATATTGTTGTTGGCGAAATTTGAGAATAATTGGATGGTCAAATTGAGAGAATAGAGCCAATCAAAGTTTTTTGCCATGCGGGTACACGACACATGTCCATCACGCGCCATAGCCATAGTTTTGGGGTGGCAAAATCAACTCAAACCCATTTGACTACCCAAACCCACCCACTTAAATGAGTCCCAAACCCACCCAACTATTAATTGGGTTAAATGAATACTAACTCAATTAACAGGAATGTTTATTGGGTTTTAATTGGGTACCCAATTAGACCCAATTATAATCTAAGTATCATTTCAACAAATCACCCAACTATAAAATACCCCAAAACCACTAAAATTACCAAAATACCCCCTCAACCTAAGGTTATGTTTGGTAACAGTTTTTATTTTCTATTTTCAAAAACTTGTTTTTGGGAATATAAATTAAAACAATTTTCTTGTATTTTTGAAATAAAAAACATGTTTGGTTAGCTAAAATTAAAAAGATAGTTTTTTGAAGAAAAAAATAGAAAATACTAAAATATGTTGTTACTAAGATTTCAACTCTAATATTAACTCATTAAATGAGACAGATTTATTAAATTAAATGCTTGTTTTCATTGACTTTTGAAAATTAGAAACTAAAAACAACATTTTACATGTTTTCAGTTTCTTTCACAAATTAAGTTTTGAGAACAATTTTTGTTTTCTGTCTATTTTGGGTTGTCAAACAAGTTTTTTAGTCTTAAAAATTGAAAATTGTTTTTGGAAACAGAAAATAAGGGGAAAAAACAGTTACCAAACATACCCTAAAAAATAACCAAAATACCCATAAAACCTAAAAAAAGACCAAAATACCCCTTAAACCAAAAAAATGACACCTGAAAACCTAAAAATTACCAAAATAACCCCAAAACCTAAAAAATTACCAAAATACCCTCGAAACCCAAAAATGACCAAAATACCCCCCGAAACCCAAAAAATGACCAAAATACCTCTAAAACCTATAAATGACCAAAATACCCTTGAAACAAAAAAGGGACCAAAACACCCCCTAAAACCTAAAAAATGACCAAAATACCCCAAAAACCTAGAAAATGACCAAAATACCCCAGAAACCTAAAAAATGACCAAAATACCCTCGAAGCCTAAAAATTGACCAAAAAAACCCTAAAACCTAAAAAATGGTCAAAATTAGGGCTGTCCATGGGTCGGGCGGGTCGGGTTTGTGCCCAACCCGCAACTGACCCGCCGGAGATCGGGTGGGGAGTTGCCGGACCCACAACCGACCCGTATTATGGTCGGGTTTTACTGGTCGGGTGAGCGGCGGTTTCGGGTGAGGCAGAAACCCGCCAGAGAGGACGAAAAGCGGTAGAAAACGGCGAGATCTCTCCCGATTCAGTGCGATCTAGCCGGATTTGGCAGAGATTTCGCCAAATCCGATGCTTTTTCCCCCCAAATCGTGCCAAGAATCGTCGGATCTGGTGTTTTAGTCACCGAAATCTGCCAAATCGCGTGCAGAAACCCACCGGAGAGGACGAAAAATGGTAGAAAACGGCGAGATCTCTCCCGATCCAGTGCGATCTAGCCGGATTTGGCAGAGATTTCGCCAAATTCGATGCTTTTTCCCCCCAAATCGTGCCAAGAATCGTCGGATCTGGTGTTTTAGTCACCGAAATCTGCCAAATCGCGCTGGAAAACTCGCCGGAAAGCTTGAAATCGGAGCTCGTTGTTCTCTCTTCGGGCGGGTCGGGTTGAACGGGTTTTGAAGGAAGGGAACCGAAACCGAACCGCCGGCGTCAGGTTTTGAAGCTCGGGACCCGCGTCCGACCACCGGATCTGTCGGATCGGGTTGTCACGGGTCGGGTACGGGCGGGTTGGGCGGGTCAGCGGGTCCAATGGACAGCCCTAGTCAAAATAACCCCGAAGCTTAAAAATTTACCAAAATAACCTAGAAACCAAAAAATGACCAAAATACCCCCCGAAACCCAAAAAAGGACCAACTTACAGGTTTAGGGTGTATTTTTATCAACTTACAGGTTTAAGGGGCATTTTTGTCATTTTATAGGTTTTGGGGTATTTTGGCAATTTTTTAGGTTTCGAGGATATTTTGGTCATTTTAAGGTTTAGGAGTTATTTTGGTAATATTTAGGTTTCAGAGCTATTTTGGTCATTTTTTAGGTTTCAGGAGTATTTTAGTTAATTTTTAGGTTTCAACAGTATTTCGATCATTTTTTAGGTATAAGGGGTTATTTTGGTCATTTTTAGGTTTTTAGGTTATTTTGGTCAATTTTTAGATTTCAGGGTTATTTTGGCCATTTTTAAGGTTTTGAGAGTATTTTGGTCATTTTTAGATTTTGAGGTTATTGTGGTCAATTTTTAGGCTTTGAGGTTATTTTGGCCATTTTTAAGTTTTGGGGGTATTTTGGTCATTTTTGGGTTTCAAGGGTATTTTTGGTCATTTTTTAGGTTTTGGGGGTATTTTGGTAATTTTTAGGTTTCAGGGGTATTTTGGTCATTTTTTGGGTTTTGAGGGTATTTTGGTAATTTTAAAGTTTTAGAGGTATTTTGGTCATTTTTTGGGGTTCGGGTATTTTGGTAATTTTATAGGTTTCGGGGTTATTTTGGTAATTTTGAGGTTTTGAGGTATTTTGGTCATTTTTGAAGATTTTAGAATACTTTAGTCATTTACACTTTAGGGGCATTTTGGTAATTTTGATAATTGGGTAATTGGGTAGGTTGGGGTTTACCCATAATAATTGGGTTGGGTTGGGTTTGGGTTAGAAGCAATTAGTTAAATAGGTTTTAATGGGTAAATGAGTTTTATACCCAACCCAATTATGCCCACCCTAAACCCACCCAAACCTAAGTCCAAATCTTCTGTACTACTTGTTATGTACCACTCTATGTTCCACCAATCACTACTTGCCATGTTTTTATTTTACTCTCCTTATAAAATAAGCAAAGTTTAAAATGGAAAGTAATCATACACATGATAAGATGTGATTAGTGGAACATAAAGTGGTACACAAAAAGTGGTATAGAGGATTTGCATTCCCCAAACCCACCCATTTGACACCCTTACGCCATACTTAGATCTGGAATCCGACCGTCAGATTTGAAGATTGTAATGAAAGGTTAATTATGGTAAATTATGGTTACAATCAGACGGTTGGATTTAGAGAAAGGTGCGGTCAAAGTTTAGTTAAAGTTGGTCAAATCCGGTCAAACTTAATAGATGGTCCTGAGACCGCTGGATTTGGTGAAACTAGGTTAAGTGGGAAGGTTTTTAATGGGTTATTGGGTATTGGCATAGTTGTTAGCAAATCTTAAAGAAGAAATAATTTTGCAAAATGATGAACATGATGTTAATATTGACTTAGATAGAGTTGATTAGGCAAGATGATGAAAAAAACTATTATTTTGGCTCATATATCATGTATTATCACTTTTGGGTTTAATCAATTTGAATATGTATGTTATAAATATATGTCAATTTGATTTATTTAGTTATTTTGATAAATATTATTACACAATTGATGACTAAATGGGTTATTAGTTGAATATATTATGATTTTATACTGAATATACCATTCATATATATGTATCTATATTAAGTATTTATGTATCTTATGATACATGATATAGAATAATAAAATATTGATTCACGATATGATTCACATTTCGATAACTATGGGTATTGGTTAGTATTAATTTTGAGTGAAATCAAAACATTACTGATTTTTGTTATTTTATCGATTTCAAGTTTCAAATGGGTAAAATTATGATTTGAGAGTATTTTGAAGCAACAAGCCCTCCTTGTCTCTTTGTTTTTATTTTTATTTTATTTTTTTATTTAACATATTTGAGAGTATTTAATTACTTTATAGGTTTCAAGGTCATTTTGGTCATTGTATAAATTTGGGGGTATTTCGGTCATTTTAATGAGGTTAATGGTATTTTAATCATTTCAAATATTTTAAAGGAATTTGTGTCATTTTAAATATTTTAAGAGGCATTTGGAGGATATGATAAAAAAAATCATATTATATCAAAATTATTTTGGCCACATATTAGTGACAACAATCTTTGTCGTCATTAAAAGATCTCTGATAGCGACGACCTAATTTGTCAATAATATATAATCTACTTCCCTCCATTAATTCTCACCACTTTTTGAGAGTGAAAATTTTTCCCTCCATCATATTTTGGTAGATATATTTGTGACGACATGTCGTGTCATTGCTAAAAGGTGACTATTAGTGACGACAAGTTATATCGTTGCTAATAGCCTTCTATTAGCGACGACCAATGTGTCATCGCTAATAAAGAAAGCATGTATATAATATATTTACTATATATTTTTAGCCACATATCAGCGACGACACATAAGGTCCTCACTAAAAATGATTATTAGCGACGATAAATGTCGTCGTTAAAATAAATCTTATTTTAGCGACGGGAATGTCGTCGCTATAAAATTTATTGTTGTCGCTAAAAGTTTCCCTCCATTTTCCAAAAGTATATAAAATTCCCTCCATGGCGTTAGCGACGACTTATTAGCGACTACCTTAGTGTCGTCACTACTATGAACTTATTAGCGATGACCATATATTATCGTCGCTAATGTGTGCCTAATAGTGAAGACTTTTTGGTCGTCGCTAAAACATTGGTCGCAAAAGGCCAAAATTCTTGTAGTGAGGCTTAGTCCTTGGCGATGGGAATTTACGGTTGCTAGGTATGAAAAGTTTTAAGTAATTAAATATTGGATTCCTAGCTAGTTCCTATGGCACAAAAAAAAAAAAAAATTATATTGTGGATCGATCATTTATTTAATTTTTTGGTATTTTAAGCATAAAAAATGTATTAAAAGAATTATAAATACACATATGAGAGAAGTATTTATTATAACATCGGAACATACTTGATCAATGACTAATTTAATCATCACTTTTGCCAATAATGTTTAAATAAACTAACTAAATACATCAAATGAAAATTTAGTTATAATATCCAAATTCAAATTATTTAGTCAAACTCAAAAAGTAATAATACATAATACATAAGTCAAAAAAAACTTTCCTTATCATATTTATCATCTTTGTTAATCACTTCATCCGCACAGACCAAATCGATATCTACCATTATTTTCATCATCTTATTACAAAATCATCTTATCATTGACATCTTTTTTATTCTCTATTTTCTTATAGGGATGGCAATTTCTGCCCGATCAGCAAGAACTCGGCCCGGCCCGATAAAGAATAAGGTCGGGTTTGGTTTAAAAAAAAAAAAAACCCGAACCGGGTCCAGGTCGGGTCTGGATTTTTACAAAAAGCTAACCCGAACCCTGACCCGACCCGGTTACATAAGAAATTACTTAAATACCCATATATATATATATATATAGTTATAAACCAACCCTAACCTAACTCATTTCATTTTTCCTCTCACTCAGCCATCCCTCTCTCTCTCTCTCTCTCTCTCTCAAGCTGTCATGGCCTCGCTTAACCTCACGGCCCTATGGCCTCATTCAACCTCACGGCGTTGGCTTTGTTCGTTCAGCCTCACGCTCATGATTTTTCTTTTTTCTTTTTTGGTTCATTTCATCTTTCATTGTTTGTGTTTTTGATTTCTATGTTTGTGTTTGTGTTTTTGATTTTGAAAAGGAAAATCATAAATCTGAAATTTTTGTGTTTGTGTTAAGGTTTCTGTGTTTGTGTTTGTGTTACAATTTGTGTTTGTGATTGTGATTTTGGAAGGGAAAATTTGAAAATTTTGTGTTTATGAAATTTGTGTTTGTATTTGTGTTAGGATGTGTGTTTGTGTTTGTGTTTGTGATTTTGAAAGGGAAATTCATAGATCTGAAACTTGTGTTTTTGATATCTGTGTTTGTGTTTGTGTTGTGATTTGGGGTTGGACATGACTGGACGGGGCTCGTGGAGCCCGCGGGGCGCGGCGGGGCAGGTTTGGGTTGGAAAAAATCACCTGTTTATTAAACGGGGCAAATTCAGGTAATGGGTTCAGGCCCGCGGGTCGGGTTCGAGCATAAAGAAACCCGGCCTAAACTCGACCCGTTGCCATTCCTATTTTCTTATTCACCATCTCTAACATTCACTAATATTCATGTTATTCTATTTCAATAACTTTTTCTTTACTTTCTTATGGGGGTTAAATTTATTTTTGGACCTATAACAACAATACTTTTATTTTTATTTATTATTGTTTTCACAGTATAAAAAAGAAATTTACACTTTCAGATACACTTTGTCTCCCTTTCTTTTGTAGAGAGAGAATGGGAAAAAAAACTTGAGGACCTATTATTTTAGTGGGCTCAATTGAGTAGCTCCATAATTTTGTTGCAAAGCAAAAAAATTTAACAATAACTCAATCTAAACTCATATATTTATGTATATAAAAAAACATACGATTTATACTATATGATTCAATACTTTTATAGTTTGATTTGATAAAAACTAACAAATCCTAGCCAAAATAAGAAGGAAAACGAAAAAACAAGGACAACTAACATAAACTTTACAAATTAGCTAGTATATTTTAGTTGGATCTAAATTGGTTTGGAGCTATTTTTCTCCAACCTACTATGTGGTAATTGATAAGACTATCCATGTATAGTTTTAGTCACATAATTTTTTTAATGAGAGTCATGACTTATAATACAAAGGAACAGTTTTATAAATCATCGCGTAGTGGGTTATAAAAGATTGCTCCAAACTAGTTTAGAGCCAAATTTTACAAATTACAATAGTTTTTATTACTACTACTACTACTACTACTACTATTATTATTATTATTATTAAATTCGGAACTTGTCTTAGATTCCTAGTGTGAACGGCATGGGGAGAGATATCTAGACGAATTTAAAGAAAAAAAGGTTAGACGAAAGGAAGGAGGCTGAACAAATTGAGGTTCATTATTGAGGATGAATGAGTTTCAACTAAGTCCATTTAGGGGAACAGGCTTTTCGCCGCATAGAGATTAGATATCATTATTGAGGGAAAATTCTATGAGCTTGTTTGAATAATCATTATCCATGCATAATTTCATATGGATGCTAGACTTTTAGCATGATAGCAGTGTGAATACACTATATATGTTCACTTTACTTCCGCCCGCCCGGCAAATCTTGGTCGGGCAATAATATTGCCCCATGTTCAAAAAGATTCTTCGCCCCACAAAATTGTGAGAAATTGTCAAAAAGGAAATTATTGAAACAGAGAAATTCAGAGCAATATTATTCATCTACGAGTATCCTATGACATTAATCTTCTGCTGCGGCTCAAATTCGGGATATCATGCCATACTTTACGTAATGTTGGTAACTGCATAAGTCAATTACTATATTTCCTAGAATAACATAAACTATTATTATTAGATACATTAGAGCAAGTGGGCTCTAGTTAACTCAATTAGTAAAGTTTTTTATGATAGAATAAGAAATTAATTTGGAGTTTATTCCCCTTGCCTACACCAAAAACAGGGATTTAGATTCTCTAGAATTCCTGTGGTACTTTATCAATGAATTTCTTTAAATTCTAACCACACTTTAATGATTTAATTGTCTAGATTTTGCTATGTCAACATTTTATTAACAATAAGATTATTAGTGGAATACTGACATGACAAAATCTATATCATTAAATAATTGTTAAGATTTAAGAAAATTTATTTGGTAGAGTACCCTAAGAAATCTAGAAGATTTGAATCCCAAAAGCAAATTAGTGTCATGGTCTGATAAAAAAAAGCTATCATCAGAAGTTACATTATCGTTATTGTAGGGGAGAATTTTTTGTTCAACCCCTGCAAAGCTCCCACGCCTTTAGAACAAAACCTTGCTGGCTTGGCTCCCCAAAGAGGACAAATGGCTTGCAGGGGTTGAACAAAAATTCTCCCTTACAGTTATATATATATATATATATATAAGTTACATTTTATATATAACTTCCGCCCCTTTTGGTATCAGAGTCAAGTTTTGGCCGATCGTAGTGTTGTAAGTTACATTTTATTTTGAATCAATCAAGTTGGCAGGTTCTACTACCATAGTTATCCATTATTTTCCGCATTATTATCATTATTTTGAATTATACTCATGTTATCTCCTAACAGTTTTATTTTGTTTTACATCTATTTTTTGATAGCTCTTCCATTACCATACATTGTTTATTACATCCATTATCTCTTCTTCAGTATTGTTGTTCTTTTGTTGGAAGGCTGAGCCTCCTTCTATTTGTTTATCATTCTGTGATTCTTTGTTCATGTTGATCAATTGTTTCCCAGTTATCTGTTTCTTCTTGTTTCTGTTTTTATCCGTCCAGTTTGTTGCAGATGTGTACTGTTGAGACACGTAAGACCCAGATCTGTGCCGTTGTCAACCCAGTAAGACCAGTAAGTCCCAGGCTGAGTGTGTGTCCCGTACCAAACAATAAGTCCCGACAGTAGGGCGTGAGCGGAAGGGAGTTATCTCAGAGTAAGGATTGTGGCGTTAAGAAGTTGAGTTGCACGAGATTAGGCGATAGTCTTGTTGAACACTCTGTTTCAGATCTGAGGATAGATCCAGAAGTTTGAGGCTAAAGATGATTAGGTTGTAATTGTTTAACTAAGCTTTTAATCCAAAACAATGAATAGGTTGTTTAGAAGTAACTCTTCTACTAGCATTAGATCTTCTAGTACATCCCTCCTTGAGATCCCTCAAGAAGATGGAATTCTCAATTCTGAGTCTTATGAGTTATCAGATACAGATCTAAAACTAGGAGATTGGAACATCCCTAAAATTCCCATAAACCAGATCTATAGGACATCCTCATGGTTATCAAAAAAGGCTTTTAAAACAGATTATCATGTTAGAACCATAGAACAGGTTTATAGCATTAACAAGGAGTACGAAACGTGCTACTTGTTACCCTCAGTTGTCCTCCAAAGACACCTGAAAGAAAACCACAACTTTCTTCACATAGGTCTTGTCCAGGTCAGAGTTAAGCCCTTGTTTAGAGAAGGTTTAAATTGTTCAATTTTAATGGCCCTCAGAGACACTCGTCATATCAGGTTTAATGACAGTCTCCTAGGAACCATCCAAACCAGCCTAAGTAGTGGACCAATTCATTTCGACTGTTTCCCTAATTTTACAGTGGCCCTTAATTGCCCACATGTCATGAAAGCCCTCACTCTTAACATCAAGACCCATGGAACCCTCATGTTGCACGGTGTCCAGCAAGTTTCCTTGATCTGCAGAGTTTATTACAAGTGCATGAAAACGAACATGAATGTTCAAGCACTTGATAAGAGAAAGATGGGAGAAACCACTCTCATCCAAACCAAAGACCTTAGATCCAAGATTCAGGTTCCCAAGACCCTGAAATGGACTGATGTCACTTTCCCTGACAATTGGACTCTAGAAAATGAAAATCATCATTTACAGATCCAACAACCATCTAGGAACCCAGATCTAGATTTTGTTCAGCAACTAGCCGACGGAACGGTTAGGTTAAGCTTTGACCAGTCTAGGCTTACAACACCCCTAGATTCACCCATAGGATATGGTGATTTAAGGTTTAGATCCCCAGTTGATCTACACCAACACATCCCGCAGTTCCCTATCCCTCTTAGAGATAGACCTGCATCCCAGTGTAGTTCATCCAGACCTCTAGCACCCTTTCCCAGATCTAGAAGAGATTTAGGACTAGAGCTCCAAGGTGTCCAGACCAGATCCCAAGTTAGCACACCCTGCTACACAGCCAAGCAAGATTCAGTTGTTGATGAGGAAGAAGACAACAAAAGTCAGAAAAGTCAGAAACCCCCATCATCATCAGGTAGTGATATGATGAATCCATATCAACATGAACCTCAAGATCCTTTTCAGCCAGAAGCTTAAATAGATTATGAACTCAAGGTTATCAGGAAAGAATTCACCCCTGATCTAGTTGCCCTAGGTAAAGAATTTGAGTCAGAAGCAAACAAACTCAAAAAAGAAGCCTATAGAGCTGACCATACCCTTGAACAAAAGAAAGAAGTTCTCGCAAGTTGGACAACATTCATGAAAGAGATATCCAGTAATGTCCCTTTCTTTGAATACTTTGAGAACTATTTTCAGTGGCACAAGAATTTTTGTGTTCTCACCAAATCCAATTGGACCAAACCCCCCTAGTAAAGATGCTAGTGGAAAACCCAAACCCCCAGAAGTTGTTAGATCTCACCATCCACCTCAGGAAGCCATAGTCTTCAACCACCATGGAAGTGATTTAATTACCTCTCCCTTCAAAATCCCTACCACTCCAGAAGAAACGGTAGTGAAGAAGGTTATAGAGCAAAACAACTACACCAACCAGTGTTTAGGTGTTATAGGAAAACAGCTTGATAGGATAGAAGACAGAATAGATAGCAAGGCCATTCCCCAGCCGGAAAGCCCTAGCAAACCTGTCAAGACCCTAGAGAAACCTTTAGTCAAGCTCCCCACATCTAAGCAACCCAGCCTTAGATCTAAGGACAAAACAACCTTAGAAATAGTCAACCAAAAGCTTGAAGAACTAGTGAAGAAGGAACCAATCACCTCTTCCCCAGTTAGCACTTCAACCAGTGTTGATCCCAAATTAGATAACCGTCTAGTTGTTTTAGACGTTCACACAGCTTCTAGCAGTTCTAGCAGAACCTCCTCAGACAATGAAAAGGAGATAGAACACCTAGAAAACCAGTTCAGGAATTTAGAGGTAAAAAGGCTTACCCATCCAAAGGTAACCCCTACTAGCCTAACCAGGAATTGGTATCCCAGACCTACACCCCCTGACCTCTAGTTCGAGGAAAGGAATGTTAGCAGCCAATTCTCAGTCTCTTCAGGTAAACTCTATGAATGGAACATAGATGGTTTGTCTGAACAGGAAATCCTGAATAAACTCCAGCATATGACCATGGTAGCCAACAACTACATCAGTGAAGGACATCCCCATACTGAGGTCATTAAACTCATGTCTTTAGGATTCACAGGTAAACTCCTCCAATGGTGGAACAATTGCCTTACAGAAGAATCTAAGGAAGACATCAAGCATGCTGTCCAAAAAGATGAGGAAGGACTCCCCATTTTTTACACCAACTTTGGTAGAGGTATCCTTGACGGAGTCAATACCCTAATCTATACGATCATGAAACACTTCGTAGGAAAACCCAGCAACATCACATCTAGGATTTACGATCAATTGAGTAACCTTAGATGCAAAACCCTTGGTGACTTTCGGTGGTACGAAGATGTGTTTACTACCAGAGTCATGCACATAAGTGATTGCAACTCTCCATTTTGGAAGGAGAAGTTCATCAATGGTTTACCTACCCTTTTTGGAGAAAAGGTTAAAGAAACCCTGTGTAACCCCTTAGGTGTCATAGATTATGATAACCTAACGTATAGAGACATCTCTAGCACCATTCGAAGTGAAGGAATGAAGATGTGCAGAGATCTCAAGATCCAGAGCAAAGCCAGCAAAGGAAAAGCCAAGTACGAAGTAGGAAACTTCTGTACACAGTATGGCTTACCCTTCATCCTTCCCAAGAGAAAATCTAAATACAGAGGCAAGGAATCCTCTGAGCATTTTCATAGGAAGAAAACTTTAGCCAAGTATTATAGAAAATAGAAGTACAGCAAAGATGATTTCTATAAGAAAGGTAAATCCAAATCCACAGGAAAGTTCATACCCAAAGCATCAGGAAAATGCTTCAACTGTGGAAAGAGAGGTCATTTCAGGAAAGAGTGTAAAGCTAAGGCCAAATCCCTTATCAATACCCTTGTTAGTGACCAAGCTAGTAAAGATGAAATCTTTAAGCTCCTAGAACTTAATCACTCAAAAAGTGAATCCTCTAGTAATGAGATTCGTCAGATCTACCAGTCATCCTCTGAAACCTCTAGAGTTTCTTCTAGCACCTCTAGTGGCCCAGATGAACCCATACCTTGCATGGATAGTTGTTGCAGGAACAAAACTATCAATGTTCTCTCTAAGCAAGAAGAGCTCCTTTTAGATCTCATAGAATAGATCGAAGACCCAGTCATCAAAGCTCAGAAGCTTACAGAATTCAAAAGAACCTTAGTTAAGGAAATCAGTAAACTTGAACCTAAGTTTCAAGAATCCAAAGTTGATTTGGAACAAATCTACAAAAGATTTACCAAATCCAAGAAGGAAGTAACAGTCAACGACCTTCAAAAGGAAATCAAGGAAACTAAGTTTGAGGTTAGGACCTTTAAGCAAGAGCTAACCATCCTTAGAGTTGATCACAATTTCCTTGATCAAAGAATTAAGAATCTGGAAAATACTTCTCATCAAGGCAATGAGGAAGGAACCTCATTTCAGAACCCTTCTGATGATGAAGAAAATGATACAGTTAACCCCACTGCAGATATGGTTCAAGAACAAGACCTTGCCCCATCCAATGACAAGTTCTTAGTAACCATCAGTAGGATTAACTTCCAGAAATGGCACTCCAAAGTCAGGATTGTCATTAGCAAAGATTTTGAATTCGAGGTCATAGCCTTAATGGATTCAGGTGCTGATCTCAATTGCATTCAAGAAGGAATCATTCCCTCTAAGTACTTCAGAAAGACCAGAGAAAGGTTAACTTCTGCAAGTGGAGGTAAAATACAGATTGAATTCAAAATTCCAAAAGCTCATGTGTGTCAGGACAACACATGTTTCAAAACCACATTCATCCTTGTGAAAAACATGACAGATAGAGTGATCTTAGGAAATCCTTTTATGTGATTGTTGTATCCTTTCACCACGGATAGTGAAGGAATCACTACCCATCCTTTTGGTTAACCAGTGAAGTTTGAGTTTCTCAGAAGCCCTGAACCAAGTGAGATTAGCAGTCTCCAAAATGTTTCAGTTTCTAAGACCCTTAACCTTCTCTACTCCAATGATCATAATCAAGCCAAGAACCTTGATTTGTCTACCATGGTTGATGATTCTCTTGATCCCATTCAATTCCAAAAATCATCACAATATTCCATCCCTCACATTCATCATAAAAATATTTGCTTCATAACAATGCATGATTTTAACAAAAGCATTTTTGAAAACAACGATTTTCATTCTGCTTATTTATGCAATACTTTGCAGGAAGAAAAGCAAAAAACTTTTAAAATAAGCCCCACTAAAATGTGGAGGAAATTGACTTCTTCGGCAGAGAAGAGGAACAAGGGGAAAGCACCTACACAGGGCTATCCTCAAGACGAAAGGCTCCCAGCAGCGGGACAGCCTTTTGTAAAGCATGAAGGCGCATCCTCTAAGGGAAACCAAAGAGGATCGACATCCCTTCAGGATTATGTCCTGGCAGAGGTGACATACTCCAGTTGTGACATGGCTGTTGTTTTACAGGAAGTTTTATCAGAAGGTCTACAATGGAAGAAAGGTGCATACAAAGACTTGCCATTCTCCATTAAATTTATCCTTGACAACTTCCAGGCAGCCTGGACCTTAGACAGAAAAGACCTCTTTCGAAGAACCCTCAAAGCCCTAGAAATCTACCTAGTCAACCTTGAGGCGAGAAATGAAGCCATTACTAGTCAACTCTTTGGCAAAGAGGATATCTATTCAATGGATATATTGACTATCATGGACACTAATTATGCAAAGTTTAGCCTTAAGGCTCAAACTTTCTTAAGAAGTGCTATTGCCAACTTGCCCCCAGAAATACAAACCAACATTTTTGGTTGCAAGGCAATGTTCGAATCATTTGATCGATGGTTTGAATATTTCAAAATATTGGTCACTACCCACTTCCTCGTTTTTGGCGAAACAGATAGTGATGTTGATACTGTTGTCGACCATGCCCTAACACAAGCTGGATGGGAATAATACTTCGGAAGCGGTCATAGGGTTTATCAAAAACGGCATCATTTCCCTGGCCTCATAGTTAATTATGAAGATGGGACATATGAAGAAGATAGAGACTCTAGCTGGCTTTCGCGGATGTTTGAATATGGTTTTGTTAGATTAATCAAACTAACTCACCATGGTCAAATCAGCCAGTTTCCACAAATCATACAACAGGTTGTCACCAAGATTAAAAGTCCCTTCGTGTCAATCAGATGCTGGAGTACTCTCCCACAATGGGATGGTAGCAATTGGATGGATGTCCTACCATCTAGACACTTGGTACTCATTAATGGTTACACCCACCAAGGACCTTGGTATGAAGGAAATTCTTATCTTTCCTACAGAGAACCCTATGATCTTGCTGAATGTTGGAGGAACTATTTCAGTAATGAAATCCTCACCATTGCCCAAGACTTATGGAAAGATTATCATTTCATTGGAAGTACGGGAAGAATTTCAGTCTTTACTACCAAGCCTTACTCTACTGCTGCCATGGGCCTTCGTTGGATTAATCATAATAATGATCCAAGAAGATTCATTACCAGGGCACCAGAATATGAAGCTTTAAATTGGTGTGGCGTCTGTGATAAATTCGCCACTTTTCAATTGCATGATGACCATCATAGTCCTCCTTCGGAGTATTATGATACAGACTAGCAACCCCTCTCGGGTAGAGCCCTTTGGATGATCTAATCAGCATCCTCCAGAGCAGACCTCTCCCCCTCCAATCCAGGGAATAATTGCCTGTTATTCAAGATCTCAGTCATGCCTAGACTCCGTCCAGATCGCCGGGAAATCTAGTAAGGAACTAAAAGATCTTGCCCAGTAGTTGCAAATTCAAGCAGAGAAGCTAGAATCAGCAGAAAGAGTTTCTCCTGCCTCTTCAGAAGCTTCAGTCAACAGATATCCATTTGACCCATTCCAGGATTCACAAGATCCCTTTGATGGCTACAATTTGGATGAAGATTGATTCTCCAGATAGCACCAGTCACTATTTGGAACAGTATTCAGACCCGGCTACTATTCAAGATTCCTTACATGAACAGTACCCGGACAATTCACTATTCCTTCAACAGTAGCGATGAACAGTGAATCAGAAAAGCAAGGGGACAAAGCACTATTCATGTATAGTGACCGTTACTGTTCACTCTACAGTGCCCGACAGAAATCACAGATTTACTATTTGCTTTCTGCTGAAATGATTATTCACCCGAGGTAAAAGCATTTCACCTTCCGGATTTTCAGCAGTCTTCAGCAGGATCCGATGCTCCCTCCCTCTATAAAAGGCAGCCTCTCCTCCAGTTTGAAGCAGGTCCATTTTCAGAGAAAAATCACCTCCCTTCAGTGCAAGGTCCAAAAATTTTAGTTAGCTCAGAGGTCCAATTTTAGGTCTTGCTGAGCTTCTAAAATACCTCCCTTCTCATTACAACAATAATCTTGTAATCAGATGGCCTCCCCCCTTTGTAATCCAATTTACACTTGTAACACCTTAGTGGTCTTCACACTTGTAACCTGTAACCAGATGGCCTCAGTCGGCCTTTCATTTTGTCACTTGTAACTTTCCCCCCTTTTGGTATATATATATATATATATATATATATATGCAATAGCATTCTCGTATAAAATTATTTATGTTTTAATGGTTTTTTTTCTTTTCAAAATTGGTAAATTTTTATACTTGAATTTTATTTATTTCTTTCCTTGTTAGTTATTAATCATGTGATTTAAGATATCACGATGCCATAGAAGCTGTAGGGGAGAAACCCTCATCGTTCCAGCACCATTGGGATTTTGCAACCCCATAACAATCTTGGAGGGTTCCTTCCAACTAAGTCCATGTTAACTACATAGCTTGAGAAGACCAAACACTAAATGGGAATCATGCATCAAGCTATTGGGTTGAGGAATTTCTCAAAAAAAAAAAAAAAAGCTACTGGACTTGGGACATAATATCTTAAGTCATAGTTTTTAGACCTGGACAAGATGTTATATATATAGCTTATTTTGCTGAAAATTGAAAATTGAAAACTGAAAACTGAAAACATTGTAGCAAAATAATTTTTAAATGTGTAAATAGTACTATGAGACTCATTTTTAAATTTTTTTTTTCTAAATAAAGTGGTTGTAGGTCTCATGAATAGTGCGTGAACAGTGCATGAACAGTGCACTTTGTCTCTAAAAGTTGAAATGTGTGGATAAAAAAAAAAGAAAAAAGAAAGAAAGAGAGAAAACACAAAATGCGAAACGCACAGATGCTGAATCCAAACAAATACTAAGTCTAAAAGTTGGGTCATTGGGTCATTAGCTCAGTTAGTGGGTCACAAGTTGTACCATATTGTTAAATAATAAAAAATTAATTTTGAGATGTCATAATATATATATATATATATAAATTGAAAAAAAGAAAATAGGCATGTCTAAATTACTAATTAAAATTAAGTCTAAAATACAAGCCATCTAATATATTTCAAACTCAAGGTTTCACAAATAGCAGTAATAGAATATATAAAATAACAGGAGGTTATAAATTGTAGACAAGTATTTGCTAAATAAAATCTTACTATATTATATTTCTTAAAAATGAAATAAATAAAAAAATACTTAGAAGAGTAGAAAAATAAAGGTTGAGAAATAGTTAAGGGAAGGAAACTATATGAACTTCTATTTATATTATTAAACTATTAAAAAAATTATTTTATTTTTTTGAGAATCTTCTCTTCAACACTTTTAAATTTATTAATTTATTTTTAAAATTTATTTTAAGGAATCAAATTAGATGCTTAAACTTTACGTACATAGACTAATCACTTAATTTGATTTTTAGTAACTATAAATTGGTTGTTTACAATTATTTATTTATTTTTAGTTATTTACAATTTTAATAGATTTTGTATAACAATTACTGTTGTTTATATATAATTATATATTTAATTTATTGTCTTTTAATCTTGTCTCACTTGAACTAAAATTCGGCTCCGTCGCTAATTAAGGGATGATGTGATGTCAGTTCTCTTTCCTAAATTTGACAGGAAATTATTCAATAGATTTTTAAATCTTAAAACTCTTGCTTTTGGTGATTCTCTCAATATTCTAGCTTTAAAATATTAATCATACATGTCAATTGTCAATGCTAGAATGTTCTTCATTTCTTGATATCGCTTGTAATGAATTGATTTCACATGCGACAAACCAGGATATCACATAATTGCATGTAGTGCTCTTTCTTTTCCTAAACCCACAAACAAAATGTATCTTCTATAAGTAGTCTTCCCTATGTATATATAATATTAACCATCCTAGGACTTTTGAACTTTGAAACTGAATCAGAAAATACTCCCTGGACCCCAGATATGACCTTTGTGGCTACCATGCAACTTCCTTTGCAAATCTATTTTATGTTTTCTTTTCTTTTCCGAATTGTCACACACGTCCTATAATATACCAAGGTGACACTTTTGTCACTCCAAATCATAGATATATATATGTGGAAGCAAATCTGAGATAAGTACTTTATATCTATCACCAACTTCTTTCCCTCTCTCTATATCTCTCATCCTCTGATTCTTTCTCACATACACAAATTTAGCTTAGCTTGATTTTTCAAGATGGATCAAAGGAAAGTGGCCAATATCAAGTTCCAATTACCACAAGATTTAGAAGTGAAGGAGGCAAAAGGGTGCAACAGAGAGCGAGTCTTGCCTCCCAGGAGAGGACTTATCAAGCGTCCGATTCTCTAATGTCTTGTCCACAAATTCATGAAGATCATCAACTGTGGAAGTGTTAATTCATCATGATATCTTCAGATTATCATATGTTCATACTAGCTATAATTATAATGTTACTGTTTTTGTTCTTGTTTTTTTGTTGTCAATATCCATGATCATTATTGTATCATCTATGTCTTTTTGAAGATACTGAAATTGTAAGTTTCAAATCAGTAAGGAATTCTAAAACAATGACTATCAGTGATCACATCGTAATAATTATTTGACATTTTCTGTACCATCTAATGGATGTGATTGTATTTAAATGAATTATTTTCACTTTCTCTAAATCACCACAATTTTTTTTTTTTTCGCGGAATAAACCACCACAAAGTTGCTACTATATATTGAACCTTTTTTATTAGAAAAATAAGAAGTCAACAACAGCAAGAGCATAATCAGCATCAATACAGATAATAAAAAATATGTAAATTAAAAAAAATAAAAATAAAAATAAAAGCTTACAGTTACGTCATATCTATTTGACATCAATTTTTTCTTTTAATTTTTAGTATGTTTTATTTACTTATGTAAATTTTTAAAACCTCATATATATATATATATATATAATTGTATCTTAATCATGCAATTTTTAATAAATAATCTTTCATCAAAATGTTGCATCCAAACTAAGAAATAAACATATTAATTTGTAAATAAGCAAAAAGGCATTGACTTTTTTATTTATTTATTTTTTTCTAGTTCTAGAAACCATGCAATGTGTTTCTTGACTTGACTTCCAGTATAATTTATTTGTACTTGACATCTCCCAACTCACAGAGAAACACGTGTGTAAGATGCCACTGAGACACTGAAAAAATATGATTGCTTTGAAAAAACTTTCATTAATTGACTTCATGCATTCCTTTTAAAATAATATGTTGTCTAATTAATTACTCTTAAATCTTAACACCTAAAAGAAGGTGAAATTGCCGTTTATAAATACCTCACTTGGTTATTAAACCTTTAAGAACTACAAGCCATAAATGTTCCAAATTATAGTTCACTTTATGCATTTACTTTGCGTAATAATTTTTTAAATTATAGTTCACTTTATGCATTTCCTCTGCATAACACCTTTTATTTATTTATTTATTTATTTTTATATAGAAATGTTTCTAGATAATATATATTGTATTATTATGTTTTAAAGTTCTATTTGGTTGGAAGGTGGAAAAGTGAGGGAATAAAAAATAGTTGAGGATGAAAAGTGGAATGATAGAAAACTAAAATAACCAAATTTTGGTTGGTTGAGAAAAAAATTAAATAATGAAAAAAATAGTTTTGAATTTACACTTCTATTACATAAGATTTTTTTTTAAGATATCATTAATTTTTTTTTACGTTATAAAAATAGCTAGAGACACGCTATTTATTATGAAATTTTAGGATAGACACATATAATTCATTATGGGCTATTAATTCTTTTTAAAAAATTATCTCAATAAATTATGATGACACAAAAGGATAAAACATAGTTTTAATAAAACATAAATAATAAATAACACAATAAAGAAGAAGAATAAAAGGATAAGAATAAAACTACGACATCGCATAATTGCATACATAGTGAACCTGCCTTTCTTTATTTTATTTTTTATAAACTAAAATAATAATGCTATATGATTGTTATGTTTAGATCCCCTTAAATCATATTGTTTAACCTAATTAATTAATCAAGTTGATTATTAAGTTTATTATTCAAATCTAGGTTAAACAATAACAAATCATATCATACAAAGCAGCGAAAAATAAATAACACCACGATATGATAACCCAAGAAAACCAATGAATGAACCGTTTCAGAGTAAAAACCTGAGGATGTTTTGACCTAACTATCTTCAAGGTAAAGTAAATCTACTATAAGAGAATCGAAGTTTTTACAATCAGATTTAACCCTAAATCTATTGCTACCTCATGTAATAACTTACTGACACAACCACGTGCAAGTTTCAAATCCACGGACTCATTCTCTTCTTGGATTTATACCAACACAAGCACCCGCGCTTGTGACTTTGAGATCTCACTCAAAGGTTTAGCATCACAAACTCTCTAGTTGGTGACTTCAAGACCACCCTTGAAGGTTTAGATCATCAGTAGTTGTTGATCTTGTTGCAGCAACTTCAGTTCTACTGGATCTAATGATATAAGAATGATTTCCGGTAGTGACTTTGAAAGAGCAAGGCACAATACTTTTTAGATCTTACAAGAGCACCTCCAAAGTCTCTCAAAAAGCTCTGAAAATGTAATTAAGATTTTCCTTTTTATACTAGAAGTGTTTCACTTGAAACCCAAAATGTTTAAGCAGAGTTTGGGTTGAAATAAAATTCTGCAGAAATTTCATGTTTGTGATTTTCAATCGGTCGGATCTAATTTTCGATCAATCGGATTTCACTGAATTTGAATTCTTCTTTCTACAAATTGAATGTTCTTGTATTTTGGCTTGTAACACCTTGAGCATTGTCTAATAAACTCTATAGACTCTAAGATCTATACATAGACAAGTTTGTACTCACGGTTTGCCAATTGTTCTAAACTTTTAGAACCTAACAATCTCCCTCTTTGGCAATCTATGATAAAACTTACATACAATATGAAATGCTCAAATACAAGAACAACCCAATTGCAATAAATTGCCTAATTACATCACAAATCCCAATCTAAGACTTTAAACCTAAAAGTTGCTAGAAGAGGCAGAAGATCTTGATCAGAATGTACTTGTCTTTCCTAAAACACTCAAAAGAGCACATCAATGCATGTGTGGAAATAAAGACAGATAAACAATATGAATAACAAATATAAAATCAAAAGCAAACTAACTCTCCCTTTTCAAAAACAGTTTCATCTCCCCCTAAATAAAAACAGTTATAAACCTTTTCTAAATTTCATCTATTTCTCCCCCTTTTTGTCACTTATTGACAAAGACAACCCAATCAAAAAGTAGACAATAAACAACAAGAGAAAATAGAGAATCAAGAAAGAAACTCCCCCTATGAATAGCATAGGTTTTTTTTAAAAAAAAAAAGCTTTCTCCCCTTATAAAAATAGGAAAAACATGTTAAGGAAAAACAATTTTGGGGAAAATTTAGGAGGTGGGGGAAAAAAACATAAAAAAAAAATAAAAAAAAGTTGAGGATACACATGAAGAAAAATATATTCTCTTTCAAAATTAGCAAACTTGACACTATGTGACCACGCAATAGTAGAGAAAATAGTTGCACATTTATTATCTACCATATCAAAAAAGAAAAAAAAAAAAAATCTGCAGTTCACACATAAAAAAATAGCATATACTAAAATGTACAGAATTCAAAAATTAATCTATTAATTTTTAAATCAAGTTGAGTACCCAATTTAGCAAAGTGTATGCATGATGTGTGTGAAAACAGTGAGAGATATAACTGCAAAAATGCAAGATGGACAAAGAAAACAATATAATGCATGTGAATCCTAACAAAAATGATGCATGAAAAGAGAGATTGATCAAGAAACTAGAAATCGAAAATTTTCCAATTTCAATCGGTCGAAAGGAATCGAGCCAAGAATCGAAAAACACTTAAAAACAGATTCGATTGATCAAGAGGAATCGAGCAAACCCGAGAGTTTTAGCTTAAAATTAGAAATTTTCTTTTGCCTTTTTGATCGGTCAAAAAACAAACTCAATCAATCAAATCCTGAGGAAATAGAAATTTTTGAAAAATCTAGAAAACTATTTTGCAGAAACATTTGAAAAACAGTTTTTATGATATGACATGTATGTTCATGACTTCAAATTATTTTCAAAACCAAATTTTTCAAAGAAAATTCAAACTTTATTAAATTTCCTCAATCTTTTCTTTCCTCACTCCCCAAAATGCATTAAACACATCAAGAAGTTTAATACTGGAAGGCCACAAAATTTAACACACAATCAAATGTACAAGTTTAACAAAGATTTGCTTGTAGTGTGTGCAACTAGTAAGTGTATGAGATACTCATGGTGATATGTAGACAAAAAATAAGCACAATTTCTACATTATTCATCACATAAGTTTGAAAGTGACTATCACCTAAAGAGTTACATCATATAACTCTCACATCTCCTAAAAACACGCTTGCAACCATGCAAAATTTTTTTATTTTTAATTTTTAATTTTCTTTTGAAGCATATATCTTCTTTTTCTTTTTCTTTTTTCATTTTTCTTTTTGCTTCTTTTATCTATTGTACAATAACACCTTAGGTATTTTTCTATGCAAGTGCTACACTTTACCAAGTACGGCTTTTATGATTTGCACACAGGTGTTCACGATTGGCGAGTAACAGTGGTGAGATTATTATTTAAGCCTTTTTCCTAAGATTTTTTAGTCCTTACAATCAAAAGAATGTAACTTCAATATCAAGAGCATGTGATTAAAAACCATTTACAACTCACATAATATAAGCACTACATAGCACAAACTAGCAAAGTGTAGGAAAAATAAAGCTTATCAAAGCTAAACAAGGTACACAATCATGAAATGCAAATTTCATAGGCCAACCTCAATTACACATCTTGAAGATATATAATACAAAAAAAATATTTTTGGATTTTCAAATTTTCATAATGACCAAAAACAAAATGCACACATTATGCTAAATGAACAAATGCAAAAGCAATGCATGAACAGTGCTCAACTAAGCGCTCAACTAAGCTATAGAGGGCACACAAACAAAAAATATCAATTTCTTAATTAACCCATGAGTACATGTACAAACTAGTACATACTCATACAAAATTAAAAATAGCTTATGCCCTCAATTATGCAACACATACTTTCCATGTTTCTTCACAATATCAATCATGTTCTAAATCAAGAGATAAATATTATAATTTATGTAATCCTCAAGAAAAATAAAACTAGACACAAAATAAAATATTTTTGTCTTTTTGAACATTTTTAATGTTTTTGGATTTTTTTTTTTTTGAATAATCAAAACAAACTAAAAACTAGATAGCCAAAAACAGAAAGAAAACATGTCCACAAATTATTGAAAGAATTAAATCAAAGATAAATAAATAACACTCATCTTAGCAAGTTTTTTCTCACCCATATAGCACACACCTTTGGCTTTGTAGGTGAAAAACCATGAGAAACATAGTGTATTTGATGGATTGCAACCTTCTTCTGAGAAAGACCAAAATCCTGCAATTTCTTTTCACAAGCCAACAAGCTTAAATTTTTCAAAAGCATATGAAACAATTTATCAAGACTTATGGCAGGAGAAATATGATCACATATCCTAGATTGAAACATAGAATGCTTAAATTTCAATTTATGACAGTTAGGACGAATGTGATCAGACACACCACAAAAGTGACAAATAGGAACAAATTTAGGAATATCAGTATTCCTAATAGTAGATCTAGTCTCAGAGTTTGGTTTTTGCCTCAACAAAGAACAATTTGGTCTAATATAACTGTAAAGTTGTGATTTACAACTATGTTTTATATTGGCTTTATTCCATGACAAAATGTGTTGTAATTACTTTAATTCATTTCCTTGTATTTTGTGGGATTTAATTGTATTGGGTTTAGTATCAAGTTGGTGAAGACTCAAGCTTTATTGAAGATCAGTGGATCTCGCGGGTGTGTCGCTGGAAGCTAACCCGCAAAAGAGCCATGTGAGAAGCACATGACTGGAAGCTGAAGAGTCGTGTCAGGCTGTCGTTTTCGCGAGTGTCTCGCTGGTAAGGCCTTCCCGCGAGATAGTCGCGAAACATTCTGCCTGGAGGTTTTTTAAGAGTGACTTTATTACCCTTCACCCATACTATATATACCCTCATTACCCACAAATGTATGAGAGGTTATTCAGAGAGAAAAACCCTAGATAGGTTTTCTACAACACACACACTCATCTTTTGAGAGAGAGCTACTCCTCCTTAGTGAGAAATCATTGTAGCCTCTTCTCCATCCCTCTCCCATTATCATACCTTGAGAGGAGATTTGTACCCAAACACAACCCACACCTATTCAGAGTGTAGAGAGTGTTTTGGAGTTGCTGGGAAGTATTGGAAGAAGCCAAGGATGGCAGATGCAACATGGAGCTTGTTGCGGGATCCAGAGAACTAGGACAAGACACGGTTTCGAGAAACCTTGTTGGAGTAGGAGCTTGGAGGGCTTAGGTACATCGGGTAGATTAGGCTTGGAGGGTCTCTTGCTTACTCATGTATCCCAACTGATTGTCTAGTGGATCGATTTCCGCTTGGAGGGCGGCGGAGAGGTTTTTCGCCGAGTTATTCGGTTTCCTCTTCGAAAACACGTCTTGGTGTTTTCTGTGTTTGCATCTCTCTTCCCTACTCTTGTTCTTTTCATTTTTACTGCTGTGTTGCTTTAATTATGGATTAGAGTAGTTGTATTGCATATACGCTTGTGTTTACACTATTCTGCACTTAGTATTAAGTTAGTGTAAAATCAACCAAGCCGTAATTTTAATTGGGGGTCTAAACAGCTCTTGTGTTTTCAATACATTTTCGAGCTTTCAATAACCAATAACACCACAAAGATGACAGGTAGGCACAAAAACAGATTTCTTTTGCACTCTAACAGCAAGTTTAGACTCAAGTTTAGAAACTTCAGTGTTGAAATCAGAACTTTTAACTTTGTCTAACCTATCAAAATGAGCCTTTTCTTTATGATTCCTCTTGAAAGGAGGAATATAAACTTTTTCAGCTTTAGGCTTAAGAGAAATAGAAACACATCTATTAACAACAGCATACTTGGTACTAGTCAAATTTTCAAGTTTAGCTTTAGACTCAATTAACTCTTGTTCCAAGCTTTTCATCTTTTCATCTTTAGAGGAAAGTTGATATCTTAAAAATTCATTCTTTTTATTTGATTCATTCAATCTCCCAATCAAGACCTCTTTTTCAAGATTAGCCAATTTTAACTCTCCCTTAAATTTCTTAACAATTTCCATAGATTTAGTTAATTCCTTACGGAGAGTTTCACAGGCATCAACAAGATCAACAAAAACAATAGTGTCCTTTTTATTTAAATCATCACAAATATGAGTAGATAGACACTTAAAATTATCCATGATAACAGGCTCACTTAGGACGTTAATCCAAATCAAAGTGAACGCGCTCTGATACCACTTGTTTGTTATGTCTAGACCCCTTAAACCAGATTGTTTAACCTAATATATTAACCAAGTTGATTATTAAGTTTATTATTTAGATCTAGGATATGATGACTTAGGAAAACTAATGAAACAAACCATTTCAGGGTAAAAATTTGGGGAGGATTTGACCTAACTATTCTCAAGGTAAAGTAAATCCACTATAAGAGAATTGAAGTTTTACAATCAGATGTAACCCTAAATCTATTGCTACCTCATGTAGTAATTTACTGACACGACCATGTGCAAATTTCGAATCTATGGACTCCTTCTCTTCTTGGATTTACACCAACATAAGCACCCATACTTGTGACTTTGAGATCCCACTCAAAAGTTTAGCAACACAAACGCAACACAAACTCTCTAGTTTTTTAATTTAAAAAAAAAAAAAGCTTACAATTACACCATATCTATTTGACATCAATTTTTTTCTTTTAATTTTTAGTATGTTTTATTTACTTATGTAAAATTTTAAAACCAAATTTATATATATATATATATATATATATATATAATTGTATCTTAATTATGCAATTTTTAATAGATAATCTTTCATCAAAACGTTGCATCCAAACTAAGAAATAAACATATTAATATGTAAATAAGCAAAAAGGCTTTCAACTTTTTATTTTATCTTATTTATTTATTTTTTCTAGTTCTAGAAACCATGCAATGTGTTTTTTTATTTGACTTTAACTTGCACTGGTCCCAGTATAATTTATTTGTACTTGACATCTCCCAACTCACAGAGAAACACGTGTGTAAGATGCCACTAAGGCACTGACAAAAATA
>JAFHAW010000181.1:0-42413 GCA_019022515.1 Quercus aquifolioides | reverse complement strand
TTTCAAATCGATTAACGCACGTAATAACTTGCAGCGAGAGTATTTTTTACCCAAAACTTCAATTCGAGAAGATTGATCCCGCGATATAAGAAAAATATTTCAAAGCCAAATTCATGAACGAAACGTTTGACTTCCATTTTTACTCCTCTATCCACATAATTGGAATCTGTAATTCGGGCAACACGGTGAGACATATTGAAACGTCAATAACTCTCTTGATTTCCTAAAAAAATACAAATTTGAGTTCAAATTCAAGCTTAGAATGTGTACTTTCTAAAACATTCAGGCCATGTCTAAAAATTCCTTACCGTTCAAAAGTTATCTTCGAGATGGTTACCAAAGATGAGTTTGCAACATTTTCAAATCGATTAATGCTCGTGAATAACTTGCAGCCAAAGTTTTTTACCCAAAACTTCATTTCGAGATGATTTCCCACGATATAGGAAAAAATTCCAACCAAATTCGTGAGCGACACCGTTTGACTTCCATTTTTAATCCCTCCTATCAGCACATAATTGGAATCCGTAATTCGGTTAACATGGTGAGACATATTGAAACGGCAAAACTCTCTTGATTCTAGTGAAAAAAATCCAAATTTGTGTTCAAATTCAATCAGAATGTGTACTTTCTAAAACCTTCAGGCCGCGTCTAAAAATTCCTAACTGTTCAAAAGTTATCTTCGAGACTGTTACCAAAGATGACTTTTTCAACACATTTTCAAATCGATTAAACGCACGTGAATAACTTGCAACAAAGTATTTTTTACCCAAAACTTCATTTCGAGATGATTGATCCTGTGATATAAAAAAAATAATTCCAAGCCAAATTCGTGGGCGAACGTTTGACTTCTATTTTTACTCCCGCCCATCGGCACATAATTGGAATCTGTAATTTGGGTAACACGGTGAGACATATTGAAACGACAATAACTCTTGATTTCCATTGAAAAAATACAAAATTTGTGTTCAAATTCAATCTCAGAATTGTTTACTTTCTAAACATTCAGGCCACGTTTAAAATTCCTAACCGTTCAAAAGTTATCTTCGAGATGATTACCGAAGATGAGTTTTCAACACATTTCAAGTCGATTAACGCACGTGAATAACTTGCAGCGAAAGTATTTTTTACCCAAAACTTCATTTCGAGATGATTGATCCCGCGATATTAGAAAAATATTTCCAGGGCAAATTCGTGAGCGAAACGTTTGACTTCCATTTTTACTCCCTCATCGACACATAATTGGAATCCGTAATTCGCAACACGGTGAGACATATTGAAATGTCAATAACTCTATTGATTTCCTAAGAAAAATACAAAATTTGTGTTCAAATTCAAGCTCAGAATATTTCTTTCTAAAACATTAAGCCGCGTCTAAAATTCCATACCGTTCAAAAGTTATCTTCGAGACGGTTACCGAAGATGAGTTTTCAACCACATTTTCAAATCGAATAACGCTCGTGAATAACTTGCAGCGAAAGTATTTTTTACCCAAAACTTCATTTCGAGATGATTGATCCCGCGATATAGGAAAAATATTTCCAAGCCAAATTTGAGAGCGAAATGTTGATTTCCATATTTACTCCCTCTATCGGCACATAATTGGAATCCATAATTCGTGCAACATGGTGAGACATATTGAAACGACAATAACTCTCTCGATTTCCAATTAAAAAAATACAAAATTTGTGTTCAAATCAAGCTCAGAATGTGTGCTTTCTAAAACATTCAGGTCACGTCTAAAAATTCCTTACCGTTCAAAAGTTATCTTCAAGGCGGTTACTGAAGATGAGTTTTCAACACATTTTCGAATCGATTAACGCTCGTCAATAACTTGCAGCCAAAGTATTTTTTACCCAAAACTTCATTTCGAGATGATTGATCCTGCGATATAGGAAAAATATTTCAAGCCAAATTCGTGAGCAACACGTTTGACTTCCAATTTTACTCCTTCCTATCGGCACATAACAGGAATCCGAAATTCGGGTAACACGGTGAGATATATTGAAACGACAATAACGCTCTTGATTTCCAGTGCAAAAATACAAAATTTTGTGTTCAATTCAATCTCAGAATGCGTACTTTCTAAAACATTCAGACCGCGTTTAAAAATTCCTAACCGTTCGAAAGTTATCTTCGAGACGGTTACCGAAGATGAGTTTTCAACACATTTTCAAATCGATTAACGCACGTGAATAACTTGCAGGAAAAGTATTTTTTACCCAAAACTTCAATTCGAGAAGATTGATCCCGTGATATAAGAAAAATATTTCCAAGCCAAATTTGTGAGCGAAACGTTTGACTTCCATTTTTACTCCCTTATATCGGCACATAATTAGAATCCGTAATTTGGGCAACACGGTGAGACATATTGAAATGTCGATAACTCTCTTGATTTCCTAAAAACAAATACAAAATTTGTGTTCAAATTCAAGCTCAGAATGTGAACTTTCAAAACATTCAGGCCATGTCTAAAAATTCCTTACCGTTCAAAAGTTATCTTCGAGATGGTTACCAAAGATGAGTTTTCAGCACATTTTCAAATCGATTAATGCTCGTGAATAACTTGCAGCTAAAGCATTTTTTACCCAACACTTCATTTCAAGATGATTGATCCCCGATATAGGAAAATATTTCAAGCCAAATTTCGTGAGCAACACGTTTGACTTCCATTTTTACTCCCTCCTATCGGCACATAATTGGAATCCGTAATTCATTAAACATGGTGAGACATATTGAAACGGCAATAACTCTCTTGATTTCTAGTGAAAAAATCCAAATTTGTGGTCAAATTCAATTTCAGAATGTGTACTTTCTAAAACCTTCAGGCCGTGTCTAAAAATTGCTAACCGTGCAAAAGTTATCTTCGAGATTGTTACCGAAGATGAGTTTTCAACACATTTTCAAATCGATTAACGCTCGTGAACAACTTGCAGCAAAAGTATTTTTTACCCAAAACTTCATTTCGAGATGATTGATCCCGATATAAAAAAAATATTCCAAGCCAAATTCGTGGGAAACGTTTGACTTCTATTTTTACTGCCCCCACGGCACATAATTGGAATCTGTAATTGGGTAACACGTGGACATATTGAAACGACAATAACTCTCTTGATTTCCACTGAAAAAATACAAAATTTGTGTTCAAATTCAATCTCAGAATATGTACTTTCTAAAACATTCAGGCCGCGTTTAAAAATTCCTACCGTTCAAAAGTTATCTTCGAGGCGGTTACGAAGATGAGTTTTCAACACATTTTCAAATCGATTAACGCTCGTGAATAACTTGCAGCGAAAGTATTTTTTACCCAAAACTTCATTTCGAGATGATTGATCCCGCGATATTAGGAAAAATATTTCCAAGCCAAATTTCGTGAGCGAAACGTTTGACTTCCATTTTTACTCCCTCATATCGACATAATTGGAATCCGTAATTCGGGCAACACGTTGAGACATATTGAAACGAAATAACTCTCTCGATTTCCAATTAAAAAACAAAATTTGTGTTCAAATCAAGCTCAGAATGTGTACTTTCTAAAACATTCAGGCACGTCTAAAAATTCCTTTCCGTTCAAAGTTATCTTCGAGACGGTTACCGAAGATGAGTTTTCAACACATTTTCAAATCGATTAACACTCGTGAATAACTTGAGCCAAATTATTTTTTACCCAAAATTTCATTTCGAGATGATTGATCCCGCGATATAGGAAAAATATTTCCAAGCCAAATTTGCGAGCGAAACGTTTGACTTCCATTTTTACTCCCTTCTATCGGCACATAATTGGAATCCATAATTCGGAACTCGGTGAGACATATTGAAACGAAATAACTCTCTTGATTTCCATTAAAAAATACAAAATTTGTGTTCAAAAATCAAGCTCAGAATGTGTACTTTCTAAATCATTCAGGTCACGTCTAAAAATTCCTTTCCGTTCAAAAGTTATCTTCAGACGGTTACCGAAGATGAGTTTTCAACACATTTTCAAATCGATTAACGCTCGTCAATAACTTGCAGCCAAAGTATTTTTTACCCAAAACTTCATTTGAAAATGATTGATCCCCGATATAGGAAAAATATTTCAAGCAAATTCGTGTGCGAAACATTTGACTTCCATTTTTACTCCTCCTATCGGCACATAATTGGAATCCGAAATTCGGGTAACACGGTGAGATATATTGAAACGACAATAACTTCTTGATTTCATGAAAAAATACAAATTTGTGTTCAAATTCATCAGAATGTGTACTTTCTAAAACATTCAGGCCGCGTCTAAAAATTCCTTACCGTTCAAAAGTTATCTTCGAGAAGGTTACCAAGATGAGTTTTCAACACATTTTCAAATCGATTAATGCTCGTGAATAACTTGCAGCCAAAGTATTTTTTACCCAAAACTTCATTTCGAGATGATTGATCCCGTTATAGGAAAAATATTTCCATGCCAAATTCGTGGGCAAACGTTTGACTTCCATTTTTACTCCCTCCTATCGGCACATAATTGGAATCCGTAATTCGGGTAACACGTGAGACATATTGAAACGACAATAACTCTCTTGATTTCAGTCAAAAAAAAAATTTTTGTACAAATTCAATCTCAGAATGTGTACTTTCTAAAACATTCAGGCCGCATCTAAAAATTCCTTACCTTCAAAAGTTTTCTTCGAGACGGTTACCGAAGATGAGTTTTCAATACATTTTCAAATCGATTAACTCGTCAATAACTTGCAGCCAAAGTATTTTTTACCCAAAACTTCAATTCGAGATGATTGATCCCGCGATATAGAAAAATATTTCCAAGCCAAATTCGTGAGCGAAACGTTTGACTTCCATTTTTACTCCCCCTCGGCACAAATTGGAATCTGTAATTGGGTAACACGTGAAACATATTGAAACGACAATAACTCTCTTGATTTCCATTGAAAAAATACAAAATTTGTGTTCAAATTCAAGCCCAGAATGTGTACTTTCTAAAACATTCAGGCCGCGTCTAAAATTTCCGTACCCTTCAAAAGTTATCTTTGAGACGGTTATCGAAGATGAGTTTTCAACACATTTTCAAATCGGTTAACGCTCGTGAATAACTTGCAGCCAAAGTATTTTTACCCAAAACTTCAATTCGAGATGATTGATCCCGCGATATAAGAAAATATTTTCAAGCCAAATTCGTGATCGAAACGTTTGACTTCCATTTTTACTCCCTCCTATCGGCTCATAATTGGAATCTGTCATTCGGGTAACACGGTGAGATATAGTGAAACGACAATAAATCTCTCGATTTCCATTGAAAAAATACAAATTTTTTTCAAAGTCAAGTTCAGAATGTGTACTTTTTAAAACATTCAGGCCACGTCTAAATTTCTGTATTGTTCAAAAGTTATCGTCGATACGGTTACCGAAGATGAGTTTTCAACACATTTTCAAATCGATTAACGCTCGTGAATAACTTGCAGCCAAAGTATTTTTTACCCAAAACTTCAATTCGAGATGATTGATCCTGCGATATACGAAAAATATTTCCAAGCCAAATTAGTGAGCGAAACGTTTGACTTCCATTTTTACTCCCTCCTATCGGTACACAATTGGAATCTGTAATTTGGGTAGCACGGTGAGACATATTGAAACGACAATAGCTCTCTTGATTTTTAGTGAAAAAATACAAAATTTGAGTTCAAATTCAAGCTCAGAATGTGTACTTTCTAAAACATTCAGGCCGCGTCTAAAAATTCTTTACCGTTCAAAAGTTAACTTCGAGACGGTTACCGAAGATGAGTTTTCAACACATTTTCAAATCGATTAACTCGTGAATAACTTGCAGCCAAAGTATTTTTTACCCAAAACTTCATTTCGAGATGATTGATCCCGCGATATAGAAAAATATTTCCAAGCCAAATTTGAGCGAAACGTTTGACTTCCATTTTTACTCCCTTATATCGACACATAATTGGAATCCGTAATTCGGGCAACACGGTGAGACATATTGAAACGACAATAACTCTCTTGATTTCCTAAGAAAAAATCAAATTTGTGTTCAAATTCAAGCTCAGAATGTTACTTTCTAAAACATTCAGGCCGCGTCTAAAAATTCCTACCGTTCAAAAGTTATCTTCGAGACGGTTACCGAAGATGAGTTTTCAACACATTTCAAATCGATTAACCTCGTGAATAACTTGCAGCCAAACTATTTTTTACCCAAAATTCATTTCGAGATGATTGATCCCGCGATATAGGAAAAATATTTTCCAAGCCAAATTTGCGAGCGAAAGTTTTGTCCATTTTTACTCCCCCGTCGGCACAAATTGGAATCTGTAATTAGGGTAACACTGTGAGACATATTGACGACAAAACTCTTGATTTCCAATGAAAAAATACAAAATTTGTGTTCAAATTCAATCTCAGAATGTGTGCTTTCTAAAACATTCAGGCCGCGTCTAAAATTCCGTACCATTCAAAAGTTATCTTCGAGACGGTTACCGAAGATGAGTTTTCAACACATTTTCAAATCGATTAACGCTCGTGAATAACTTGCAGCCAAAGTATTTTTTACCCAAAACTTCAATTCGAGATGATTGATCTCGCGATATATGAAAAATATTTCCAAGCCAAATTCGTGAGCGAAACGTTTGACTTCCAATTTTACTCCCTCCACTCGGCACATAATTGGAATCTGTAATTTGGGTAACACGGTGAGACATATTGAAACGACAATAACTCTCTCGATTTCCATTGAAAAAATACAAATTTTTTTTCAAATTCAAGTTCAGAATGTGTACTTTTTAAAACATTCAGGCCGCGTCAAAATTCCTACCGTTCAAAAGTTTTCTTCGAGACGGTTACCGAAGATGAGTTTTCAACACATTTTCAAATCAAATAACGCTCGTGAATAACTTGCAACCAAAGTATTTTTTACCCAAAACTTCAATTCGAGATGATTGATCCCGCGATATAGGAAAAATATTTCCAAGCCAAATTTGTGAGCGAAACGTTTGACTTCCATTTTTACTCCCTCCTATCGGCACATAATTGGAATCTGTAATTCGGGTAACACGGTGAGACATAGTGGGACGACAATAACTCTCTCGATTTCCATTGAAAAAATACAAAAAAAATTTCAAATTCAAGTTCAGAATGTGTACTTTTTAAAACATACAGGCCGCGTCTAAAATTTCCGTACCGTTCAAAAGTTATCATCGAGACGGTTACCGAAGATGTGTTTTCAACACATTTTCAAATCGATTAACGCTCGTGAATAACTTGCAGCCAAAGTATTTTTCACCCCAAACTTCAATTCGAGATGATTGATCCCGCGATATAAGAAAAATATTTCAAAGCCAAATTCGTGAGCGAAAGGTTTGACTTCCAGTTTTGCTCCCTCCTATCCACACATAATTGGAATCTCTAATTCGGGTAACACGGTGAGACATATTGAAACGACAATAACTCTCTTGGTTTCCGTTGAAAAAATACAAAATTTGTGTTCAAATTCAAGTTTAGATTGTGTACTTTCTAAAACATTCAGGCCGCATCTAAAATTTCTATACCGTTCAAAAGTTATCTTCGAGACGATTACCGAAGATGAGTTTTCAACACATTTTCATATCGATTCATGCTCGTGAATAACTTGCAGCCAAAGTATTTTTTACTCGAAACATCAATTCGAGATGATTGATCCCGCGATATAGGAAAAATATTTCCAAGCCAAGTTTGTGAGCGAAACGTTTGACTTCCATTTTTACTCCCTCCTAGCGGCACAAATTGGAATCCAATTTTCGGGTAACACGGAGAGACATATTGAAACGACAATAAACTCTAGATTTCCATTGAAAAAATAAAATTTTGTTCAAATTCAAGCTCAGAATGTGTACTTTCTAAAACATTCAGGCGCGTCTAAAAATTCCTTACCGTTCAAAAGTTATCTTCGAGACGGTTACCGAAGATGAGTTTTCAACATATTTTCAAATCGATTAACGCTCGTGAATAACTGCAGCCAAAGTATTTTTTACCCAAAACTTCATTTCGAGATGATTGATCCCGCGATATAGAAAAATATTTCCAAGCCAAATTGAGCGAAACGTTTGACTCCATTTTTACTCCCTTATCGCACATAATTGGAATCCGTAATTCGGGTAACACGGTGAGACATATTGAAACGACAATAACTTCTTGATTTCCATTGAAAAAATACAAAATTTGTGTTCAAATTCAATCTCAGAATTGTACTTTCTAAAACATTCAGGCCACGTTTAAAAATTCCTACCGTTCAAAAGTTATCTTCGAGATGATTACCGAAGATGAGTTTTCAACACATTTTCAAATCGATTAACGCTCGTGAATAACTTGCAGCCAAAGTATTTTTTACCCAAAACTTCATTTCGAGATGATTGATCCCGCGATATTAGAAAAATATTTCCAGCAAATTCTGAGCGAAACGTTTGACTTCCATTTTTACTCCCTCCATCGACACATAATTGGAATCCGTAATTCGGGCAACACGGTGAGACATATTGAAATGACAATAACTCTTTGATTTCCATGAAAAAATACAAAATTTGTGTTCAAATTCAAGCTCAGAATATGTTACTTTCTAAAACATTAAGGCCGCGTCTAAAATTCCTACCGTTCAAAAGTTATCTTCGAGACGGTTACCGAAGATGAGTTTTCAACACATTTTCAAATCGATAACGCTCGTGAATAACTTGCAGCGAAAGTATTTTTTACCCAAAACTTCATTTCGAGATGATTGATCCCGATATAGGAAAAATATTTCCAAGCCAAATTTGAGAGCGAAATGTTTGATTCCATTTACTCCCTCTATCGGCACATAATTGGAATCCATAATTCGTGCAACATGGTGAGACATATTGAAACGACATAACTCTCTTGATTTCCAATTAAAAAATACAAAATTTGTGTTCAAATCAAGCTCAGAATGTGTACTTTCTAAAACATTCAGGCACGTCTAAAAATTCCTTACCGTTCAAAAGTTATCTTCAAGGCGTTACCGAAGATGAGTTTTCAACACATTTTCAAATCGATTAACGCTCGTCAATAACTTGCAGCCAAAGTATTTTTTACCCAAAACTTCATTTCGAGATGATTGATCCGCGATATAGGAAAAATATTTCAAAGCCAAATTCGTGAGCAACACGTTTGACTTCCATTTTTACTCCCTCCTATCGGCACATAACAGGAATCCGAAATTCGGGTAACACGGTGAGATATATTGAAACGACAATAACGCTCTTGATTTCCAGTGAAAAATACAAATTTTGTGTTCAAATTCAATCTCAGAATGTACTTTCTAAAACATTCAGACCGCGTTAAAAATTCCTAACCGTTCAAAGTTATCTTCGAGACGGTTACCGAAGATGAGTTTTCAACACATTTTCAAATCGATTAACGCACGTGAATAACTTGCAGCGAAAGTATTTTTTACCCAAAACTTCAATTCGAGAAGATTGATCCCGCGATATAGAAAAATATTTCCAAGCCAAATTTGTGAGCGAAACGTTTGACTTCCATTTTTACTCCCTTATATCGGCACATTAATCCGTAATTTGGGCAACACGGTGAGACATATTGAAATGTCGATAACTCTCTTGATTTCCTAAAAAAATACAAAATTTGTGTTCAAATTCAAGCTCAGAATGTGAACTTTCAAAAACATTCAGGCCATGTCTAAAAATTCCTTACCGTTCAAAAGTTATCTTCGAGATGGTTACCAAAGATGAGTTTTCAGCACATTTTCAAATCGATTAATGCTCGTGAATAACTTGCAGCAAAGCATATTTTTACCCAACTTCATTTCAGATGATTGATCCCACGATATAGGAAAAATATTTCAAAGCCAAATTGTGAGCAACACGTTTGACTTCCATTTTACTCCCTCTATCGTCGCACATAATTGGAATCCGTAATTCATTAACATGGTGAGACATATTGAAACGACAATAACTCTCTTGATTTCTAGTGAAAAAATCCAAATTTGTGGTCAAATTCAATTTCAGAATGTGTACTTTCTAAAACCTTCAGGCCGTGTCTAAAAATTGCTTACCGTTCAAAAGTTATCTTCGAGATTGTTACCGAAGATGATTTTCAACACATTTTCAAATCGATTAACGCTCGTGAACAACTTGCAGCAAAGTATTTTTTACCCAAAACTTCATTTCGAGATGATTGATCCCGTGATATAAAAAAATATTCCAAGCCAAATTCGTGGCAAACGTTTTGACTTCTATTTTTACTGCCCCATCGGCACATAATTGGAATCTGTAATTGGTAACACGGTGGGACATATTGAAACGACAATAACTCTCTTGATTTCCACTGAAAAAATACAAAATTTGTGTTCAAATTCAATCTCAGAATATGTACTTTCTAAAACATTCAGGCCGCGTTAAAAATTCCTACCGTTCAAAAGTTATCTTCGAGCGGTTATCGAAGATGAGTTTTCAACACATTTTCAATCGATTAACGCTCGTGAATAACTTGCAGCGAAAGTATTTTTTACCCAAAACTTCATTCAGATGATTGATCCCGCGATATTAGAAAAATATTTCCAAGCCAAATTCGTGAGCGAAACGTTTGACTTCCATTTTTACTCCCTCATATCGGCACATAATTGGAATCCGTAATTGGGCAACACGTTGAGACATATTGAAACGAGAATAACTCTCTCGATTTCCAATTAAAAAATACAAAATTTGTGTTCAAAATCAAGCTCAGAATGTGTACTTTCTAAAACATTCAGGTCACGCTAAAAATTCCTTTCCGTTCAAAAGTTATCTTCGAGACGGTTACCGAAGATGAGTTTTCAACACATTTTCAAATCGATTAACACTCGTGAATAACTTGAAGCCAAATTATTTTTTACCCAAAATTTCATTTCGAGATGATTGATCCCGCGATATAGGAAAAATATTTCCAAGCCAAATTTGCGAGCGAAACGTTTGATTTCCATTTTTACTCCCTTCTATCGGCACATAATTGGAATCCATAATTCGGACACTCGGTGAGACATATTGAAACGACATAACTCTCTCGATTTCAAAAAAAAATACAAAATTTGTGTTAAAAATCAAGCTCAGAATGTGTACTTTCTAAATCATTCAGGTCCGTCTAAAAATTCCTTCCGTTCAAAAGTTACCTTCAGACGGTTACCGAAGATGAGTTTTCAACACATTTTCAAATCGATTAACGCTCGTCTAAACTTGCAGCAAAGTATTTTACCCAAAACTTCATTTGAAAATGATTGATCCTCCGATATAGGAAAAATATTTCAAAGTCAAATTCGTGTGCAACACATTTGACTTCCATTTTTACTCCTTCCTATCGGCACATAATTGGAATCCGAATTCGGGTAAGACGGTGAGATATATTGAAACGACAATAACGTTCTTGATTTCCAGTGCAAAAATACAAATTTTGTGTTCAAATTCAATCTCAGAATGTGTACTTTCTAAAACATTCAGGCCACGTCTAAAAATTCATTACCGTTCAAAAGTTATCTTCGAGAAGGTTACCAAAGATAGTTTTCAGCACATTTTCAAATCGATTAATGCTCGTGAATAACTTGCAGCCAAAGTATTTTTTACCCAAAACTTCATTTCGAGATGATTGATCCCACGTTATAGGAAAAATATTTCCATGCCAAATTCGTGGGCAACACGTTTGACTTCCATTTTTACTCCCTCCTATCGGCACATAATTGGAATCCGTAATTCGGTTAACACGGTGAGACATATTGAAACGACAATAACTCTTTTGATTTCCTGTGAAAAAATCTAAATTTTCTGTACAAATTCAATCTCAGAATGTGTACTTTCTAAAACATTCAGGCCCATCTAAAAATTCCTTACCATTCAAAAGTTTCTTCAGACGGTTACCGAAGATGAGTTTTCAATACATTTCAAATCGATTAACTCGTCAATAACTTGCAGCCAAAGTATTTTTTACCCAAAACTTCAATTCGAGATGATTGATCCCGCGATATAAGAAAATATTTCAAAGCCAAATTCGTGAGCGAAACATTTTACTTCTATTTTACTCCCGCCCGTCGGCACAAAATTGGATTCTGTAATTAGGGTAACACGTGAGACATATTACCACACAATAACTCTTGATTTCCAATGAAAAAATACAAAATTTGTGTTAAAATTCAATCTCAGAATGTGTGCTTTCTAAAACATTCAGGCCGCGTCTAAGAATTCCTTACCGTTCAAATGTTATCTTCAAGACGGTTACCGAAGATGTGTTTTCAACACATTTTCAAATCGATTAACGCTCGTGAATAACTTGCAGCCAAAGTATCTTTCACCCAAAACTTCAATTCGAGATGATTGATCCCGCGATATAAGAAAAAATATTTCCAAGCCAAATTCGTGAGCAACACGTTTGACTTCCATTTTTACTCCCTCCAATCGGCACATAATTGGAATCCGTAATTCGGGTAACACAACGAGCCATATTGAAACGACAATAACTCTCTTGATTTCCAGTGAAAAAATACAAATTTTGTTCAAATTCAATCTCAGAATGTGTACTTCTAAAATTGAGGCCGCGTCACGAAATTCCTAACCGTTCAAAAGTTTTCTTCGAGACGGTTACCGAAGATGAGTTTTCAACTCATTTTCAAATCGAATAAAACGCTCATGAATAACTTGCAGCCAAAGTATTTTTTACCCAAAACGTCATTTCGAGATGATTGATCTCCCGATATAGGAAAAATATTTCCAAGCCAAATTTGTGAGCGAAATGTTTTGACTTCCATTTTTACTCCCTCCTATCGGCACATAATTGGAATCCGTATTCGGGTAACCGGTGAGACATATTGAAATGACAATAACTCACGGATTTCCATTGAAAAAATATAAATTTTGTTCAAATTCAAGCTCAGAATGTGTACTTTCTAAAACATTGAGGTCGCATCTAAAAATTCCTTACCGTCAAAAGTTATCTTCGAGACGGTTACCGAAGATGAGTTTTCAACACATTTTCAAATCGATTAACGCTCGTGAATAACTTGCAGCCAAAGTATTTTTTACCCAAAACTTCATTTCGAGATGATTGATCCCGCGATATTAGAAAAATATTTCCAAGCCAAATTCGTGAGGAAACATTTGACTCCATTTTTACTCCCTATATCGACACATAATTGGAATCCGTAATTCGGGCAACACGGTGAGACATTGAAACGTCAATAACTCTCTTGATTTCCTAAGAAAAAATGCAAAATTTGTGTTCAAATTCAAGCTCAGAATGTTTACTTCTAAAACATTCAGGCCGCGTCTAAAATTTCCTATCATTCAAAAGTTATCTTCGAGACGGTTACCGAAGATGAGTTTTCAACACATTTCCAAATCGATTAACACTCGTGAATAACTTGAAGCCAAACTATTTTTTACCCAAAATTTCATTTCGAGATGATTGATCCCGCGATATAGGAAAAATATTTCCAAGCCAAATTTGCGAGCGAAACGTTTGATTTCCATTTTTACTCCCTTCTATCGGCACATAATTGGAATCCATAATTCGGGCAACATGGTGAGACAAATTGAAATGACAATAACTCTCTCGATTTCCAATAAAAAATACAAAATTTGTGTTCAAAATCAAGCTCAGAATGTGTACTTTCTAAAACATTAAGGTCCCGTCTATAAATTCATTACCGTTCAAATTTATCTTCAAGACGGTTATCGAAGATGAGTTTTCAACACATTTTCAAATCGATTAACGCTCGTCAGTAACTTGCAGCCAAAGTTATTTTTTTAACCAAACTTCATTCGAGATGATTGATCCTGCGATATAGGAAAAAATTTCAAAGCCAAATTCGTGAGCAACACGTTTGACTTCCATTTTTACTCCTTCCTATCGCACATAATTGGAATCTGTAATTCGGGTAACACGGTGAGATATATTGAAACGACAATAACTCTCTTGATTTCCGGTGCAAAAATACAAATTTTGTGTTCAAATTCAATCTCAGAATGTGTACTTTCTAAAACATTCAGGCCGCGTCACGAAATTCCTAACCGTTCAAAAGTTATCTTCGAGACGGTTACCGAAGAGTTTTTCAACTCATTTTCAGAATCGATTAACGCTCGTGAATAACTTGCAGCCAAAGTATTTTTTTACCCAAAACTTCATTTCGAGATGATGGATCTCGCGATATAGGAAAAATATTTACAAGCCAAATTTGTGAGAGAAACATTTGACTTCCATTTTTACTCCCTCCTATCGGCACACAATTGGAATCCATTATTCGGGTAACACGGTGAGACATATTGAAACGACAATAACTCACTCTACGGATTTCCATTGAAAAGTATAAAATTTTGTTCAAATTCAAGCTCAGAATTGTACTTTCTAAAACATTCAGGTCGCATCTAAAATTCCTTACCGTTCAAAATTATCTTCGAGACGGTTACCGAAGATGAGTTTTCAACACATTTTCAAATCGATTAATGCTCGTGAATAACTTGCAGCCAAAGTATTTTTTACCCATAACTTCATTCGAGATGATTGATCCCGCGATATTAGAAAAATATTTCCAAGCCAAATTCCTGAGCGAAACGTTTGACATCCATTTTTACTCCCTTATATCGACACATAATTGGAATCCGTAATTCGGGCAACACGGTGAGACATATTGAAACGTCAATAACTCACTGATTTCCTAAGAAAAAATGCAAAATTTGTGTTCAAATTCAAGCTCAGAATGTTTACTTTCTAAAACATTCAGGCCGTCTAAAATTTCCATATCATTCAAAAGTTATCTTCGAGACGGTTACCGAAGATGAGTTTTCAACACATTTCCAAATCGATTAACACTCGTGAATAACTTGAAGCCAAACTATTTTTTACCCAAAATTTCATTTCGAGATGATTGATCCCGCGATATAGGAAAAATATTTCAAGCCAAATTGCGAGCGAAACGTTTGATTTCCATTTTACTCCCTCTATCGGAACAAATTGGAATCCATAATTCGGGCAACATGGTGAGACAAATTGAAACGACAATAACTCTCTCATATCCAATTAAAAATACAAAATTTGTGTTTCAAAATCAAGCTCAGAGTGTGTACTTTCTAAAACATTCAGGTCAGGTCTAAAAGTCATTACCGTTCAAAAGTTATCTTCAAGACGGTTACCGAAGATGAGTTTTCAACACATTTCAATCGATTAACACTCGTGAATAACTTGCAGCCAAAGTATTTTTCCCAAATTCATTTCTAGATGATTGATCCCGCGATATTAGAAAAATATTTCCAGCGAAATTCGTGAGCGAAACGTTTGACTTCCATTTTTACTCCTCATATCGCACATAATTGGAATCCGTAATTCGGGCAACACGGTGAGACATATTGAAACGCAATAACTCTCTTGATTTCTAAGAAAAAATGCAAAATTTGTGTTCAAATTCAAGCTCAAAATGTTTACTTTCTAAAACATCAGGCCGCGTGTAAAAATTCCTATCATTCAAAAGTTATCTTCGAGACGGTTACCGAAGATGAGTTTTCAACACATTTCCAAATCGATTAACACTCGTGAATAACTTGAGCCAAACTATATTTTTACCCAAAATTCATTTCGAGATGATTGATCCCGCGATATAGGAAAAATATTTCCAAGCCAAATTTGCGAGCGAAAACGTTTGATTCCATTTTTACTCCTTCTATCGGCACATAATTAGAATCCATAATTCGGCAACGGTGAGACAAATTGAAACGACAATAACTCTCTCGATTTCCAATTGAAAAAATACAAAATTTGTGTTCAAAATTCAAGCTCAGAATGTGTACTTTCTAAAACATTCAGGTCACGTCTAAAATTCATTACTGTTCAAAAGTTATCTTCGAGACGGTTACCGAAGATGAGTTTTCATCACATTTTCAAATCGATTAACGCTCGTCAATAACTTGCAGCCAAAGTATTTTTTACCCAAACTTCATTTCGAGATGATTGATCCGCGATATAGGAAAAATATTTCAAAGCAAATTCGTGAGCAACACGTTTGACTTCCATTTTTTACTCCTTCCTATCACGCAAATAATTGGAACCCGTAATTCGGGTAACACGGTGAGATATATTGAAACGACAATAACTCTCTTGATTTCCAGTGCAAAAATACAAATTTTGTTCAAATTCAATCTTAGAATGTGTACTTTCTAAAACATTACGGCCACGTCAAAATTCCTAACCGTTCAAAAGTTATCTTCGAGACGATTACAGAAGATGAGTTTTCAACACATTTTCAAATCGATTAACGCTCGTGAATAACTTGCAGCGAAAGCATTTTTTACCCAAAATTCATTTCGAGATGATTGATTCCGCGATATAGGAAAAATATTCCAAGCCAAATTTGTGAGCGAAACGTTTGACTTCCATTTTTACTCCCTTCTAGCGGCACATAATTGGAATCCGTAATTCGGGTAACACGATGAGACATATTGAAACGAAAAAACTCTCTTGATTTCCAGTGAAAAAATACAAAATTTGTGTTCAAATTCAAGCTCAGAATATGTACTTTCTAAAAACATTAGGCCGCACTAAAATTCCTTACCGTTCAAAAGTTATCTTCGAGACGGTTTACCGAAGATGAGTTTTCAACACATTTTCAAATCGATTAACGCTCGTGAATAACTTGCGCGAAAGCATTTTTACCCAAAACTTCATTTCGAGATGATCGATTCCGCGATATAGGAAAAATATTTCCATGCCAAATTCGTGAGCGAAACGTTTGTCTTCCGTTTTTTACTCCCTCCTATCGGCATAATTGGAATCCGTATTCGGGTAACACGGTGAGACATATTGAAACGACAATAACTCTATGGATTTCCATTGAAAAAAATAAATTTTTGTTCAAATCAAGCTCAGAATGTGTACTTTCTAAAACATTCAGGTCGCATCTAAAAATTCCTTACCGTTCAAAAGTTATCTTCGAGACGGTTACCGAAGATGAGTTTTCAACACATTTTCAAAAGATCAACGCTCGTGAATAACTTGCTGCCAAAGTATTTATTTACCCAAAACTTCATTTCAGATGATTGATCCCACGATATAGGAAAAATTTCCAAGCCAAATTTGAGCCAAAACGTTTGACTTCCATTTTTACTCCCTCCCATCGGCACAAAATTGGAATAGTAATTCGGGTAACACGGTGAGACATATGAAACGACAATAACTCTTGATTTCCAATGAAAAAATAAATATTTATGTTCGAATTCAAGCTCTGAATGTGTACTTTCTAAAACATTCAGGCCGTGTCTAAAAATTCCTTACCTTTCAAAAGTTATCTTCGAGACGGTTACCGAAGAGAGTTTTCAACACATATTTCAAATCGATTAACGCTCGTGAATAACTTGCAGCCAAAGTACTTTTACCCAAAAATTCATTTCGAGATGATTGATCCCGCGATGTAGGAAATATATTTCCTAGCCAAATTTGTGAGCGGAATGTTTGACTTCCGTTTTTACTCCTCCTATAGGCACATAATTGAATCCGTAATTCGGGTAACACGGTGAGACATATTGAAACGACAATAACTCTCTTGATTTCCATTGAGAAAAATACAAAATTTGTGTTCAAATTCAAGCTCAAATGTGTACTTTCTAAAACATTCAGGCCGCGTCTAAAAATTCCTTGTCGTTCAATAGTTATCTTCGAGACGGTTACCGAAGATGAGTTTTCAACACATTTTCAAATCGATTAACTCTCATGAATAACTTGCAACCAAAGTATTTTTTACCCAAAACTTCATTTCGAGATGATTGATCCCGCGATATAGGAAAAATATTTACAAGCCAAATTCGAGAGCGAAACGTTTGACTCCATGTTTACCTCCCTCCTATCGGCACATAAATGAATATTTAATTTGGTTAACACGGTAGACATAATGAAACGGCAATAAATCTCTTGATTTCTATTGAAAAAATGCAAAATTGGCATTCAAATTCAAGCTCAGAATGTGGTACTTTCTAAAACATTCAGGCCGCGTCTAAAAATTCCATACCATTCAAAAGTTCTCTCGAGACGGTTATCGAAGGCGAGTTTCCAACACATTTCAAATCGATTAACGCTCGTGAATAACTTGCAGCCAAAGTATTTTTTATCCAAAACTTCATTCGAGATGATTGATCCTACGATGTAGGAAATACATTTCCAAGCCAAATTTGTGAGCGGAACGTTTGACTTCCATTTTACTACCTCCCATCACACATAATTGGAATCTATAATTAGGGTACCCGGTGAGACATATTTGAAACGTCAATAACTCTCATGATTCCCATTGAGAAAATACAAAATTGGGTTCAAATTCAATCTCAGAATGTGTGCTTCCTAAACATTAAGGCCGCGTCAAAAATTCCTTACCTTTCAAAAGTTTATCTTTGAGACGGTTACCGAAGACTAGTTTTGAACACATTTTCAAATCGATTAACGCTCGTGAATAACTTGCAGCCAAAGTATTTTTTACCCAAAACTTCATTTCGAGATTATTGATCCGCGATATAGGAAAAATATTTCCAAGCCAAATTTGTGAGCGAACGTTGACTTCCGTTTTTACTCCCTCCTATCAGCACATAATTGGAATCCATTAATTCGGGTAACACGGTGAGACATATTGAAACGACAATAACTCTCTTGATTTCCATTGAGAAAATACAAAATTTGTGTTCAATTCAAGCTCAGAATGTGTACTTTCTAAAAACATTCAGGCCGCGTCTAAAAATTCCTTGCCGTTCAATAGTTATCTTCGAGACGGTTACCGAGATGAGTTTTCAACACATTTTCAAATCGATTTACTCTCATGAATAACTTGCAACCAATGTATTTTTTACCCTAAACTTCATTTCGAGATAATGATCCCGCGATATAGGAAAAATATTTCCAAGCCAAATTCGAGAGCGAAACGTTTGACTTCCATGTTTACTCCCTCCTATCGGCACATAATTGAATATTTAATTTGGGTAACACGGTGAGACATAATGAAACGCAATAAATCTCTTGATTTCTATTGAAAAAATACAAAATTGGCTTTCAAATTCAAGCTCAGAATGTGTACTTTCTAAACATTCAGGCCGCGTCTAAAAATTCCATACCATTCAAAAGTTATCTTCGAGACGGTTATCGAAGACGAGTTTCCAACACATTTTCAAATCGATTAACGCTCGTGAATTAACTTGCAGCCAAAGTATTTTTTATCCAAAACTTCATTTCGAGATGATTGATCCTATTGGATGTAGAAATACATTTCCAAGCCAAATTTGTGAGCGGAACGTTTGACTTCCATTTTACTACTCCTCCATCAGCACATAATTGGAATCTATAATTAGGGTACCACGGTGAGACATATTGAAACGACAATAACTGTCATGATTTCCATTGAGAAAATACAAAATTTTGTTCAAATTCAATCTCAGAATGTGTGCTTCCTAAAACATTAAGGCCGCGTCTAAAAATTCCTTACCTTTCAAAAGTTATCTTTGAGACGTTACGAAGACTGTTTTGAACACATTTTCAAATCGATTAACGCTCGTGAATAACTTGCAGCCAAAGTATTTTTTACCAAAACTTCATTTCGAGATGATTGATCCCGCGTAAGGAAAAATATTTCCAAGCCAATTTGTGAGCGGAACGTTTGACTTCGTTTTTACTCCCTCCATCAGCACATAATTGGAATCCTAATTCGGGTAACACGGTGAGCATATTGAAACGAAAATCACTCTCTTAATTTCCAAAGAAAAAATACAAAATTTGTGTTCAAATTCAATCTCTGAATGTGTATTTTCTAAAACATCAATCCGGCGTCTAAAAATTCTTTACCATTCAAAAGTATCTTCGAGACGGTTACCGAAGATGAGTTTTCAACACATTTTCAAATCGATTAACGCTCGTGAATAACTTGCAGCCAAAGTATTGTTTACCCAAAACTTCACTTCGAGATGATTGATCCGCGAGATAGGAAAATATTTCAAAGCCAAATTTGTGAGGGAAACGTTTGACTTCCATTTTTACTCCCTCCCATCGGCACATAATTGGAGTCTGTAATTTGGGAAACACGGTGAGGCATATTGAAATGACAATAACTCTCTGATTTCCATTGAAAAAATACAACATTTGTGTTCAAATTCAAGCTCAGAATGTGTACTTTCTAAAACTTTCAGGCCGCGTCTAAAAATTCCTTACCGTTCAAAGTTATCTTCGAGACGGTTACGAAGAGGAGTTTTCAACACATTTCCAAATCAATTTCGCTCGTCAATAACTTGCAGCCAAAGTATTTTATACCCAAAACCCCTTCCTCGAGATGATTGATCCCGCGATATAAGAAAAATGTTTTGAAGCCAAATTCGTGAGCGAAACGTTTGACTTCCATTTTTACTCCCTCCTATCGGCACATAATTGGAATCTGTAATTCGGGTAACACGGTGAGACATATTGAAACGACAATAACTCTCATGATTCTTTGAAAAAATACAAAATTGGTGTTCAAATTCGGTCTCACAATGTGTGCTTTCTAAACCATTGAGGCCGTGTCTAAAAATTCCTTAACTTTCAAAAGTTCTCTCGAGACGGTTACCGAAGACGAGTTTTCGACACATTTTCAAATCGATTAACGCTCGTGAATAACTTGCGGCCAAAGTAATTTTTACCCAAAACTTCATTTCGAGATGATTGATCCCGCGATGTAGGAAATACATTTCCAAGCCAAATTAAAATGTGTACTTTCTAAAACTTCAGGCCGCGTCTAAAAAATTCCTTACAGTTCAAAAGATATCTTCGAGACGGTTACCGAAGATGAGTTTTCAAACATTTTCAAATCGATTAACGCTCGAGAATAACTTGCAGCCAAAGTATTTTTTACCTAAAGCTTTATTCCGAGATGATTGATCCCGCGATATAGGAAAAATATTTCAAACAAATTTGTGTGCAAAACATTTGTCTTTCATTTTTACTCCCTCCTAGCGGCACATAATGGAATCCGTATTCGGGTAACGCGATGAGACATACTTAAACGACAAAAACTCTCTTGATTTCCAGTAAAAAAACAAAATTTGTGTCAAATTCAAGCTCAGAATGTGTACTTTCTAAACATTCAGGCCACGTCTAAAAATTCATTGCCGTTCAAAAGTTATCTTCAAGACGGTTACCGAATATGAGTTTTCATCACATTTTCAAATCGATTAACGCTCGTGAATAACTTGCAGAAAAGTATTTTTTACCCAAAACTTCACTTCGAGATGATTGATCCCGCGATATTGGAAAAATATTTCCAAGCCAAATTTGTGAGCGAAACGTTTGACTTCCAATTTAGTCCTCCAGCGGCACATAATTGGAATCCGTAATTCGGGTAACACGATGAGACATATTGAAACGACAAAAAACTCTCTGATTTCCAGTGAAAAATACAAAATTCGTGTTCAAATTCAAACTCAGAATGTGTACTTTCTAAAACATTGAGGTCGCTTCCAAAAATTACTTACCGTTCAAAAGTTATCTTCGAGGCGGTTACCAAGATGAGTTTTCAACACATTTTCAAATCGATTAACGCTAGTGAATAACTTGCAACCAAAGTATTGTTTACCCAAAACTTCACTTCGAGATGATTGATCCCGCGAGATAGGAAAAATATTTCAAAGCCAAATTTGTGAGGGAAACGTTTGACTTCCATTTTTACACTCTCTCCTGGCGCACATAATTAGAATCCGTGATTCGGGTAACACGATGAGTCATATTGAAACGACAAAAACTCTCTTGATTTCCAGTGAAAAATACAAAATTTGTGTTCAAATTCATGCTCAGAATGTGTACATTCTAAAACATTCAGGCTGCGTCAAAAAATACATTACCGTTCAAAAGTTATCTTCGAGACGGTTACCGAATATGAGTTTTCAACACATTTTCAAATCGATTAACGCTCGTGAATATCTTGCAGAAAAGTATTTTTTACCCAAAACTTCACTTTGAGACGATTCATCCGCGATATAGAAAAAACATTTCCAAGCCAAATTTGTGAGCGAAACGTTTGACAGCCCATTTTTACTGCCTCCTATCGGCATAAATTGGAATCTGTAATTCGGGGTAACACGATGAGACATATTGGAACGACAAAAACTCTCTTGATTTTAAGTGAAAAATACAAATTTGTGTTCAAATTTAAGCTCAGAATGTGTACTATCTAAAACATTAAGGCCGCGTCTAAAAATTCCATACCGTTCAAAAGTTATCGTGGGGACGGTTACCGAAGCTGAGTTTTCAACATATTTTCAAATCGATTAACGCTCGTGGATAACTTGCAGCAAAGTACTGTTTACCCAAAACTTCACTTAGAGATGATTGATCCTGCGAGATAGGAAAAATATTTCGAAGCCAAATTTGTGAGGGAAACGTTTGACTTCCATTTTTACTCCCTCCTGGCGCACATAATTGGAATCCGTGATTTGGGTAACACGATGAGTCATATTGAAACGACAAAACTCTCTTGATTTCCAGTGAAAAAGTACAAAATTTGGTTCAAATTCATGCTCAGAATGTGTACTTTCTAAACATTCAGCCGCGTTTAAAAATTCCATTACCGTTCGAAAGTTATCTTCGAGACGGTTACCGAATATGAGTTTTCAACACATTTTCAAATCGATTAACCGCTCGTGAATCACTTGCAGAAAAGTGTTTTTTACCCAAAACATCGCTTCGAGACAATTGATCCCGCGATATAGGAAAAATATTTCGAAGCCAAATTTGTGAGGGAAACGTTTTGACTTCCATTTTTACTCCTCCTGGCGCACATAATTGGAATCTGTGATTCGGGTAACACGATGAGTCATATTGAAACGACAAACACTCTCTGATTTCCAGTGAAAAAATACAAAATTTGTGTTCAAATTCAAGGCTCAGAATGTGTACTTTCTAAACCATTCAGGCCGCGTCTAAAAATTCCATACAGTTCAAAAGTTATCCCTCGAGACGGTTACCGAAGATGAGTTTTCAACACATTTTCAAATCGATTAATGCTCGTGAATAACTTGCAGCAAAGCATTTTTTTCCCAAAACTTAATTTCAACATAATTGATCCCGCGATATTGGAAAAATATTTCCAACCAAATTTGTGAGCGTAACGTTTTGACAGCCAATTTTTACTCCCCTCCTATCGGCACATAATTGGAATCTGTAATTCGGGTAACACGATGAGACATATTGGAACGACAAAAACTCTCTTGATTTTAAGTGAAAAAATACAAAATTTGTGTTCAAATTCAAGCTCAGAATGTGTACTATCTAAAACATTAAGGCCGCGTCTAAAAATTCCATACCGTTCAAAAGTTATCGTTGGGACGGTTACCGAAGCTGAGTTTTCAACATATTTTCAAATCGATTAACGCTCGTGAATAACTTGCAGCCAAAGTACTGTTTACCCCAAAACTTCACTTCGAGATGATTGATCCCGCGAGATAGGAAAAATATTTCGAAGCCAAATTTGTGAGGGAAACGTTTGACTTCATTTTTACTCCCTCATGGCGCACATAATTGGAATCCGTGATTCGGGTAACACGATGAGTGATATTGAAACGACAAAAACTCTCATGATTTTCCAGTGAAAAAGTACAAAATTTGTGTCCAAATTCATTCTCAGAATGTGTACTTTCTAAAACATTCAGGCCGCGTCTAAAATTCTTTAACGTTCGAAAGTTTATCTTCGAAACGGTTACCAAATATGAGTTTTCAACACATTTTCAAATCGATTAACGCTCGTGACTAACTTGCAGGAAAAGTATTTTTTACCCAAAACTTCACTTCGAGACAATTGATCCCTCGATATAGGAAAAATATTTCGAAGCCAAATTTATGAGGGAAACGTTTGACTTCCATTTTTACTCCCTCCTGGCGCACATAATTGGAATCTGTGATTCGGGTAACACGATGAGTCATATTGAAACGACAAAAACTCTCTTGATTTCCAGTGAAAAAATACAAAATTTTGTGTTCAAATTCAAGCTCAGAATGTGCACTTTCTAAACCATTGAGGTCGAGCTCTAAAAATTCCATACAGTTCAAAAGTAATCCTCGAGACGGTTACCGAAGATGAGTTTTCAACACATTTTCAAATCGATTAATGCTCGTGAATAACTTGCAGCCAAAGCATTTTTTTCCCCAAAACTTCATTTCAACATAATTGATCCCCGCGATATTGGAAAAATATTTCCAAGCCAAATTTGTGAGCGAAACGTTTGACTTCCATTTTTACTCCTTCCTAGCAGCACATAATTGGAATCCGTAATTCGGGTAACACGATGAGTCATATTGAAACGACAAAAACTCTCTTCGTTTTCCAGTGAAAAAATACAAATTTGTGTTCAAATTCAAGCTCAAAATGTGTATTTTCTAAACATTCAGGGCCGCGTCGAAAAATTCGTTACAATTCAAAAGTTATCTTCGAGACGGTTACCGAAGATGAGTTTTCAAACATTTTTCAAATCGATTAACGCTCGTGAATAACTTGTAGCCAAAGTAGTTTTTTACCCAAAGCTTTATTCGAGATGATTGATCCTGCGATATAGGAAAAATATTTCCAAGCCAAATTTGTGTGCGAAACGTTTGTCTTTCATTTTTACTCCCTCCTAGGGCACATAATTGGAATCCGTAATTCGGGTAACGCGATGAGACATATTGAAACGACAAAAACTCTCTTGATTTCCCGTGAAAAAATACAAAATTTGTGTTCAAATTCAAGCTCAGAATGTGTACTTTCTAAAACATTCAGGCCGCGTCTAAAAATTCATTGCCGTTCAAAAGTTATCTTCGAGACGGTTACCGAATATGAGTTTTCATCACATTTTCAAATCGATTAACGCTCGTGAATAACTTGCAGAAAAGTAATTTTAACCCAAAACTTCACTTCGAGGTGATTGATCCCGCGATATTGGAAAAATATTTCCAAGCCAAATTTGTGAGCGAAACGTTTGACTTCCAATTTTAGTCCCTCCTAGCGGCACATAATTGGAATCCGTAATTCGGGTAACACGATGAGACATATTGAAATGACAAAAACTCTCTTGATTTACAGTGAAAAAATACAAAATTCGTGTTCAAATTCAAGATCAAAATGTGTACTTTCTAAAACATTAATGTCGCTTCGAAAAATTACTTACCGTTCAAAAGTTATCTTCGAGGCAGTTACTGAAGATGAGTTTTCAAGACATTTTCAAATCGATTAACGCTCGTGAATAACTTGCAGACAAAGTATTGCTTACCCAAAACTTCATTTTGAGATGATTTATCCCACGTTATAGGAAAAATATTTCCAAGCCAAATTTGTGAGCGAAACGTTTGACTTCCATTTTTTCTCCCTCCTAACGTCACATAATTGGAATCCGTAATTCGGATAATACGATGAGACATATTGAAACGACAATAACTCTCATGATTTCCATTGAGAAAATACAAAATTTGTGTTCAAATTCAATCTCAGAATGTGTGCTTCCTAAAACATTAAGGCCGCGTCTAAAAATTCCTTACCTTTCAAAAGTTATATTTGACACGGTTACCGAAGACTAGTTTTGAACACATTTTCAAATCGATTAACGCTCGTGAATAACTTGCAGCCAAAGTATTTTCTACCCAAAACTTCATTTCGAGATGATTGATCCCGCGATATAGGAAAAATATTTCCAAGCCAAATTTGTGAGCGGAACGTTTGACTTCTGTTTTTACTCCCTCCTATCAGCACATAATTGGAATCCATAATTCAGGTAACACGGTGAGACATATTGAAACGACAATCACTCTCTTAATTTCCATTGAAAAAATACAAATTTGTGTTCAAATTCAATCTCTGAATGTGTATTATCTAAAACATTATGGCCGCGTCTAAAAATTCCTTACCGTTTAAAAGTTATCTTCGAGACGGTTACCGAAGATGAGTTTTCAACACATTTTCAAATCGATTAACTCTCGTGAATAACTTGCAGCCAAAGTATTTTTTACCCAAAACTTTATTTTGAGATGATTGATCCCACGATATAGGAAAAATATTTCCAAGCCAAATTTATGAGTGAAACGTTTGGCTTCCATTTTTACTCCCTCCTATCAGCACATAATTGGAATCTGTAATTTCGGTAACACGGTGAGACATATTGAAATGACAATAACTCTCTTGATTTCCATTGAAAAAATACAATATTTGTGTTCAAATTCAAGCTCAGAATGTGTACTTTCTAAAATATGAAGGCCGCGTCTGAAAATTCCTTATCATTAAAAATTTATCTTCAAGACGGTTACCGAAGATGAGTTTTCAACACATTTTCAAATCGATTAATTCTCGTCAATAACTTGCAGCCAAAGTATATTTTACCCAAAACTTCAATTCGAGATGATTGATCCCGCGATAAGAAAAATATTCCAAGCCAAATTCGTGAGCGAAACGTTTGACTTCTATTTTTACTCCCGCCTATCGGCACATAATTGGAATATGTAATTAGGGTACCACGATGAGACATATTAAAACGACAATAACTCTCATGATTTCCATTAAAAAAACACAAAATTTGTGTTCAAATTCAATCTCAGAATGTGTGCTTTCTAAAACATTGAGGCCGCGTCTAAAAATTCCTTACCCTTCAAAAGTTATCTTCGAGACGGTTACCGAAGACGAGTTTTTAACACATTTTCAAATCGATTAACGCTCGTGAATAACTTGCAGCCAAAGTTTTTTTTTACCCAAAACTTCATTTCGAGATGATTGATCCCGCGATATAGGAAAAATATTTCCAAGCCAAATTTGTGAGCGGAACGTTTGACTTCCGTTTTTACTCCCTCCTATCAGCACATAATTGGAATATGGAATTAGGGTACCACGGTGAGACATATTGAAACGACAATAACTCTCTTGATTTCCATTGAAAAAATACAAAATTTGTGTTCAAATTCAAGCTCTGAATGTGTACTTTCCAATACATTCTGGCCGCGTCTAAAATTCCTTACTGTTCAAAAGTAATCTTCAAGACGGTTACCGAAGATGAGATTTCAACACATTTTCAAATCGATTAACCCTCGTGAATAACTTGCAGCCAAAGTATTTTTTACCCAAAACTTCTTTCGAGATGATTGATCCCGCGATATAAGAAAAATATTTTCAAGCCAAATTCGTGAGCGAAACGTTTGACTTCCATTTTTACTCCCTCCTATCGGCACATAATTGGAATCTGTAATTTGGGTAATACGGTGAGACATATTGAAACGACAATAACTCTCATGATCTCCAGTGAAAAAATACAAAATTTGTGTTCAAATTCAATCTCAGAATATGTGGTTTCTAAAACATTGAGGACGCGTCAAAAATTCCTTACCTTTCAAAAGTTATCTTCGAGACGGATACCGAAGACGTGTTTTCAACGCATTTTAAAATCGATTAACGCTTGTGAATATCTTGCAGCCAAAGTATTTTTTACCCAAAACTTCATGTCGACATGATTGATCCCGCGATATAGGAAAAATATTTCCAAGCCAAATTTATGAGTGAAACGTTTGGCTTCCATTTTTACTCCCTCCTATCAGCACATAATTGGAATATGTAATTCGGGTAACACGGTGGTGAGACATATTGAAACGACAATAACTCTCTTGATTTCCATTGAAAAAATACAATATTTGTGTTCAAATTCAAGTTCAGAATGTGTACTTTCTAAAACATTAAGGCCGCCTCTGAAAATTCCTTACAATTCAAATGTTATCTTCAAGACGGTTACCAAAGATGAGTTTTCAACACATTTTCAAATCGATTAACTCTCGTCAATAACTTGCAGCCAAAGTATATTTTACCCAAAACTTCAATTCGAGATGATTGATCCCGCGATGTAAGAAAATTATTCCAAGCCAAATTCGTGAGCGAAACGTTTGACTTCTATTTTTACTCCCGCCTATCGGCACAAAATTGGAATATGTAATTGGGGTACCACGGTGAGACATATTGAAATGACAATAACTCTCATGATTTCCATTAAAAAAACACAAAATTTGTGTTCAAATTCAATCTCAGAATGTGTGCTCTCTAAAACATTGAGGCCGCGTCTAAAAATTCCTTACCCTTCAAAAGTTATCTCCGAGACGGTTACCGAAGACGAGTTTTTAACACATTTTCAAATCGATTAACGCTCGTGAATAACTTGCAGCCAAAGTTTTTTTTTACCCAAAACTTCATTTCGAGATGATTGATCCCGCGATATAGGAAAAATATTTCCAAGTCAAATTTGTGAGCGGAACGTTTGACTTCCGTTTTTACTCCCTCCTATCAGCACATAATTTGAATATGGAATTAGGGTACCACGGTGAGACATATTGAAACGACAATAACTCTCTTGATTTCCATTGAAAAAATACAAAATTTGTGTTCAAATTCAAGCTCTGAATGTGTACTTTCCAATACATTCAGGCCGCGTCTAAAAATTCCTTACCGTTCAAAAGTAATCTTCGAGACGGTTACCGAAGATGAGATTTCAACACATTTTCAAATCGATTAACCCTCATGAATAACTTGCAGCCAAAGTATTTTTTACCCAAAACTTCCTTTCGAGATGATTGATCCCGCGATATAAGAAAAATATTTTCAAGCCAAATTCGTGAGCGAAACGTTTGACTTCCATTTTTACTCCCTCCTATCGGCACATAATTGGAATATGTAATTTGGGTAATACGGTGAGACATATTGAAACGACAATAACTCTCATGATTTCCAATGAAAAAATACAAAATTTGTGTTCAAATTCAATCTTAGAATGTGTGGTTTCTAAAACATTGAGGACGCGTCAAAAATTCCTTACCTTTCAAAAGTTATATTCGAGACGGATACCGAAGACGTGTTTTCAACGCATTTTAAAATCGATTAACGCTTGTGAATATCTTGCAGCCAAAGTATTTTTACCCAAAACTTCATGTCGACATGATTGATCCCGCGATATAGGAAAAATATTTCGAAGCTAAATTTATGAGGGAAACGTTTGACTTCCATTTTTACTCCCTCCCATCGGCACATAATTGGAGTCTGTAATTCGGGAAACACGGTGAGGCATATTGAAACGACAAAACTCTCTTGATTTCCATTGAAAAAATACAATATTTGTGTTCAAATTCAAGCTCAGAATGTGTACTTTCTAAAACTTTTAGGCCGCGTCTAAAAATTCCTTACCGTTCAAAAGTTATCTTCGAGGCGGTTACCGAAGAGGAGTTTTCAACACATTTTCAAATCGATTTACGCTCGTGAATAACTTGCAGCCAAAGTATTTTTTACCCAAAACATCCTTTCAAGATGATTGATCCTGCGATATAAGAAAAATATTTTCAAGCCAAACTCGTGAGCGAAACGTTTGACTTCCATTTTTACTCCCTCCTATCGGCACATAATTAGAATCTGTAATTCGGGTAACACGGTGAGACATATTGAAACGACAATAACTCTCATGATTTCTTTGAAAAAATTCAAAATTGGTGTTCAAATTCAGTCTCACAATGTGTGCTTTCTAAACATTGAGGCTGTGTCTAAAATTCCTTAACTTTCAAAAGTTCTCTTCGAGACGGTTAACGAAGACGAGTTTTCAACACATTTTCAAATCGATTAACGCTCGTGAATAACTTGCGGTCAAAGTATTTTTTACCCAAAACTTCATTTCGAGATGATTGATCCCGCGATGTAGGAAATACATTTCCAAGCCAAATTAAAATGTGTACTTTCTTAAACATTCAGGCCGCGTCTAAAAACTCCTTACAGTTCAAAAGATATCTTCGAGACGATTACCGAAGATGAGTTTTCAAACATTTTCAAATCGATTAACTCTCATGAATAACTTGCAGCCAAAGTATTTTTTACCCAAAGCTTTATTCCGAGATGATTGATCCGCGATATAGGAAAAATATTTCCAAGCCAAATTTGTGTGCGAAACGTTTGTCTTTCATTTTTACTCCCCCTAGCGGCATATAATTGGAATCTGTAATTCGGTTAACGCGATGAGACATATTTAAACGACAAAAACTCTCTTGATTTCCAGTGAAAAAATACAAAATTTGTGTTCAAATTCAAGCTAAGAATGTGTACTTCCTAAAACATTCTGGCCGCGTCTAAAAATACATTGCCGTTCAAAAGTTATCTTCGAGACGGTTACCGAATATGAGTTTTCATCACATTTTCAAATCGATTAACGCTCGTGAATAACTTGCAGAAAAGCATTTTTTACCCAAAACTTCACTTCGAGATGATTGATCCTGCGATATTGGAAAAATATTTCCAAGCCAAATTTGTGAGAGAAACGTTTGAATTCCAATTTAGTCCCTCCTAGCGGCACATAATTGGAATCCGTAATTCGGGTAACACGATGAGACATATTGAAACGACAAAAACACTCTTGATTTCCAGTGAAAAAATACAAAATTCGTGTTCAAATTCAAGATCAGAATGTGTACTTTCTAAAACATTGAGGTTGCTTCCAAAAATTACTTACCGTTCAAAAGTTATCTTCGAGGCTGTTACCGAAGATGAGTTTTCAACACATTTTCAAATCGATTAACGCTCGTGAATAACTTGCAGCCAAAGTATTGTTTACCCAAAACTTCACTTCGAGATGATTGATCTCGTGATATAGGAAAAATATTTCGAAGCCAAATTTGTGAGGGAAACGTTTGACTTCCATTTTTACTCCCTCTTGGCGCACATAATTGGAATCCGTGATTCGGGTAACACGATGAGCCATATTGAAACGATAAAAACTCTCTTGATTTCCAGTGAAAAAAAACAAAATTTGTGTTCAAATTCATGCTCAGAATGTGTACTTTCTAAAACATTAAGGCTACGTCTAAAAATTCATTACCGTTCAAAAGTTATCTTCGAGACGGTTACCGAATAGGAGTTTTCAACACATTTTCAAATCGATTAACGCTCGGGAATAACTTGCAGAAAAGTATTTTTTACCCAAAACTTCACTTTGAGACGATTCATCCCGCGATATAGGAAAAATATTTCCAGCCCAAATTTGCGAGCGAAACGTTTGACTGCCATTTTTACTCCCTCCTATCGGCACATAATTGGAATCTGTAATTCGGGTAACACGATGAGGCATATTGGAACGACAAAAACTCTCTTGATTTTAAGTGAAAAAATACAAAATTTGTGTTAAAATTCAAGCTCAGAATGTGTACTATCTAAAACATTAGGGCCGCGTCCAAATATTCCATACCGTTCAAAAGTTATCATTGGGACGGTTTCCGAAGCTGAGTTTTAACCATATTTTCAAATCAATTAACGCTCGTGAATAACTTGCAGCCCAAGTATTGTTTACCCAAAACTTCACTTCGAGATGATGGATCCCGCGAGATAGGAAAAATATTTCGAAGCCAAATTTGTGAGGGAAACGTTTGACTTCCATTTTTACTCCCTCCTGGCGCACATAATTGGAATCCGTGATTCGGGGGTAACACGATGAGTCATATTGAAACGACAAAAACTCTCTTGATTTCCAGTGAAAAAATACAAAATTTGTGTTCAAATTCATGCTCAGAATGTGTACTTTCTAAAACATTAAGGCCGTGTCTAAAAATTCATTACCGTTCAAAGTTATCTTCGAGACGGTTACCGAAGATGAGTTTTCAACACATTTTCAAATCGATTAACGCTCGTGACTAACTTGTAGCCTAAGTATTTTTTACCCAAAACTTCATTTCGAGATGATTGATCCCGCGATATAGGAAATATATTTCCGAGTGAAATTTGTGAGGGAAATGTTTGACTTCCATTTTTATCCCTCCTAGCGGCACATAATTGGAATCCGTAATTGGGTAACACGGTGAGACATATTGAACGACAAAAACTCTCTTGATTTCCAGTGAAAAATACAAAATTTGTGTTCAAATTCAAGCCCAGAGTGTGTACTTTCTAAAACATGAAGGCCGCGTCTAAAAATTCCTCACCGTTCATAAGTTATCTTCGAGAAGGTTACCGAAGATGAGTTTTCAACACATTTTCAAATCGATTAACGCTCGTGACTAACTTGCAGCAAAGTATTTTTTACCAAAACTTCATTTCGAGATGATTGATCCCGAGATATAGGAAATATATTTCCAAGCCAAATTTGTGAGGGAAACGTTTGACTTCCATTTGTACTCCCACCTAGCGGCACATAACTGGAATCCATAATTCGGGTAACACGGTGAGACATATCGAAACGACAAAAACTCTTTTGATTTCCAGTTCAAAAAATACAAAATTTGTGTTCAAATTCAAGCTCTGAATGTGCACTTTCTAAAACATTAAGGCCGCGTCTAAAAATTCCATACCGTTCAAAAGTTATCTCTGACTTTTCAACACATTTTCAAATCGATTAACGCTCGTGAATAACTTGCGGCAAAAGTATTTTTTACCCAAAATTTTATGTCGACATGATTGATCCCGCGATATAGGAAATATATTTCCAAGCCAAATTTGTGAGCGAAACGTTTGGCTTCCATTTTTACTCCCTCCTAGCGGCACATAATTGGAATATGTAATTCAGGTAACACGATGCATCATATTGAAACGACAAAAACTCTCTTGATTTCGAGTGAAAAAATACAAAATTTGTCTTCAAATTCAAGCTCAGAATGAGTACTTTCTAAAACATTCAGGCCTTGTCTAATAATTCCTTACCGTTCAAAAGTTATCATCGAGACGGATACCGAAGATGGGTTTTCAATACATTTTCAAATCGATTAACGCTCGTGAATAACTTGCAGCCAAAGTATTTCTTACCCAAAACTACATTTCGAGATGATTGATCCCGCAATATAGGAAAATATTTCCAACCAAATTTGTGATCGAAACGTTTGACTTCCATTTTTACTCCCACTAGCGGCACATAATTGGAATCCGTATAATTCGGGAAACACGATGAAACATATTGAAACGACAAAAATTCGCTTGATTTCCAGTGTGAAAAAATACAAAATTTGTGTTCAAATTCAAGCTCAGAATGTGTACTTTCTAAAACGTTATGGCCACGTCCAAAAATTCCTTTCCGTTCAAAGTTATCCTCGAGAAGGTTACCGAAGATGAGTTTTCAACACATTTTCAAATCGATTAACGCTCGTGACTAACTTGCAGCCAAAGTATTTTTTACCCAAAACTTTATTTCGAGATGATTGATCCCGCGATATAGGAAATATATTTCCAAGCCAAATTTTGGGGGAAACGTTTGACTTCCAGTTTTTCCCACCTAGCGGCACATAACTAGAATCCGTTATTCAGGTACACGGTGATGGACATATCGAAACGACAAAAACTCTCTTGATTTCCAGTGAAAAAATACAAAATTTGTGTTCAAATTCAAGTTCAGAATGTGTACTTTCTAAAACATTCAGGCCTTGTCTAATAATTCCTTACCGTTCAAAAGTTATCTTCGAGACGGATACCGAAGATACATTTTCAAATCGATTAACGCCCGTGAATAACTTGCAGCCAAAGTATTTTTTACCCAAAACTACATTTCGAGATGATTGATCCCGCAATATAGGAAAAATATTTCCAACCAAATTTGTGATCGAAACGTTTGACTTCCATTTTTAATCCTCCTAGCGGCACATAATTGGAATCCGTAATTCGGGTAACACGATGAGTCATATTGAAACGACAAAAATTCTCTTGATTTCCAGTGAAAAAATACAAAATTTGTGTTCAAATTCAAGCCCAGAATGTGTACTTTCTTAAACGTTAAGGCTGCGTCCAAAACTTCCTTTCCGTTCAAAAGTTATCCTCGAGAAGGTTACCAAAGATGAGTTTTCAACCCATTTTCAAATCGATCAACGCTCGTGACTAACCTGCAGCCAAAGTATTTTTAACCCAAAACTCTCTTGATTTCCTGGGAAAAAATACAAAATTTGTGGTCAAATTCAAGCTCAGAAGGTGTACTTTCTAAAACATTCAGGCCGCGTTTAAAAATTCCTCACCGTTCATAAGTTCTCTTCGAGATGGTTTCCGAAGATGAGTTTTCAACACATTATCAAATCGATTAACGCTCGTGAATAACTTGCAGCCAAAGTATTTATTTCCCAAACTTCATTTTGAGATGATTGATCCCGCGATATAGGAAATATATTTCCAAGCTAAATTTGTGAGCGAAACGTTTGACTTCCATTTTTACTCCCTCCTTGCGGCTTATAATTGCAATCCGAAATTCGGGTAACACGATTAGACATGTTGAAACGACAAAAACTCTATTGATTTCCAGTGAAAAAATACAAAATTTGTGTTCAAATTCAGCTCAGAATGTGTACTTTCTAAAACATTCAGGCCTTGTCTACAAATTCTTACCGTTCAAAAGTTATCTTCGAGACGGTTACCGAAGAAGAGTTTTCAACACATTTTCAAATCGATTAACGCTCGTGAATAACTTGCAGCCAAAGTATTTTTACCCAAAACTATATTTCGAGATGATTGATCCCGCAATATAGGAAAAATATTTCCAACCAAATATGTGTTGAAACGTTTGAATTCCATTTTAGTCCCTCCAGCATCACATAATTGGAATCCGTAATTCGGGTAACACGATCGTCATATTGAAACGACAAAATTCTCTTGATTTCCAGTGAAAAAATACAAAATTTGTGTTCAAATTCAAGCTCAGAATGTGTACGTTCTAAAACATTCAGGCTGCGTCCAAAAATTCCTTTCCGTTCAAAGGTTATCCTCGAGAAGTTACCGAAAATGAGTTTTCAACACATTTTCAAATCGATTAACGCTCGTGACTAACTTGCAGCCAAAGTATTTTTTACCCAAAACTTCATTTCGATGATTGATCCCGCGATATAGAAACATATTTCTGGGTGAAATTTGTGAGGGAAACGTTTGACTTCCATTTTTCTCCCTCCTAGCGGCACATAATTGGGATCCGTAATTCGGGTAAAACGGTGAGACATATTGAAACAACAAAAACTCTCTTAACTTCCAGTGAAAAAATACCAAATTTGTGTTCAAATTTATGCTCAGAATGTGTACTTTCTAAAACATTCAGGCCGCGAATAAAAATTCCTTGCCGTTCAAAAGTTATCTTCGAGAGGGTTACCGAAGATGAGTTTTAACAATTATTCAAATAATTAACGCTCGTGAATAACTTGCAGCCAAAGTATTTTTTACCCAAAACTTCATTTCGAGATGTTTGATCCCGCGATATAGGAAAAATATTTCCAACCAAATTTGTGATCGAAACGTTTGACTTCCATTTTTACTTCCTCCTAGCGGCACATAATTGGAATCCGTAATTCGGGTAACACGATGAGTCATATTGAAACAACAAAAATTCTCTTGATTTCCAGTGAAAAAAATATAAAATTTGTGTTCAAATTCAAGCTCAGAATGTGTACTTTTAAACATTAAGGCCGCGTCCAAAAATTCTATTCCGTTCAAAAGTTATCTCGAGAGGTTCCGAAGATGAGTTTTCAACACATTTTCAAATCGATTAACGTCGTGATAACTTGTAGCCAAAGTATTTTTTACCCAAAACTTCATTTTGAGATGATTGATCGCGCGATATAGGAAATATATTTCCGAGTGAAATTTGTGAGGAAACGTTTGACTTCCATTTTTACTCCCTCCTAGCGGCGCATAATTGGAATCCATAATTCGGGCAACACGATGAGACATATTGAACGAAAAAATTCTCTCGATTTCCAGTGAAAAAATGCCAAATTTGGTTCAAATTTAAGCTAGAATGTGTACTTTCTAAAACATTCAGGCCGCGTCCAAAAATTCCTTTCCGTTCAAAAGTTATCTCGAGAGGTTACGAAGATGAGTTTTCAACACATTTTCAAATCGATTAACGCTCGTGATAACTTGCAGCCAAAGTATTTTTTACCCAAAACTTCATTTCGAGATGATTGATCCCGCGATATAGGAAAATATTTCTCAAATTTGTGAGGGAAACGTTTGACTTCCATTTTTACTCCCTCCTAGCGGCACATAATTGGAATCCGTAATTCGGGTAACACGGATGAGACATATTGAAACACAAAAACTCTCTTAATTTCCAGTGAAAAAATACGAAATTTGTGTTCAAATTAGCTCAGAATGTGTACTTTCTAAAACATTCAGGCCGCGAATAAAATTCTTCCGTTCAAAAGTTATTCGAGACGGTTACCGAAGATGAGTTTTCAACACATTTCAAATCAATTAACGCTCGTGAATAACTTGCAGCCAAAGTATTTTTTACCCAAAACTTCATTTCGAGATGATTGATCCCGCGATATAGGAAAAATATTCCAACCAAATTTGTGATCGAAACGTTTGACTTCCATTTTTACACCCTCCTACGGCACATAATTGGAATCCGTAATTCGGTGCAACACGATGAGTCATATTGAAACGAAAAAATTCTCTTGATTTCCAGTGAAAAAATACAAAATTTGGTTCAAATTCAAGCTTAATGTGTACTTTATAAACATTCAGGCCGCGTCTAAAAATTCCTTCCGTTCAAAAGTTATCTCGAGACGGTTACCGAAGATGAGTTTTCAACACATTTTCAAATCGATTAACGCTCGTGAATAACTTGCAGCCAAAGTATTTTTTACCCAAAACTTCATTTCGAGATGATTGATCCCGCGATATAGGAAAATATATTTCCGAGAAATTTGTGAGGAAACGTTTGACTTCCATTTTTACTCCCTCCTAGCGGCACATAATTGGAATCCGAAATTCGGGTAACACGTGTGACATATTGAAACGACAAAAACTCTCTGATTTCCAGTGAAAAAATACAAAATTTGTGTTCAAATTCAAGCTCAGATGTGTACTTTCTAAAACATTAAGGCCGCGTCAAAAATTCCTACCGTTCAAAGTTATCGTTGAGACGGTTACCGACGATGAGTTTTCAACACATTTTCAAATCGATTAACGCTCGTGAATAACTTGCAGCCAAAGTATTTTTTACCCAAAACTTCAATTCGATATGATTGATCCTGCGATATAGGAAAAATATTTCCAAGCCAAATTTGTGAGCGAAACGTTTGACTTTCATTTTTACTCCCTTCTAGCGGCACATAATTGGAATCCGTAATTCGTGTAACACGATGAGACATATTGAAACGACCAAAACTCTCTTGATTTCCAGTGAAAAAATACAAAATTTGTGTTCAAATTCAAGCTCAGAATGTGTACTTTCTAAAACATTCAGGCCGCGTCTAAAAATTCCTTACCGTTCAAAAGTTATCGTCGAGACGGTTATCGAAGATGAGTTTTCAACACATTTTCAAATCAATTAACGCTCGTCTATAACTTGCAGGCAAAGTATTTTTTACCCAAAACTTCATTTCGAGATGATTGATTCCGCAATATAGGAAAAATATTTCCCAGCCAAATTTGTGAGCGAAACGTTTGACTTCCATTTTTACTCTCTCCTAGCGGCACATAATTGGAATCCGCATTTCGGGTAACACGATGAGACATATTGAAACGACAAAAACTCTTGATTTCCAGTGAAAAAATACAAAATTTGTGTTCAAATTCAAGCTCAGAATGTGTACTTTCTAAAACATTCAGGCCGCGTAAAAATTCCTTCCGTTCAAAAGTTATCTCGAGACGGTTACCGAAGATGATTTTCAACACATTTTCAAATCGATTAACGCTCGTGAATAACTTGCAGCCAAAGTATTTTTTACCCAAAACTTCATTTCGAGATGATTGATCCCGCGATATAGGAAAATATTTCCAGCCAAATTTGTGAGGAAACGTTTGACTTCCATTTTTACTCCCTCCTAGCGGCACATAATTGGAATCCGTAATTCGGGTAACACGAGACATATTGAAACGACAAAAACTCTCTTGATTTCCAGTGAAAAAATACAAAATTTGTGTTCAAATTCTTCTCAGAATGTGTACTTTCTAAAACATTCAGGCCGCTAAAAATTCCTTACCGTTCAAAAGTTATCTTCGAGACGGTTACCGAAGATGAGTTTTCAACACATTTTCAAATCGGTCAACGCTCGTGAATAACTTGCAGCCAAAGTATTTTTTACCCAAAACTTCAATTCGAGATGAGTGATCCTGCGATATAAGAAAATATTTCCAAGCCAAATTCGTGATCGAAACGTTTGACTTCCATTTTTACTCCCTCCTATCGGTACATAATTGGAATCTGTCATTCGGGTAACATGGTGAGACATAGTGAAACGACAATAACTCTCTTGATTTTTAGTGAAAAAATACAAAATTTGAGTTCAAATTCAAGCTCAGAATTTGTACTTTCAAAAAAATTCAGGCCGCGTCTAAAAATTCTTTACCGTTCAAAAGTTAACTTCGAGACGGTTACCGAAGATGAGTTTTCAACACATTTTCAAATCGATTAACGCTCGTCTATAACTTGCAGCCAAAATATTTTTTACCCAAAACTTCAATTCGAGATGATTGATCCCGCGATATAGGAAAAATATTTCCGAGCCAAATTTTGAGCGAAACGTTTGACTTCCTTTTTTACTCCCTCCTATCGGCACATAATTGGAATCTGTAATTCGGGTAACACGGTGAGACATAGTGAAACGACAATAACTCTCTTGATTTTCAGTGAAAAAATACAAAATTTGTGTTCAAATTCAAGCTCAGAATGTGTACTTTCTAAAACATTCAGGCCGCGTCTAAAAATTCCATACCGTTCAAAAGTTATCTTCGAGACGGTTACCGAAGATGAGTTTTCAACACATTTTCAAATCGATTAACGCTCGTGAATAACTTGCAGCCAAAGTATTTTTTACCCAAAACTTCAATTCAAGATGACTGATCCTGCGATATAGGAAAAATATTTCCAAGCCAAATTTGTGAGCGAAACGTTTGACTTCCATTTTTACTCCCTCCTAGCGGCACATAATTGGAATCCGAAATTCGGGTAACACGATGAGACATATTGAAACGACAAAAACTCTCTTGATTTCCAGTGAAAAAATACAAAATTTGTGTTCAAATTCAAGCTCAGAATGTGTACTTTCTAAAACATTAAGGCCGCGTCTAAAAATTCCTTACCGTTCAAAAGTTATCTTCGAGACGGTTACCGAAGATGAGTTTTCAACACATTTTCAAATCGATTAACGTCGTGAATAACTTGCAGCCAAAGTATTTTTTACCCAAAACTTCATTTCGAGATGATTGATCCCGCGATATAGGAAATATTTCCAAGAAATTTGTGAGGGAAACGTTTGACTTCCATTTTTACTCCCTCCTAGCGGCACATAATTGGAATCCTAATTCGGGTAACACGGTGAGACATATTGAAACGACAAAAACTCTCTTGATTTCCAGTGAAAAAATACAAAATTTGTGTTCAAATTCAAGCTCAGAATGTGTACTTTCTAAAACATTCAGGCCGCGTCTAAAAATTCCTTACCGTTCAAAAGTTATCTTCGAGACGGTTACCGAAGATGAGTTTTCAACACATTTTCAAATCGATTAACGCTCGTGAATAACTTGCAGCCAAAGTATTTTTTACCCAAAACTTCATTTCGAGATGATTGATCCCGCGATATAGGAAAAATATTTCCAAGCCAAATTTGTGAGCGAAACGTTTGACTTCCATTTTTACTCCCTCCTAGGCACATAATTGGAATCCTAATTCGGGTAACACGTGAGACATATTGAAACGACAATAACTCTCTCGATTTCCATTGAAAAAATACAAAATTTGTGTTCAAATTCAAGCTCAGAATGTGTACTTTCTAAAACATTCAGGCCGCGTCTAAAATTTCCGTACCGTTCAAAAGTTATCTTCGAGACGGTTACCGAAGATGAGTTTTCAACACATTTTCAAATCGATTAACGCTCGTGAATAACTTGCAGCCAAAGTATTTTTTACCCAAAACTTCATTTCGAATGATTGATCCCGCGATATAGGAAATATATTTCCGAGTTTGTGAGGAAACGTTTGACTTCCATTTTTACTCCCTCCTATCGGTACATAATTGGAATCTGTAATTCGGGTAACACGGTGAGACATATTGAAACGACAATAACTCTCTTGATTTTTAGTGAAAAAATACAAAATTTGTGTTCAAATTCAAGCTCAGAATGTGTACTTTCTAAAACATTCAGGCCGCGTCTAAAAATTCCTTACCGTTCAAAAGTTATCTTCGAGACGGTTACCGAAGATGAGTTTTCAACACATTTTCAAATCGATTAACGCTCGTCTATAACTTGCAGGCAAAGTATTTTTTACCCAAAACTTCATTTCGAGATGATTGATCCCGCGATATAGGAAAAATATTTCCAAGCCAAATTTGCGAGCGAAACGTTTGACTTCCATTTTTACTCCCACCTATCGGCACATAATTGGAATCCGTAATTGGGTAACACGATTGAGACATATTGAAACGACAAAAACTCTCTTGATTTCAGTGAAAAAATATAAAATTTGTGTTCAAATTCAAGCTCAGAATGTGTACTTTCTTAAACGTAAAACATAAGGCCGCGTCTAAAAATTCCTTCCGTTCAAAAGTTATCTCGAGACGGTTACCGAAGATGAGTTTTCAACACATTTTCAAATCGATTAACGTCGTGAATAACTTGCAGCCAAAGTATTTTTTACCCAAAACTTTTTCGAGATGATTGATCCCGCGATATAGGAAAAATATTTGAGCCAAATTTGTGAGGAAACGTTTGACTTCATTTTACTCCTCCTAGCGGCACATAATTGGAATCCATAATTCGGGTAACACGGTGAGACACATTGAAACAACAATAACTCTCTTGATTTCCAGTGAAAAAATACAAAATTTGTGTTCAAATTCAAGCTCAGAATGTGTACTTTCTAAAACATTCAGGCCGCGTCTAAAAATTCCTTACCGTTCAAAGTTATCTTCGAGACGGTTACCGAAGATGATTTTCAACACATTTTCAAATCGATTAACGCTCGTGAATAACTTGCAGCCAAGTATTTTTTACCCAAAACTTCATTTCGAGATGATTGATCCCGCGATATAGGAAATATATTTCCAAGCCAAATTTGTGAGCGAAACGTTTGACTTCCATTTTTACTCCCTCCTACGGCATAATTGGAATCCTAATTCGGGAACACGATAGACATTGAAATGACAAAAACTCTCTTGATTTCCAGTGAAAAAATACAAAATTTGTGTTCAAATTCAAGCTCAGAATGTGTACTTTCTAAAACATTAGGCGCGTCTAAAAATTCCTTACCGTTCAAAAGTTATCTTCGAGACGGTTACCGAAGATGAGTTTTCAACACATTTCAAATCGATTAACGCTCGTGAATAACTTGCAGCCAAAGTATTTTTTACCCAAAACTTCATTTCGAGATGATTGATCCGCGATATAGGAAATATATTTCCAAGCCAAATTTGTGAGCGAAACGTTTGACTTCCATTTTTACTCCCTCCTAGCGGCACATAATTGGAATCCGTAATTCGGGTAACACGATGAGCATATTGAAACGACAAAAATCTCTTGATTTCCAGTGAAAAAATACAAAATTTGTGTTCAAATTCAAGCTCAGAATGTGTACTTTCTAAACGTTAAGGCCGCGTCAAAAATTCCTTCCGTTCAAAAGTTATCTCGAGACGGTTACGAAGATGAGTTTTCAACACATTTTCAAATCGATTAACGTCGTGACTAATTGCAGCCAAAGTTTTTTACCCAAAACTTCTTTCGAGATGATTGATCCCGCGATATAGGAAATATATTTCCGAGTAAATTTGTGAGGGAAACGTTTGACTTCCATTTTTACTCCCTCCTAGCGGCACATAATTGGAATCCATAATTCTGGGTAACACGGTGAGACATATTGAAACGACAAAAAACTCTCTTGATTTCCAGTGAAAAAATACAAAATTTGTGTTCAAATTCAAGCTCAGATGTGTACTTTCTAAAACATTCATGCCGCGTCTAAAAATTCCTCACCGTTCATAAGTTATCTTCGAGACGGTTACCGAAGATGAGTTTTCAACACTTTTCAAATCGATTAACGCTCGTGAATAACTTGCAGCCAAAGTATTTTTTACCCAAAACTTCATTTCGAGATGATTGATCCCGCGATATAGGAAATATATTTCCAAGCCAAATTGTGATCGAAACGTTTGACTTCCATTTTACTCCTCCTATCGGCACATAATTGGAATCCGTAATTCGGGAACACGTAATCTACTGAAACGACAAAAATTCTCTTGATTTCCAGTGAAAAAATACAAATTTTGGTTCAAATTTAAGCTAGAATGTGTACTTTCTAAACATTCAGGCCGCGTCAAAAATTCCTTTCCGTTCAAAAGTTATCCTTCGAGAAGGTTACCGAAGATGAGTTTTCAACACATTTTCAAATCGTTAACGCTCGTGACTAACTTGCAGCCTAAGTATTTTTTACCCAAAACTTCATTTCGAGAAGATTGAGCCGCGATATAGAGAAATATATTTTCCGAGTGTTTTGTGAGGGAAA
>JAFHAW010000209.1:0-31591 GCA_019022515.1 Quercus aquifolioides | reverse complement strand
TGGCATTCATAGCTTTGCTATTGAACCCAACTGCTTCTTTTTGAGAAGTTTGCCACTCACTCACAGGAGTAGTGGGCTTCTCCCATCCGTACTCAACGGAATTCCAAACCCTTTCATCAATAGATTTCAGGAATGTTTTCATCCTTACTTTCCAATAAGTATAGTTATTCCCATCGAAATGAGGAGGAATAACTAGAGAGTGTTCGTGTTCCATGACAATAGGGGTTAAGGATCAGCTCAGAGATCAAAAGATCTTCAACAAGAGAGCTACCCGCTCTGATACCACTTGTTAGGGTTTTAGACCCCTTAAAACACAACAATTGGATTAACCTAGTTTATTAGCCAAGTGATTAACTTAGTCAAATTATGCAAATCTAGGTTAACATAATCAAATAATCATATCAAGATATAAAGCAGCAAAAATATAAAGAACACAATGATATGATCACCCAGGAAAACCAAACCGGTAAAAAACTTGGGGAGGATTTAACCTAGCTATCCTCAAGGTAAACTTGAATCCACTATATGAAAGAATAGAAGTTCATACAAAAAGACTTACAAGCACCCATGCTCGACTTCCTAATGCTACCCACCAGTAGAACTTACTGACACAACCACATGCAAGCTCCGAATCCACGGACTCCTTCTTTCTTAGATTCTCCAATCAGGTACAAGCACTCCCGCTTGTGTTTCTTTAAGCTCCAATGGCAGCAACTGAGTTGATCATCAAGATGTTGATATTATCTCTACCTTGAAAACCCTAAGTTTATGTGAAGGAAAGTTCCTCGAGGATCTCACAAGAGATTTACACAAATAGCAAAATATGAGCAACAACACAACCAGAGCAACTCTCAAAACGTGGCTAGGGTTTTGCCTTATATACCTAGGGAAAAAACATAAAACCCTAAACGTTTAATGAGGTAGGGCTGAGTTGGAAATTCTGCAGAAAAAACATTCTGGCCGACTTTCGATCGATCGAGTCTATCTTTCGATCAATCGAGCCAGGCCGAAATGCACCAATACATATGCAGCCACTCGATTCCAACTTTACATAAATTACACAACTTTGAACAAGCCTAAACAAGACTAAACATATTGTTTTGATCATGGTTTGCCAACATTACACATTAGAGTTCTAAATACATCAAATCCTAAGTCTTTAGAACCTAACACTTATGCTTGTCCCCAAACAGGTACTATCATTTGTTCAAACCTCCTTACTTATTGATGACGGATTGAATGTGTAGGAAGTAGATTCCGAAAAGAATTGGACTATGCCGTTGATATCCTACTTGAGAACTGGCGAGGTACCAGACGGAAAAGATGCTGCTAGGAAGTTGAAAGTTCGAGCATCACGATTTGTGCTGATAAATAATGTCTTGTACAAAAGAGAATTCTCTAGACCATACCTAAGGTGTTTAAGCCCCAAAGAAGCAGATTACGTAATGAGAGAAGTCTATGAAGGTATCTGTGGAAACCACTCAAGGGCATGGTCATTAGTGCAGAAGTTGATCTGACCAGGATACTATTGGCCTACTATGTTGAAGGACGCACAAGCTTACATCAAGACTTGCGACAAGTGTCAAAGATTCAGTAATCTGATCAGGTAACCATCCGAAGAGCTGACCCCCATGACGGCCCCTTGGCCATTTGCCCAATGGGGACTAGATATCATGGGCCCCTTCTCGACAGCAGTAAGGCAGCTAAAATTTCTGGTAATTGTTATCGACTACTTTACTTAGGGGATGGAAGCAGAACCCCTAGCCACTATCACGGAAAAGCACATCTGAAGTTTTGTATGGAGAAATATCATCTACAGGTACCGGATACCTAAAGTGCTTGTCTCCGACAACGGAAAGCAATTCAACAACAGCGCATTCAAGGACTTCTGTTTGGAGATAGGTATTAAGAATCACTACTCGTCACCCGTACACCCACAGGCCAATGGGCAAGTCGAAGTCACGAACCGATCCTGGCTCAAGATCATCAAGACCCGGCTCGAGGGGGCAAAGGGCACCTGGCTTGACGAACTACCAAGCGTCCTATGGGCATACTGTACTACATCAAGAACACCCATTGGAGAAACGCCGTTTCGACTAGCGTACGGAAGTGATGCTGTCATCCCAGTGGAAGTAGGGCTTATAAGCTATCGGGTGGAGAACTACGATGAGGATAAGAACGAAGACGACATGTGCCTTCAGCTCGACCTAGTGGACGAGGTCTGGGCAACAACGAAACAGAGGTTGGCGCGGTACCAGAATCTCATGGAAAAACACTACAACTCCAATGTTAGGCATAGAGACTTTCAAATTAGAGATCTTGTACTACGGAGGGTAATGGACGCTACTAGAGATCCTTTGCAAGGAAAGCTCGGCCCCAACTGGGAAGGACCCTACAGGATCGTATCATGGCAGAGGAATGGCACCTACCACCTCGAGACGCTGGATGGACGAAAACTGTAGCACCCATGGAACACAAAGCATTTGCGGAAATACTACCAATAAGGATGATATGAAGAACGTCGACGTTCCCCAATTTCCCAGTTTATTTAATTTTACTACAATTACTAGTTTTTACTTCGAACAATTTTTTCTACAATATCTACCTTTTTAAGCCCAAGGGGCAGAACTTTTCTACAAATGTATGGCTTTTAATTAATAAGTGGAATATTCAGACACGACTATGTTTTCTACTTTGATTCTAAGTCCAAAAAGTGGACGGGTATCAACTAGAAGTCCACAAATTGGACGGATCATCCAAATAGGATGAAAACTTTCACGAAGTCCACAAAGTGGACGGAGTCTATCATTGTATAGACGAAGTACAAAAAGTGGACGGGCATAATCTAAGTCCATAAAATGGACGGATCATCCTAAGAGGATGAAAATTTTAAGTCCAAAAGTGGACGGGTGTAAATTGAGTCCACAAAAATGGATGGATCATTCGGAGAGGATGAAATTCTAAGTCCAAAAAGTGGATGGGTATCAACTAGAAGTCTACAAATTGGACGGATCATCCAAATAGGATGAAAACTTTCACGAAGTCCACAAAGTGGATGGAGTCTATCATTGAATAGACGAATTAATGGTCCACAAAGTGGACGGAGTCTATCATTGTATAGATGAAGTCTAAAAAATGAACGGGTATAACCAACTGTCCATAAATTGGACAGAGTCTATCATAGAATTGACAAAATCCAAAGCCCACTAGGTGGATGGCATCAATCACTAAATAGACAAAATTAAAAATAGACGGAGTCTATCATTGAATAGAAGAAAATTTTTATTCCTCAAAGAAGACGACACTATTCATTAAAAGCTATAAGGTCCACAAACTGGATGGATCATCCCAAGAGGATGAATTCTAAATGTCCAAAGTCAAGTGGACGGGTCATCCATAGAGCATGAAACCCTTATCAAGTCCTAAAAAGGAAAACAAAAAATCCAATATTGGACGAATACAAAATAATGTTCAAAAAAGTGAATAGATGCATTCCACAAACAAAATATCAAAACAAGTCGTTATAGTAGACAGACTAAGCCAAAATAGAAAGAAAGTTAAATAGAGAAAAAATAAAAGCCCCCATGGGGAAATGTCTACATAACCCAAAAATATGACGGAGGAATCACAAATTGTTCTCCAAATATTCTTACATATAAAAAAAATTATAAAAAAAAAAATAAAAAAAAAACCTACTCCTTTGGGGGTTGTCATTTTTCTTTATCACGTCAACAACAGTCATCGGCTAACAGGTTTCTTCCTGGACGGTCTGAGCTTGGACTTGAGGAGCTGACTTTCCGTCACCGACCGCGTCGTCTGCAAAGAGGCTCTTCGTGCTGTCGAAGGCGATGAGCTGTGCGGTGGTCTGAGCTTGGTTGTCAATATTCAGCATGGAAAAGTCAAGGTCAGGATAAGCAGTCTTAGCCTGATGGACGGCATCATCAAATCCATCTGAATAGGAACCGGCAAGCTCCTTGATGAAGGCGTCGGAGTCATGGTACTCTCGTACTGCAACCTCCTTCGCCAGACAGATCTTTTTTTCTTTGTCTTCCAGGGCCTTCTTCAGACCCTTCGCCAGCTTGTAGTACTCGTCCCTAGTTTCTTCCGCCATCTTGAGTTTTTTCTCCTGGGTCACCTTCCAAGCCTTTAGCTCGATCAGCTCATCCTCCGTCATCTGTGCCTTCTCACGGACATGGCCAAGCATCGTCTCATGATTCAGACACCGCCCCATCAGACCCTTCATCATAACCATGGCCTGAAAGATGGGAATGAATTAGTTTTAAACAAAGAGATATGGATGGATGAAAAGATGACAAGATGTTACCTGAGCAATACTAAAAAGACCTGTCTCCCCCATAGTCTCCGTCGAATGATTACATAAGTCCTCGTAATCCTTGGAAGTCATGATGGAGGACATCCTCTCCAAGGCGTGTCTGGAGTCTTCCCTAAGGAGGACGGGTGGCTTCTTCTAACTACCAGACGGAGCCTTCATTAGGCCTTTGCCTGCTCCATGCTTCGCTGAGGTGACCGTCTTTGCACCCTCAGCCATTAACCCTACGACGGGTTCCAATGGGACCTTGAGTTTTTTGGAAGGACGGTCCCCTTTGGACGGCTACTTCCTTTTGATAGATGGGTTGCTTGAGCCCGTCCCCTTAGGATTCGCACCAACCTTCTTATTCTTGGCAGCCTGTAATCTAATCGCTGCTCTCCTCTTAGCTTCGTCCATTTCTGTAAAGGTAGATGGGTAAGGTTAAATACCAAGAAAGTATACAAAACTGTTTAAACAAAATGAGAACGACAGGCTTACGCTGTCGAATTCAAGTGTCGTATTTGATTGCTGCTGGTGTTGGTTCAGGACCATCACAATACCAATGAATGGTATTAAGTGTGACTAGCTTGGCCCAAGTTCTTACCTCTGACTTGGACTTGGCAAAAATTTTCTCAAGAAAGTTAAACTCCTCAAGATCAACTTGTGGATGCCGTCGGACTGGAAAAAAAAAATGGTAGTTAAAAGTATTGAAAAAGCTTAAATAAACTGAACAGTTATAAAAAATTTTCATATACTATGTTGGGGGTGTACCACACAGATGTAATATGCCCCAAGTTGTATCGATGGGCATGTGCTCTGTATCCTCTGGACGACACATCCACCCGTCGCCCTCTAGGAAGAAATAACGACTCTTCCAGTCCCTGGTGGAGTCTAGGGTTTCATATATAAGCTTCAACAACGGACTCCTGGGTACAAAACTATACATCCCCCTTGATTTGTCTATTTCATTTGGACGGTAGCAGTGAAGGAATTCCCGCATTGTCAGCCTTCTAGAACCATTTGACATGGTGTCGTACAGGACCTCCATTGCTATGAAGACCCTCCAAGAATTTAGGGATACCTGGTTGACGGACAGTCCCAGATATTTGAGAAGTTCCCGGTGTAGGGAGCTTAGTGGAAACCTAAGGTCTACCTTGAACATCTGTTCATACACTCTGACACCTTCTACCCCTTCATAATAGCATTTCTCTGATTTATAGGGTAGACAGATTGGAATGTAGTCTGGAATTTGGTAATTGGCCCTAAGAGTGCTGAATTGTTTCTCTTTGATGGTGGATGTAAAATCATTCACTGTCCAGTTTGGTAGCATTATGAACTCCCTAAGTCTATCAGCACCTAAGACGGGCCTCATTGATTGATCCTCGCCATCATCAAGACCCTTTTCTGGTATAGCCATCTTCATATCCTCATTCATTGAGGACGAAGAAGAGGCGGACGGACTCTTCTCTTCGCTTGGACTCTCTTGGTCTTTATGACCAGACGGGTATACTTCCTCGTAATCCGCCCCGTCACGGACAACTGACTAGTTATTTGACGCACTAGACATTGCCTACACGTAACGACAAAACCTAAGACTCTGATGAGTCTAGAAGGGGTGACAAGGGCATAAAGTCTAAGGAAATGAAGAGAGTATCATAAGGAAAAGGAGACTTGCAAGGAAGAAAAGGGGGGAAAGAATACTTACCGAGTTAAAGAGTGAATGGATGAAAGGTGTTGACGATGGATGCAGAAACTAGACGGAGTGATCTCTGACAGTATATTTCAGCGAAAAGTAGAGAAATGAGAGAAGAAGGGATTGGTATTTATAGAGGAAGTGCACGGAAGATGAAACGACGCTTCGATCTAAGACAACACCTAATAGAAGAGCGACACGTGTCATGTGTCATAAATGATTTCTGGACAACCTGTCAGGGTGGGCATAGTTCACGGAGTTCATATTAAAACTGTCAACCCACAGGATTCGAACCGTCATCCTAGCCTTAAACTATCACCCCACGGGTCGTTTTGCTCAAAGGTGACGAACCTATGGGGTGAGGGGGCAACTGAAGAGGAAAAAATATAGGTTGACAGATCTCCATAAGGTTTGCCTGACGATTCCTCGTTCGTGGGCCGATGAAGGACGGGTCCATTGTGTGCAAGGCCTATTGTGGACGGATCCTTCATGGACGGATGCAATATAGACGGATCAAGTATCCACATGGCAATCAAAAACCCTAGATGGGAAATACTTGCAACACACACTTAGTCGTTATAGAATCCTAGCGCAAAGAGGATTCCAGAAGCTACGTGCATTAATGAAGATCTTCTCTATAAGGAAAAGATTTGTCCATCATGTTTGGGACTATTTAAGAGGATTCCTATAAGGAAAAGACATCTACTCCAAGTAGAAGATGTCAATCTTCGACTACTATAAAAGCCCCAGTACTCTCACAAATCAAGGTACGCATAATTAACCCCTTTCTAGCACTCTAGATTTGTGAGAAGTTCTAACTTGACCTTCGGAGGGTACTTGGCCGGCACCACACCGGTGCTTTCTGCTAGGTCTTCTCTTTTTGCTATGCAGGTGACATTTCGAGTGTGCGAGTATTGTGTGGCTCACTGGTGATTTTTCAGCATCATCAAATATAATTGACTCTATCATTGTTTCGTGGAACTAAAATGTTTTAAGGAAACATTTGTTCATTTCATTGTAAAATTTGATGAAATCTAAAAATGTTTTCTGTTAATCATAAAATCATTTGTAAATTGTATTACTCATAAATTTCTTTGTAAATTGTAGTGAAACCTTCGATTTTTTTTAAAAATTGGTAAATCATTTTATAAAACACATGCAAGCTACTGTTTTGGTGACTAATGTAGGTGTTCTAGTCATCTGCTCATCTGCAACTCCGGTGGCTGAGCTACCAATTTTGGTGGTTTGTACTTGAAAAGAAATTGCATGTCACAATAAACACCTAAAAATATTTTAAGAAAATATTTTTCATGTAAATTTTTTTACATTGGACAATGAAATTGACCGAGTTCCTAAAATAGTGGGAAACAAATGCATGACCTATAGTATTTCCTTTATGTATTTGAGGTAGATAAAACTCTCTCTCTCTCTCTCTCTCTCCCTCTCTCTCTCTCTCTCTCCCTCTCTCTCTAAATTTATTGTACTGGGCTCATTGGGCCTAGTTTTCCATTAATCCTAAAAGTATGAATAAAAATAAGTTTATTAATTGAATAGCAAATAACATCCGATTTAAACAAAATTTAACGTGTGTGTTAAGAATATAAATAATATGCAATTCAATGATTAGATTTTCAAAATTCACATCTAAAAAAAAAGATTTTGGCAGAATTTGAAGGGTTTCTCTCCAAAAATTAGCAGCATCCTAAACAAAACTTTATACAATATTATTGTCTTAAATCACGATATGACATGTTAAAAATATGAAATTATACATAATACTTGTTATGTTTATTCATTATTATTATTCATGATTTTTTTTAGTAAACATGATGATTTTTTTTCAAAATAAATCAAGTTTAGATATTTTATGTTCGTTATGTTTACACATAGTAATTTTTATTTTATTCTCAAAATTATGCTAGAATAAGTTTTCAAAAAGAAAACTACAACAAAAATAAACAACTTAATAAATTTTAGAGATCAATAGTATATATTGGCCTAAATGAAAGTGTGGGGCCAGAAAGAGTCAGGCAACCCCGGCCCACTTCGAACCAGGCCCAAAGGCCCACGCCGAGGAGGCGTCCAAGGTCCGAGGACGAAAGTGTAAAGCCCAGTTGCCCAGGAAACAGTGCCGAGGATGATTACTTCCTCGGACGTCCGAGATCAGAAAGTGAACAAGCAGCACACCATCAAGGTGAGCCTTCCTGAGCATCCAAAGAGCAAATAGCAAGTACCAAGCGCCGGACGTGGAAGCATGGTGGAGGAGCAAGTCCCAGATGAACTGTCACCTCCACATTAAATGCCCTCAACTAACGCCATAGCCGCATTAATGAGGATAGGATCCCTGAACAGTGTTGTCTTGGGCGCTGCAACCCACAGGAGGAATGGGAATGCGGCTGATGGGACAGGCTCTCAAGTGGTGGCCTAGCTGATCAACAAATGTAAGGCTAGGATCAACTGAGAGGGATGTATATAATGTAAGGAGCCCCTCTTGAAAAGGGGACGGACGGAAAAACCAGAATTAAGAAGTACTGTAGCGACTTATATTCTCTCAAACCTTGTAACCATTCTTCAAAGAAATAATAAGAACTCCAAGCTCTGAAAGGCCAGTCCGAGGAGCATTATTGTGCATCCCAATTCACGTTTAAGATATTAGATCCACAAGTAACCATGCATGGTCGCTGCATTCCTCACTAGGGCCTAGTTCTTGAACCCATTCTCTATAAATTCATTACAGGGCTAGCTGGGCTTGGGTCCACTCTCTCAGTAACAGAAGTGTCCAAAATCGGTCCCTACAATTGGCGCCGTCTGTGGGAAGAACTTGTGCGTTAGTAAGGACAACAGCCAAGCATGGTAGGATCAGGCCCTCACCAGGGAAATCCTCATCGACCTGAACCGGCTAAATCCCGGTACCAAGGTAACTATGGCGACCCCGAGGGCGGTCAGAACGAGAACGGACGATTTCGAGAGGGAAGCGTGCATACCTCAACAGCGAGCGGAAGCCAAACTCGTCGGGATGGGCACGTTCCCCAGAAGCGCGACAATGGCCACGCCACGCGATCGGAAGAGGCCCATAGCCACGCTTCCCAGAGAAAGGATGATAAGGTGGCCATGCAGCGCGAGATAGATGATCTGAAGAGAAATCTACGCCGTGCGTGGCGAAGACGGTCCGAACCTAGCCCTGACTTGCCCTCTGACGATGAAAGTGATGATGAATACAGGCAAAGGTCAAGAACACCCCCCAGCGAGACTTTCTCTCACGAGGAGGAGCGCTACCAGAGGCGTAGGCGTGACAGCCCAACTCCCAGGGGCTTAGGGGGTGACGCCATGAGCAAGGCCCTGGATCGGCTCTCCAAGTCACCCTTCACGCGTCGTATAGAGGAGGCAATGCTTCCTCGGCGGTTCCAGCAGCCAACCTTCACTGCTTACAACGGCAAAACGGATCCTGTGGAGCATGTGAGCCAGTTCAACCAGAGGATAACTGTCCATTCTAAGAACGAGGCGTTGATGTGCAAAGTCTTCCTATCCAGTTTGGGACCTGTGGCAATGAGGTGGTTCAACGGTCTAAGGACGAATTCCATAGACTCGTACAGGCAGCTGACCCAGGCTTTTGGTTCCCGCTTTGTTACGAACAGCAGGCCTCCTCGGCCCATGAGCGCGTTACTGTCCCTATCCATGCGTGACGGGGAGACCCTCAAGGCTTACTCGGACAAGTACTGGGAGATTTACAACGAGTTGGACGGCAAGTACGACGCTGTCGCCATCAATACATTCCAGAATGGACTACCAATGGGGCACGGCCTGAGGAAGTCCTTAACCGGTAAGCCCGCCACCAGCGTGCGGCGATGAGTACAAGCGGGTGGAGGAAGATATGCTACAGGGCCGAAGAGGGCCAGGAGGAGTTTTCCCCCAGCCTTGAGTTTCTTGGAAGAGGATAGGATCGGGACCACCCAACCCCACGATGACGCTCTAATCGTCACCCTCAGAATCGGGGGCTACGACGTGAAAAGGGTGATGGTGGATGGTGGCAGCGCAGCCGAGGTCATGTATCCAGACCTCTACAAGGGGCTGGGGCAAAATCGGAGGACTTGACGCCTTATAGCCCCCCCTAATGAGCTTCGACGGAAAGCTCGTAATCCCAAAGGGCATGATTAGGCCGCCCATACAGACAGGCCCATACAGACTTCTAGCCTATCATGATTATGTGTCTCACGTCCTGACGGCCAGACTGGGTACTAGACAGAACCAAGGTCTTGCATGGTCCTCGAACTCAAACCTATGGGGAAACTAGTTACTTACAGAAGAACAGAAGTGTTAGACAGAACCAAGGCCTTGCATGGTCCACGGACTTAAACCTATGGGGAAACTAACCACTCAAATATACCTGGGTACTAGACAGAACCAAGGTCTTGCATGGTCTCCGGACTCAAACCTATGGGGAAACTAGCTACTTACAGAAGAACAGAAGTGTTAGACAGAACCAAGGTCTTGCATGGTCCTCGGACTCAAACCTATGGGGAAACTAACCACTCAAATATACCTGGGTACTAGACAGAACCAAGGTCTTGCATGGTCTTTGGACTCAAACTTATGGGGAAACTAGCTACTTACAGAAGAACAGAAGTGTTAGACAGAACCAAGGTCTTACATGGTCCTCGGACTCAAACCTATGGGGAAACTAACCACTCAAATATACCTGGGTACTAGACAGAACCAAGGTCTTGCATGGTCCTCGGACTCAAACCTATGGGGAAACTAACCACTCAAATATACCTGGGTACTAGACAGAACCAAGGTCTTGCATGGTCCTCGGACTCAAACTTATGGGGAAACTAGCTACTTACAGAAGAACAGAAGTGTTAGACAGAACCAAGGTCTTGCATGGTCCTCGGACTCAAACCTATGGGAAAACTAACCACTCAAATATACCTGGGTACTAGACTGAACCAAGGTCTTGCATGGTCCTCGGACTCAAACCTATGGGGAAACTAACCACTCAAATATACTTGGGTACTAGACAGAACCAAGGTCTTGCATGGTCCTCAGACTCAAACCTATGGGGAAACTAGCTACTTACAGAAGAACAGAAGTGTTAGACAGAACCAAGGTCTTGCATGGTCCTCGGACTCAAACCTATGGGAAAACTAACCACTCAAATATACCTCGGTACTAGACTGAACCATGGTCTTGCATGGTCCTCGGACTCAAACCTATAGGAAAACTAACCACTCAAATATGCCTGGGTACTAGACTAAACCAAGGTCTTGCATGGTCCTCGGACTCAAACTTATGGGGAAACTAGCTACTTACAGAAGAACAGAAGTGTTAGACAGAACCAAGGTCTTGTATGGTCCTCGGACTCAAACCTATGGGAAAACTAACCACTCAAATATACCTGGGTACTAGACTGAACCAAGGTCTTGCATGGTCCTCGGACTCAAACCTATGGGGAAACTAACCACTCAAATATACCTGGGTACTAGACAGAACCAAGGTCTTGCATGGTCCCCAGACTCAAACCTATGGGGAAACTAGCTACTTACAGAAGAACAGAAGTGTTAGACAGAACCAAGGTCTTGCATGGTCCTCGGACTCAAACCTATGGGAAACTAACCACTCAAATATACCTGGGTACTAGACAGAACCAAGGTCTTGCATGGCCCTCGGACTCAAACCTATGGGAAAACTAGCTACTTACAGAAGAACATAAGAGTTAGACAGAACCAAGGTCTTGCATGGTCCTCGGACTTAAACCTATGGGGAAACTAACCACTCAAATATACCTGGGTACTAGACAGAACCAAGGTCTTGCATGGTCCTCGGACTCAAACCTATGGGGAAACTAGCTACTTACAGAAGAACAGAAGTGTTAGACAGAACCAAGGTCTTGCATGGTCCACGGACTCTAACCTATGGGGAAACTAACCACTCAAATATACCTGGGTACTAGACAGAACCAAGGTCTTGCATGGTCCTCGGACTCAAACCTATGGGGAAACTAGCTACTTACAGAAGAACAGAAGTGTTAGACAGAACCAAGGTCTTGCATGGTCCTCGGACTCAAACCTATGGGGAAACTAACCACTCAAATATACCTGGGTACTAGACAGAACCAAGGTCTTGCATGGTCCTCGGACTCAAACCTATGGGGAAACTAGTTACTTACAGAGGAACAGAAGTGTTAGACAGAACCAAGGCATTGCATGGTCCTCGGACTCAATCCTATGGGAAAACTAACTACTTCAAGAAGACTAAGTGTTAGACAGAACCAAGGCATTGCATGGTCCTCGGACTCAATCCTATGGGGAAACTAACTACTTCAAGAAGACTAAGTGTTAGACAGAACCAAGGCACTGCATGGTCCTCGGACTCAGGCCTATGGGGAAACTAACTACTTCAAGACTAAGTGTTAGACAGAACCAAGGCACTGCATGGTCCTCAGACTCAGGCATATGGGGAAACTAACTACTTCAAGACTAAGTGTTAGACAGAACCAAGGCACTGCATGGTCCTCGGACTCAGGCCTATGGGGAAACTAACTACTTCAAGACTAAGTGTTAGACAGAACCAAGGCACTGCATGGTCCTCGGACTCAGGCCTATGGGGAAACTAACTACTTCAAGACTAAGTGTTAGACAGAACCAAGGCACTGCATGGTCCTCAGACTCAGGCCTATGGGAAAACTAACTACTTCAAGACTAAGTGTTAGACGGAATCAAGGCACTGCATGGTCCTCGGACTCAGGCCTATGGGAAAACTAACTACTTCAAGACTAAGTGTTAGACAGAACCAAGGCACTGCATGGTCCTCGGACTCAGGCCTATGGGGAAACTAACTACTTCAAAAAGATCCTAAGTGTCTACTTCGAAGAAATTCTACCTAGTCCTTTGGACATGAAAGGTCCGCCTATGCATACACGCCTTCACGTTATTGCAACTACTGCCGCGATTGGCCGGGATATAATTGATGTTAAAATTATGCAAAGAAAAAGAGAAGGGATAACGCACAAATAGATAAAAAGCCAGAACGAACAAATAGAGAAATAAAGCTCCCATAACATTAAGTCCGTAAAGATTACATGATAGGAGTTACATTACAAAAAAAAAGATGCAAAAATAAAGTAAAGCAGGCAGAGGCGCCAAGGAGCCTACTCCTTCTATTTAATTGCCCGCCCCAGTGGGTGGCTGGACCCTGGCAGCCTCAGGATCTTCTGAGCTCTGACTAAGTGGGATGGCTTGCAGAGGCATGGCAGGAATGGCAACTTCCTCGGAGGAAGAAACCTAGGCATCAGAGGAGGGCCTTGCAACCTCTTGGGGCGCTTCCTCGTGGGGGCCTTCACTCGATTCAGCCAACCCAGCCACTGAGGCCCCTTCACCCAGAGTGGCACCATCTCCCTCAGCAACCACCTCCGCCTCAGAGCTATCCGGAGCAGCCTCGCTGATGGCTGGGGGGTAGTACACACTCTCCGCCTTCCACAGGTCGGACGAGGACTCCACCCCAGCTTGTTTGAGAGCTTCACCCCAAGTCTGGGAGCAGTAGCGCCTGCATACCTCAGGGACTTGGGATTTGTAGGTAGCTTCTGTCTCGGCTACCCCAGCAGCATAAGCTGTCTCCTCAGCTTCCTCCTTAGAGGCCCAGGCCTCCTCCCTACCCTGGTCTGCCTCAAACTTGGCCCTCACAACCTCATCCCTAGCCCATTCAGCCACTTTTCTGGCATCCTCAGCAGCAGCCGTCTTCTTCGTCAGGTCAGCTATCAGCTCCTTGGCAATCTTCAGCTGCTCCTCTACCTCACCCAGACGTCTCGTCTGAGCTTCGGCCTGCTTCTGGGCGCCGTCGAGGCCTGACACTGCGCTGTCCTGAGCCCTGGTCATTACCTTCAGCTCCTCCCTAGCCGCGGCGAGGTCGTCCTCGGAGGCCTTGAGGGTCCGAGTGGCCTCCAAGCGCTTCTCACGCTCTACATCCATGGCCTTTCCTTGGTCATGGGCCGCCTCCTCTAGCCTATAGGTGGCCTGGACAGCCTGCCAAACAAAACAGATACATAATAAGTCGAGCTCAAAAAAGAAACGAAGGCAGAAAAAACTGAAGCCAGAAAAATCACAAGTGTTGAGGGTCTTACCATTCCCAGGTATCGCTTGAGGCTGAGGAAGACCTCCCTACTCCTCATGGTCCCCAGCTGCGCCACGTCCACGGGAAGTTACAAGCATCTCTCCACCGCGTCGGCCACGTATGTGCCTTCACCCTCTCTGAAATCCTTGAGGGAGGAATCATCCCTCAGAGGTGCCCCACAGAGCATTGGGGCGGGAAGCCAGGCCTGAATCTCGGGCTGGGCACCGACCTGGCTGTCCTGGCCTTTGGAGCCTATCTTCAGCTACTTTGAGGGCCGCCGGGTGTCATCTCCCTCCCGCGTGGGCCCAGACTTGTCCTCGATAGGCCTCTTGCCCTTATCCTTTTTCTGCTTAGGATCAGCGGGCTCGTGCCTGGACGGCGGGTTCGTCTGAGGCGGAGGAGGAGGAGGCCTAGATTGAGTGGAGGCCGACCTGGTCTGGGCAGGACGAGTCTTAGGAGAAGGGGGAGGAAGCTTTGGCTTGGACTTCCTCGGTTGTCCTTCTATCAGGTCGAGCAGACTAGCTTGGGATTTCTTCTTGTAACCCATCTCAAGCCGAGAAGAGGACTCTGATGTTAGGAAGTCCGCTTCGGTCAAGTGTGGGTCACCCAAGTCTCCAGGAGGGTCCTCGGACTGGTGGGCCGTTTCAAACACGTCAAACGCGTCCTCGGCAAGGCCAAAGTCGGCAACTTCCTCTTCCCTTTCTGGGTTTTCTTCTGAGGGCTCTGCGAATTTGGGGGAGGAAGAGGGGCCTGCTAGTGTGACGCCTTCTAAAGTGGAGGGATCCTTGGGAAACTGGGGTCACGGTTATTTTCTGCAGCCGAGGATCCTTTGCTCTGATCACGTGCTTTGGAGCCGCGAACGATTTTTGGATCGGGGTGTACCCCAAGATTTTGTGAGCGGCTCTAACTTGATGGTCAGCTTCGTTCTCGAAAACCGCCGCCCTGAGCACTTTCTGCAAATCCTCCCTGTTGATCAGGCTGAAGTGGCGCGTGTAGGCGTGCGGATCTGCAGAAAGAAGACACATTCACGTTAGTAACCAAACAGTGCAAAAAAGAAATGACGCATGAAACAAACTAAAATCTTTGAACCCCCTCCTACTCCCACTGCCCCACCTGGTGTCCCCTCCGTCGTCGGGCAGTGAAGGCCATCGTGCCACCCTCCGGACACGATGAGAAAATCCTCGTTCAGCCCCTTGCTGGACTCAGGGAGGCACTGGATAAGCCGGACCCTATCGTCCCTTGTCCTCATGTAGTACGACTTGTTCTTCAGGTGTTGAAGGTTGTAACAGTAGTTCACGTCGTGATGGGTCAACCTTAGCCCCATCTTCTCGTTCAGAGCGTCCACACAACCCAGAATTCTGAAGATGTTGGAGGCACACTGGGTGGGGGTTAACCGGAAGTATGTAAGGTAGCCCCTCGTCACCGGCCCCATGGGGATTCTCATGCCACCTTCGAGGAAGGCGATGATGGGTATCACCACCTCGCCCTCCTGCCTCCGAAGGAGCCACTCCCCTTCCTCACAATACCTCAAGCCCACGTTGGCAGGTATCTTATAGTCGGCGATGAATTTCTCCATCGCCTCCTCAGTATAGACATACTTCTTAAGTCTACCCATCCCAAGTGACGCCTAAAGAGAACTAAAGAAAAGAGCAAATGAAAGACAAGGAGGAGTAGAGAAGAAGAAAGCTCAGAGAGGGATAGAGTGACTTACAGAAATGAGGAGAAGCTCCTCGGACAGGCTTTTATGCTGGAGAAGTTGGTGGAAATTTGGCTGGACTCAGGAGGTATGCGCAAGAGCTCTTGATTGCGAATGGGAAAAGGGAAAAGCAGTTCGAATGGGTATTTATACCCCAGATCGAAGAGCCACGCGAGTTTTCCCGCCCATAAATGCTCGACGAATCCCCACCGTTGGATTGTCATCCTCCCGTTGAACGTGGGGAGCACAGAGCCGCCTGAATTTAATGAAGGACACGTTACGCGCACCGAAGCGTCAGTAACGCACCTTGGGCAGATGAAAAGGCTCCAGCACTGACGAGGGACAAAACTCGATTGGACACGAAGTAGGTCCGAGGATGTCAAAATCCTCCTTTCCACCCGAGGATGCGGACAGCAAGATTTTGAGGGGCTATTGTGGGGCCAGAAAAAGTCGGGCAACCCGGCCCACTTCGAACCAGGCCCAAAGGCCCACGCCGAGGAGGCGTCCAAGGTTCGAGGACGAAGGTGTAAAGCCCAGTTGCCTAGGAAACAGTGCCAAGGATGATTACTTCCTCGGACGGCCGAGATCAGAAAGTGAACAAGCAGCACACCATCAAGGTGAGCCTTCTTGAGCATCCAAAGAGCAAATAGCAAGTACCAAGTGCCGAACATGGAAGCATGGTGGAGGAGCAAGTCCTAGATGAACTGTCACCTCCACATTAAATGCCCTCAACTAACGCCCTGGCCGCATTAATGAGGATAGGACCCCTGAACAGTGTTGTCTTGGGCGCTGCAACCCACAGGAGGAATGGGAATGCGGCTGATGGGACAGGCTCTCAAGTGGTGGCCTAGCTGATCAACAAATGTAAGGCTAGGATCAACTGAGAGGGATGTATATAATGTAAGGAGCCCCTCTTGAAAAGGGGACGGACGGAAAAACCAGAATTAAGAAGTACTGTAGCGACTTATATTCTCTCAAACCATGTAACCATTCTTCAAAGAAATAATAAGAACTCCAAACTATGAAAGGCCAGTCCGAGGAGCATTATTGTGCATCCCAATTCACGTTTAAGATATTAGATCCACAAGTAACCATGCATGGTCACTGCATTCCTCACTAGGGCCTAGTTCTTGAACCCATTCTCTATAAATTCATTGCAGGGCTAGCTGGGCTTGGGTCCACTCTCTCAGTAACAGAAGTGCCCCTACAGAAAGTATAATGATTCTAAATAAATAAATAAAAGTATCATTTGCATTGTGCAGATTAGACACTAGTTAAGTAATAAAAGATAATTTCTGAAAACAACAAACCATAGACATCTTGAGAACTAATATTAGTTGGGCAATAACTTGAAAGGCAACAAATCCTATAATGAGGTTCTAGCCAAACTAGAAAATAAAAATAAAAATAAATACTTTATGAATTGAATTAGTAATCTCTCTCTCTCTCTCACTCTCATGGTCTTTGTACAATGAAATCAAAATAGAATTCATACTTTTTACAATTTTTTATGAGACAGCTAACAATGTGAAAAAAATATACACGCAACATGTAGCAAAACTAATGTAGTATAAAATGTGAAGAAATTTTTAAATCTAATCATGTATCCAATTAAAAAAAAAAAAAAAAGAATCATGACGTAAGACAGTAGGACATCGATGACAAATATGATATTTCTAATGCGATAAATTCTCCCCTACTATTAATAAGAACAATAACAACTTATTAGGCAAAAATACAATCAATCATATTATATAAATATATCTTTAACACAACATCAGTCATCAAAAGATTCTTAGAGACATTGCTTTTTCAAGTTTCTCTGGCTGCTAGGGTTTTCCCACGCCGCCAGTAGAATTTCCTCCCTTTCCTAGGTTTAGGTTTCTTGTACCCTCCAGTCTTCACAAGTCTGGTAGGTCGGAGTGTTTCCATCCTCGTGGGTGGGTGTAGTGCCTCTTATAGTTGCGTGCTGTCTCGTTTGGGTTCGCTATCATGGCTGGACTAGAGAATCTGTGGTCTCGTTTCACGTTGGATGATGAGGAGGAACAAGGGGCAGAGGTTCCAAAACCGGCGGAAGAACAGGTTCACAGGTTGGTTGGTAGATTTTTCATGAAACGGATGTTGAATGTTGAATCCATAGCCCGTACCTTTAAACCTCTGTGGAAACCCATTGGAGAGCTCAAAATCCAGGATATTGGAGACAATATTCTGCTGTTTGAATTTGCGGACGTCCTTGATCTTGAACGAGTCCTTGAACTTGAACCATGGACTTTTGACAAACACATAGTTGTGTTTCAGCGAGTTGCAGCGGTGGAAGATATCCCTTTACTTGATTTCTCTAGAGTCACGTTTTGGGTTCAGTTTCATAATGTCCCTGTGCAGAGCCTTAACCAAGCCACGAGGGAAGTTGTTGGTAACTCTATTGGAAAGGTGATTGAAGTAGCGGATCTGGAAGATGATGGAGAGGGAGGAGAATTTCTAAGGGTTCGCATATCCATAGACATCTCAAAGCCTCTACCAAGATGTCGAAAACTATGGTCTGACGGAAAACAAATAGGTTTGGTGGGTCTCAAGTACGAACGTCTTCCCAACTTTTGCTATTGGTGTGGGCTTTTATCTCATGGCGAAAGAGACTATGAACTCTGGCTCCGTGGGAAGGGAAGGATGAAGAAAGATGATCAACAATTTGGTGAATGGATGCAGGCTGAATCAGTTCGACAGACCAGAAAAACAGTGGCGGTGATAGCGGGGAGTGCTCGGACTTATGCTCCATGGTGGAGGAAACCGGGCAGTAGGGGAGGTCCATCAATGACATCAACCACTACCAATGAACCATCAGGTATGGTCTCCGATCCTGAGGTTGGGCCAGGGACTAGTAAACTACAAGAGGTGGTTATGGTGGACTTAGAGTCGACTTTTCTGAATTATGGGAAGAGTGGTGCTTTAAAGGATGCATGGGTTGCAACAAATGGATTGGATGGTGGAAGTACAGAACAGCTAGCACAGAGCATTCAAGGCCTAAGTGTGGACAAAGATGCAACAGTGGTGGGGTCCTAGGATGTGAGAAGTCAAAGAACAGTCCTAGGTTGGTGGAAGTTACTACAAACCATGCAACGTTGGGCAATTTGCAATCGCCACTACGTGATTGTACTAATAGGGGATGTCCACCACCTTAAAAAAACTCCCTTAAAACTTTTAAGAAGTTAGTCCGCAACATCAACCAGAACAGTGAAGTGGTACCCTTGCAAAGTTTGGCTGCCAAACGTCCTGTGGTGGATATAGATGATCATCAAGAGTTCAAAAAATCACGCAAGTTGGAAGACAGTATGTTTGATAAGGAAAATGTTCAGGTGGTGACTGGTTACCAGTCCCACCCAGCCCAATGAGTTGCCTTAGCTGGAACTGTCGTGGGCTTGGGAACCCACAGACAGAAGATGAACTCGTTGCTTTGGTGAGCAACAAAGATCCCAAAATGGTCTTCTTGATGGAAACAAAAGTTGAGAAGGCTACCATTGAAAGAATTGGAAGAAAGATGCAGCTTACGAATATATTTGTAGTTCCACGGATTAATATTGGTGGAGGTTTAGCCTTACTGTGGAAAGCAGATTTTGATGTGGATGTTCAGTCTTATTCTGAGCATCATATTGATGCTATTGTTGACCATGGAGTTGATGACGCTTGGCGGTTTACGGGTTTCTATGGAGATCCTGACACTGCCAACCGAGAAAACTCCTGGTCTTTAATTCGAACTCTGAGTCGTCGTCTTACTCTTCCTTGGGTTTGCATGGGTGACTTCAATGAAATATTGTTGGCTGAGGAAAAACAAGGATGGTTGGATAGACCGGAAAGACAAATGCAGGCTTTTAGAGATGCTCTTGATTATGGTGGTTTAAAAGACTTGGGGTTTAGTGGTTTTCCTTTTACTTGGTGCAACAGGAGACTCGGGGCACACAATGTGTGGATTCGGCTGGATAGGGGTGTAGCTACTATTGAGTGGATGTTGAAGTTTCCAACTACTCGTATTCACCACCTTGATGCATTCCATTCTGACCATAAGCCAATTCTTCTTTGTACGGATTCTGAGTTCAAGCGATTCTATAGAAAGGGTTGTCCGTTTCGGTTCAAAGCCATGTGGATCAAAGATGACTCTTGTGAAGGTGTGAACCGGGATTCATGGGAAGGGGGCAAAGAGGAAACATGGGCGGTGGGGTTCAATAAAAAAATCTTGTCGTGCTAAGAGAATTTAAAAGCTTGGAATCGTAGCACTTTTGGACAGGTCCGCACCACCCTTGATAGGAAACGTAAGGAGTTGAAGTTTGAAGAAGAATCAGGTGGATATGTAGCTCATCCAAACCATGTGTCTCAGCTTAGAAAGGACATTGACCAACTTTTAAGAAAGGAGGAAATTATGTGGAAACAGCAGTCACGTACGACTTGACTAAAGAAGGGTGATCAAAACTCAAGGTACTTCCATTGTAGAGCTAGTATCAGAGGAATAAACAGAACTATATCTTGGGTTTGGAAAATGAAGATGGGACATGGATTGATGATGAGGCCGAAATGGGTAAGCAAGTGGAGTCCTATTTCAGTGAGATGTTTACCACCTCTAACCCAGCTGGGTTTGATAAGATTTTGGATGGTATGGAGCCCACAGTTACAGCAGAGATGAATGTTGCACTTGATCAGGAGTTTAAGGCGGCTGAAGTTGAACAAGCCCTCAAACAAATGGCTCCTCTCACTGCTCCTGGCCCTGATGGTATGTCTCCTATTTTTTTAAAAACTTATTGGCATATTGTAGGGGAGGATGTGACTACTACTGTGCTTAATGCTTTGAATTCAGGTGTTGTGCATGATTCACTTAACCCCACTTTTATCTCTCTTATCCCAAAAATTAAGAACCCAAAAAGAGTCTCAGATTTTAGACCAATTAGCCTATGCAATGTCATTTACAAATTGATTGCTAAGGTTTTAGTTAATCAGTTGAAACGGGTTTTATCCCATGTGGTCTTTGAATCATAGAGTGCTTTCTTGTCTGGTAGACTGATTACTGATAATGTACTGGTGGCGTTTGAAACATTGCATTACCTTAAAAGAAAAACAAAAGGTAAACTGGGGTTTATAGCTTTAAAACTTGACATGAGTAAGGCTTATGATCGAGTGGAATGGGTTTTTCTGGAGAAAGTTATGAGAAAGCTGGGTTTCTCTGAAAAACTGGTGAGTTTGATAATGTCCTGTTTGACTTCAGTGTCTTATGCAGTGCTACTGAATGGCTTACCGGTGGGTAATATAAAACCATCAAGAGGACTTAGACAAGATGACCCACTGTCACCTTATTTATTTCTTCTATGTGCTATGGGACTACAGGGTTTACTGAAAAAGGCAGAATCAAATGGTGATATCCAAAGGGTGTCCATATGTAGAAATGGCCCAAGAGTTTCTCACTTATTCTTTGCTGATGATAGTGTGCTCTTCTGCCGGGCAAAGGAAGAGGAATGTATGAAAATTATGGATTTACTTTCGGTATATGAGAGAGGTTCAGGCCAAAAAACAAACAGGGACAAAACCAACATTTTCTTCAGCACCAATACCCAACAACACTTGCAAACCCGAATTCAACATATTCTAGGAGTGCCAGCTGTCCGCCAGTATGAAAAGTATTGGGGCTTACCAGCTTTAGTGGGTCGAGCAAAAAAACAAAGTTTTGTCTATATAAAGGAAAGGGTGTGGAGGAAATTACAGGGTTGGAAAGAGAAGCTCCTCTCACAGGCAAGTAGGGAAGTTTTAATAAAATCTGTTATTCAGGCTATTCCTACATATACTATGAGTTGTTTCAAACTTCCTAAGGGGTTGGTGAAGGAGTTGGAATCCCTTATTAGGAAGTTTTGGTGGGGTTACAAGGGAGACACAAGGAAGGTTCATTGGGTGAAATGGGAGAAAATGTGCAAGGGGAAGGAGAAAGGAGGCATGGGTTTCAAAGACATTGAAAAGTTCAATGATTCATTGTTGGCTAAACAAGTTTGGCGCATGATTCACAATCCGGATTCCCTTTATCACAGAGTATTCAAAGCTCGATTTTTTCCCGATTGCTCGATTCTTGAAGCCAAAGATTCTACTAGTGGGTCGTATGCGTGGAAGAGCATTTTGGGTGCAAGAGATATCATTAGAAAAGGGATGGTATGGAGGATAGGTAATGGCTCTTCAGTGAGAATAAAGGAGGATAGGTGGTTGCCGGTGTCCGCTAATAGGACTGTTATTTCTCCTATCTCTACCTTGGAACCTGGAGCTAGAGTGAACTCTCTCATCAATACCGAAACTGGGGAGTGGAAGTTGTTTGAAGTGCAGCAGCTATTTCTGCCACACGAAGCAGCCATCATTTGCGGCATCCCATTGAGCATTAGACTCCCAACTGATCGTGTGATTTGGGGACTTACACCCTCTGGTATGTTCACAACTAAGAGTGCGTATAAGATGTTAGTATCTTGTGATTCAACTAATAATGCAGGTTCTTCATCTTTGGTGCGCCAAAAATGTTTCTGGAGAAGCCTCTGGCAGTTGCGAGTTCCTAACAAAATAAGGCACTTTGCATGGAGGGCCTGTTTGGAGTCATTGCCAACAATGACCAACTTGCAACATCGGAGCATAACTACATCGGATACATGTGAAGCGTGTCAAACCAATCCAAAGGATACTTTACATGCTTTGTGGACTTGCCCGAAGCTTGAAGAAGTTTGGAATAATCTATCCTGGGCTCATCAATCGGTCAATGCTCAAACAGCCAGATTTCAAGATCTTTTGGAATCATTCATGCAGTTCGGCGAAGATTACAGGAAGGAAATATTCATCATCACTGCTTGGCTCTTGTGGAATTGACACAACGCATCCAGGCTTGGTCTACCCGTGCAACCCCTGAACAGAATTTGCTCAACGGCTGGAAGCTTACTCCAAGAGTTCCTCGATGCTCAAGACCCGACCCCAGCCACCCAAGAACCATTTTCGACCCAACAATGGTGTCCACCAGAAGCCCACACCTTCAAAGCCAACTTTGATGCAGCGGTTTTCAAGTCAGACAACTTGGCAGGCCTAGGCGTGGTGATCAGGGACTGGCGTGGTGAGGCTATTGGAGCATTATCCATGACAGTCCCTCTTGCTCAAACGGTGGTAGAGTTGGAAGCACTTGCGTGCCGACGAGCAGTGCAGTTTGCCATGGAGATAGGTCTTATGGAGGTTATCTTTGAAGGAGACTCAGCAACGGTAATTCAAGCCATTTCGGAAGGAACTTCGGACTCTTCAGCGTTTGGTCACATTATAGATGACATCCGCATGCTAGCAGAATCTTTTCAGCTTTCTCTATTCACTCATGTGCCTAGAAAGTGTAATGTTGTGGCTGATTCTTTAGCCAAAAAAGCTAAAACTATTCGGGGTACCCAGGTCTGGTTAGAATCCTTACCAGAGGACATTGCCCCATTAGTTTCTTTTGATGTTCATTGATGTATTCCTTTCATTTGAATAAAAGCCCAGGCTTTATAGTCTGGTTTCTCAAAAAAAAAAAAAAAAAAAAAAGATTCTTAGAGACTTGAACTCTTATTGTATTTGAAAAATGTTTCAAGAGGGATTTTGACTAATATTGATCATCATCATTTTGTTATTTTATTTAAATAATTTTTTTGATACTGTTTACCTAGTTATATAAGCAACCCCATCTACATACATTGCATTGCTTTGTTAGAATCCATGTTGATAACAACATAACCAACAACAATTTAAATAAACATAAATATGATTATTATTGTTGAAAACTTATTCTAATGGAACTTTGTGAGAATAAAAATGATAATAATATGTATAAACATAACTAACATATAAACTATTAAAATGCAAAATACACTCCAAATACAGTTTGTAGATGTGTATTTTCATTTTTTTAATGAGTTTTTCTCTCACTTCCCCACCGTCCATCAAATGCTCTTTTCTCCTTAACTATATTCTTTATCTAATCTCCTCTTGAATCCCAAGTTACCAACAACACTGCTGTTTAAATCCTAAACCCAACACTGCCATTTGAGATTCAATCATTGGCAAAAGCTCAAAACTTTAAGCCAAGCTAATGTTTGTTGACCATGCTGCCTCGTTTCTCCTATAGAATCAATTTGCACAGTGGCGAGGCTAGTGTTCTTTTTGCTTTGCCTCACCTTTAAGACTGAGTCACCACATCCACGACTAGACTCACCAGACCCAACGGACTATGCCCAGCTAACAAAGGCCCCATTTTCCATCTGGGTTTTCATCAAAATTGAAAGAGGGGTTCGCTGTGGCTATCGGCTCACTTTGTTGCCTAGGTGTTTGACAAAAAGCCCATGAGAACCTTCTATTGTCGATATAATCTCAGCTAACCTAGTGGAGCTTTGGGTCTTCAATGGAAGAGTGAAGAACATTAAAAGGAAAAGCAGGAAGTTGCTATGGACATGGATTGGGTTGATTAGTGGGTTTGATTTGAATGGGGATTTGGGTTGAGTTGCTGTTTGTTTGCTTAGAAAACTTAGGAAAGATAATAATAATAATAATAATAATAAAGAATAAAAAATGATTATTTAAATAAAATAAAAGGTAGAATAGATAATCTATGTGGGATGTTTTGAAAAATGGTTGGGTAAAATAGAAAAATTAAGTTCTTATATTAAAATAGATAAAAGTTTTAATACAAGCTGGTGCAAATGAAGGCAAATAGTACATGAAAAATTCTTTATTTTATACATGTTGTAGACCTTGTAGTAATAAATATGATGATTTTTCCGGATCATGTTTCAGTGTGATTAGGTCATGAAATTACTAATAACCCTTATTCATGAAATTAGAACCTCACATCTACCCCCACACCCCCCCCCCCCCAAAAAAAAAAAAAAACCTCACATCATCAAAAAGTTGCACTCACAATACCATGAGAGATAATAAAAAAAATAAAAAAAAAGAAAGTAAAAAGAGCGGACTCCTTTCTAGTGTTTCTTTTGGTTTGATATTACAACATGCTAATTTTGGGTCATTCACTAGTCAACCGGTTTATGTCTTAAACCCAATCCATGGCCAGTTAACCACCCATATTCCCCATCATGATTCAAATGCTCATTAATTTTTATTTTCTAAAAAACAATAAGACTGATATTTTTACTTTTTGGCTAAAAAATGAGAGAGAGAGAGAGAGAGATATGCACATTGGTGGGACAAAAGCCCAAAACAAAGTTTTTAGAAGAAAATTATCGTTGCACACTGTGTTACATACAATCATACATGTTATAATTGTGAAATTATGTTTTAGAAACACAGTTTTAGTTATAATTATTAAATGAGAGATGCTACGTCTACAACAATTTTACAATATTTTTACAACAAATCACAGGTGGTTAGTTGTCATTGGTTCAAATTTGAAACTAACACTAAGATTACTTTTTTGCCCCAATGATAACAACCAATAATAACCTGCCACTTAGGAAATGTTGTAAAATTGTTGTAGAAATGTTGTAGACACAGCATTTCTCTTATTAAATAGTGAAAACACGATCTCAACTGTTTCCCATACATATAGTGGGTAACTATCATTGGTCGTTTTTTAGAGGTCAAACATTTGCATTTGACACTATCAATTAGTAGCAGTCAAACACACACACACACAATCCCCCACACCAAATTATGGATTCAGTTTAAAAGTTCGGAAGACTATCTGAGTTTTGTTACATTTGCGGCAGATTTTGTCATTCCTGATTGGGCTGTATGTCCTAGTGATAAGTCAAGAACAAAGGCGCAAAGGGATATGGCCATATGGGCCACTACTGCAAAAATAACAACTCAATCAGCCACCTGTTGGTTCGAAGGCTTAGAGGATTATGGCTCTCTATGATGAAGTCTTAACCTATAAGTATAAGCTGGTGTAGGAGTTAAAACTTTTGGTGATCTAAGATAGGCTGGAAAAAGAGGGCATGCAGCATGGTCCTTGCTTATCCTTTATGTTTGAGTGGTACATAACCATGTCTTTCCTCAGGAATTTGGGCTTTTAAAACTTCATGGTAATTTAGTCACACCCTCAATTCCCAATGGCAATATTATAGACAAGTAAAGCAAGACATTATTCAAATTGAAAATCCACATTATTATGCATGAAGGAGTAATAGCTTATAAAGGCAACAAGCTGCAGTTGTGTGGGTGGGTGGTGCACATTTGTGGAATGTGTTTTGAGAAAGGCTAAATGCAGAACATGATTTGGTATGGTGCTGCTCCTTAGAATTCATTACAAAGAAGATGAAAATGTTTTTACTGTATTTTCCATGCAAAATGCTGCGCTTCGATGTGTAGTTTCACCATTGGTTAAGCTGTACCTAGAATTCAGTCTGACACTACTTTGATACTTTGGTTCATGCACACAGGTTCTTTTATATCACAGTAAAGCTTCATAAAAGTTCATTTGGGGGATTAGTAACATGCCATAGTGAGTTCCACTTAGCATAAGAGAAGAAAATTAAAAAATTCCAGTCCTTCCAAGATTGACCCTACATATCAAATACTCTGTCAAACTCCAAGCCAATTTGCAATAATCTTTTGAACTGAACCAATAGAATATTGGCCAAATTCTCTCCTTTCACATTTTTTGAAATGATATAGGTGGGATACTTTTGTTGTTATGCTTTAAAATAACCCAAATTTACAAACAATATTCCCATTAAAGTTCAGCCCTTAAAAATAATCCAAGAACCTTTTACAAAAGTTTACTTAATCTTTCAACTAAGTTGTGGACTTCGAGCAAAACACACAGTAATAAGGGGAGGAGGGAGCAAACCAGAATTCAAATTCATCATCAACTGTCTACGATTATCAAAAACATGTTTATTTGGCAAAAGTTTACAATTCAATTCATTTTACCAACTACAATTTGGGGTTTAAATCTCTGCTCCAAACAACTAACAAACGATTTTTACAGGTACCTACAGAACTAAACAAATCCCTCAATATCAAATAAGGCTACAAAACAGAAATTTATATCTAATCTATGAATGTATGATTAATCCTTTCACCTTCCCAACCTTTGCATCCGAGCTTTTGACATTACCAGAACAGGGAAATTGAGCCTCAAACCTTTCACTCGAGCTTCCATGATTTAGCTATCATTTTTTCCATCACATCATCCATATCATGTAGTTTGAATGAAAAAAATGCCTGAAATTTATCAACATCCTTCCGTAGATCGTTCAGCTTCTTCTCAGATTGCTTGAGACCACATTCAAATGTTGACAGAGCCATATATATTAAGTTTTGTTCTTTGGGAAGTTGTGGATGACTCATAATAGATTCCAAATCTAGAGCTAGGTTGCAGAATTGACGAAGTAGAAGACAAGGATCATCCTCCTGATTCCAATTTTCTTTCATTACTTCATTCAATATTATGGCGTGTTCCAGTACAGTGGCAATCTTGTTTATCACCGTGGAATTCTCAAATTCAGTACTGGCCCATTTGAGTGCAGATCTCAACCCATCAATCTTTGCTTCAAATTCTTCTTTCCCCGACATCATAAACACTAGATCAATGAGCAGTCGAGACAGTTTTTTCCCAACTTCAAAAGCATCAGCCTTTATCAAAATCATTTTCCTGAATTCTTCACTATCTATGTCAAACTCTTCTATGCACTCCATCAAACTCTTCTTTCCGTCATCTCTATCTTTCTCGAATGTTTGACTAATTCTTGCAGCTATCATTCCCCGTAAATCTTGTTCCAATCCTTCAATACAATTGTCATCACCTTCATCATCTGATGAATTTCCAAAGGCCTTCTCCACCTTCGCAAGGAACTGCCTTTTCACATTGTCATCTTTCTTTAATTCTTCATTTTCCTCTTCAGTTTTTTCACTGTCTTCACTGCTCGGTCCTGGGTTGAAACTTCCATCTCCAAGATCAATATCACTGATGTCCTTCGATAACTTTGGAAACTCATTCGAAGTCTCCTTGACACCATCTTCTTCTTGAAAGAAAGGCTTCAGCAACTCATTGAACCTCTTGCTATGGTCATTTATGTCCTTCTGTAGTGACATAAGATGCATGATCCGTTGGCTTATCTTTGGGTCCAATGTTTCTGTGGAAAGACAAAATTCTGAATCTCTGGCAAGGTCAATATCGATGTCATTCAAAGTCTTCTTGACAGCATCTTCTTCTTGAACAAAAGGCTTCAGCAACTCATTGAACCTCTTACTATGGTCATTTATGTCCTTCTGTAGTGACATAAGATGCATGATCCGTTGGCTTATCTTTGGGTCCAATGTTTCTGTGGAAAGACAAAATTCTGAATCTCTGGCAAGGTCAATATCAATATCATTCAAAGTCTCATTGACAGCATCTTCTTCTTGATCGAAAGGCTTCAGCAACTCATCGAACCTCCTATTATGGTCATTTATGTCCTTCTGCAGTGACTGAAGATCCATGATCAGTTGGCTTATCTTTGGGTCATCAAGATCAAGGATTTCTTGATCTTTGGTAGCCATTGATATCTCTACAAAAATCTTTTGAGAGGGAGAAAGTGTTTGGGAAATAAAAGAGAGACTGATTAGTTCAGAAATATTGGGTGTTTGAGAGACAGAGAGGGCCAAAGTATTAGGATTTTATACGAGGGACTTATGGATGGTTGTTTCAGTTATTTCAGTTATGATTGAAGGATTGCACCACCTGCAGGTGATATTTTATTTGGTGCACTTTGGGTTTGTGTGGAGAATCTTTTATGAGATGACACCGTAGTAAAGGATAAATACAGTCTTTTCAAAAAAGGATAAATACAGGGCACCCAAATGGGATTTCATATATAAAGAGTTTTGTTTCATCAATCTACTTGCTTTTTGTTGAGACTTTTTTTTTTTTTTTGGTTGCTAAATTACCACAAAAAAAAAAAAAAAAAAAGGTCTCTCAACAACCTTTAATTAGGAAAGATTTAAGCTTTAAATGCACGTGGTTATGAGATGATGAAATGTGCCTAACCTTTAATAGTCATTTATAAAATTCTTATAAAACCCCATTATAAGTTTTAAAAAATAATGTTAGTATTTCAAGCTCTACTAATGGTTATAATAAGAGTTTTTTTTTTTTTTTTTTTTTTTTTTCTCTCTTGAGAATGAGATAAGTTTAAGCTAACTAAGGTAATATCTAATGGCTTAACCAAGTTAAATAAGTCGGTCTCTCTATCACTAAGAAAGCTGGGTTTTTTCCCTCTTCTCTTAAGCAATAGAAGTTTTCTGTCCATTCTTTGAAGGAGAGGTTTTTTTTTTTTTTTTTTTTTTTTTTTTTCGGTCTATTAATTTGTTTCGGTGTCCTCTAGAGTCATAAAGTGTGCCTCTTGAGTTTGTTGGTTTGTTTTTTGTTCGGGGTTTTGGGAAACACTTTTCCTCCTTTTGTTACTCTCCTACGCAGTGTTACTTCTCTTTCTTTCTTTTTCACTGCTCACCATGGAAGGCCTCACTAAAAACTAGTCTGAATTATCTCTATCCAATAGAGAACATACTGGCTTTGTCCTTCCAAAAATTCACAAATCAAGAGAATACATTATAGTAGCAAAGTTTTTAACTTCACACTATCTTGTTATGGAGGAATGGTCCATACTTTTCAATAGCGATGGAGGTCAGTGAATGGTTATAAAATTCGAAATTTGGGAGATCATATGGTGCTTTTTGTTTTCGACAACAATTCAGATGTGGAAAGGATAATTGAAAATCAGCCATGGAGTTTTGACAAACACCTTGTGGTCTTGCAAAGATTTGAAGAGTTTTCAAACTCAATGATCTAGTTTTTGATAAAGCATTGTTTTGGGTTCAGGTTCATGATATTCCTATCCGCTTCATCTCAAAAAAGGTTGCAGAAAGCATTTACGAAACCATTGGAGAGGTTTGAAGGTCACTTGAATCCACAGATGATGATGGAGATAACTTCATTCGGGTACGTGTCACAGTGGATATTACTCTTCCTTTATGCCAAGGTAGGGTTTTCAAGCTAGAGAATGGGGAGAAATCCTGGGTTTGTTTTTAGTATGAGAGGTGTGGTCGTTTTTGAAAGCTTGGATTTGTAGTAAAACCCAAGAACTTGTTCAAACTCTCAATTAAAAATTGTGGCTAGATTGCTTTACACTAACTTAGACTAAGTGCGGAACAAGAGTAAATAAGCGCAATGAACCGATAACACTACCCTAAGTCATATTCATCCATCATCAACAATAAAATAAAAGCTTAAAGAGTAGGGAAGAGAGATGCAAACACAAGATAACACCGAGACGTGTTATCGAAGAGTAAACCGAAGAACTCGGTGAAAAACCTCTCTGCGACCCTCCAAGTCAAAATTGATTCACTAGAGAATAAATTTGGAGTACACGAATGACAAAAGACCCTCCAAGCCTAGTCTACCCCGTGTACTTGAGACTTCCAAACTCCTGCTACCAACGGACTTCTCAAAGTTTTGTCTTCTCTAGCTTTCCAGATCCCGTAATTCAGCCCGATTGTATCCACCAATGAATGGCTCCTTCCAATACTTCCCAATAGCACAAAAATCTCACTTTACACTCAGAATAGGTGTGGTAATTGTTTGGGCTAGCAACCTTTCAAAGATCTAGAGATGGAGATGTAAGAGTTGAGGAAAACCATAAGGAATTGTTTGTGGGTATAGCAATCTCTAACTCTCAAGTGTATTTTCTAGGGTTTTCTCTCTAAAAAGCACTTCTTACAATTTGTGGGTAATGAAGGTATATATAGTGTGGGTAAATACTTGGTAAAGCAAATCACAACTTTTTGCCAAACAAAAACTTCCGCGGGTCCTCTGCGGGTTGGCCCTTCTTGCGAGACAGTCACGAAATTGACAGCTTGGCACGACTCTTCATCTTCCAGTCATGTGCTCTACATGTGACCTTTTCGCGGGTTGCTTCTCGTAAGCTACTCGCGAGCCAGTCGCGAAATCCACTGATTCAACTGTTGAAGCTTGATTCTTCACTGATCTCTCACACTCATCCCTTACAAATAAGCCCACATACATACAGGAAAAATGATTGAAGAAATTACAATCAAATTTGGCATGGAATTAAAGCCACACAATATTGTTGGAAATCACAACTTTACAGTTTTAAACACGATGACAAAAAATGAGAGCTCTGGATTCAAAGCAAGAGCTCTCTGACCATTGATAAACAACAGTTTGGTTCCTATCTCAGAGCGGCACCATATTAGACAAGTGGAAGAAGGGTAATTCTGGTGCCTAGGTACTATGACAGGAAAAATAATTCTAGCAATGAAGAAGGTCAGGTGGCAACAATTGAGAAATTTTCATCGGAGGAGGGAGGTCCATCAGTTGTTGCAGTGGTAGGGAAACCTGATACGGTAACTGAGGACGATGAGGAGAGCATTAATGCTATAATTAATTCAAAAGGCTTGGTAACGATAGAAACGAGAAAGGAGCGTGCAACAGAAGGAATTAATCCTCATAATATCAAAATTCTGGATTTTTCTCTCCCTGAAAAATCGGGATTGATATTAATTGAGAATGATTTTCTATCAATGTTAACTGGAATTGATGATGACATTAATTCTAGCTCCATATCAAGACACTCAACAATAGCTGATTTGGAAAAGGTGGCTAAACCGAAGAGATTGGTTGAAACCATTATTATTAAATCTGTTCCGTTCCGGCAGGAATGGCCGGAATTTTTCGTATTGAAATGCAATCCGGAATGGTAATACCACCCATTCCACCTCAGGTCCAATTCCGGCCAGTTTCGGGTCATTCCAG
>JAFHAW010000253.1:0-153233 GCA_019022515.1 Quercus aquifolioides | reverse complement strand
AAGCTTTACTTCTTTGGTTTGCAATCATTGGCCCAACAAGAAGACCACCAGCCCCCAAATCATTTGCCACCTCCATCTCATGACCAAGAACCCCACCCCCCAAGGTATCACACATCACCTCCGCCTGAAGTTTTTAAAACACTACCACCACTAAGATTTCCACTACCTCCACTGCCAAAATTTCCACTACCACCACCATCTCCTTCACCTCCACCGCCAAAATCTCCACCACCACCATCTATTTCACCTCCAAGATTTCCACTACCTCCACTGCCAAAATTTCCACTACCACCACCATCTCCTTCACCTCCACCGCCAAAATCTCCACCACCACCATCTATTTCACCTCCAAGATTTCCACTACCTCCACATCCAAAATTTCCACTACCACCACCATCTCCTTCACCTCCAACGCCAAAATCTCCACCACCACCCTCACCGTCTCCTCCACCGCCACCATCTCCATCTCCATCCCCTCCACCACCACCAACACCACCCTCACCTTCCCCACCACCACCACCACCATCTCCATCACCTCCACCTCCACCACCACCACCATCTTCATCACATCTACCACCGAAATCTCCACCTCCACCTCCACCATCTGTATCACCACCACCTTTACCATCCCCTCCACCTCCACCATCTATATCACCACCACCACCACCACCACCACCCTCACCATCCCCTCCATCACCTCTACCTCCACCTCCACCATCTGCATTATCACCACCACCATCGCCGCCATCTCCATCACCTCCACCACCAAAATCTCCACCACCACCTTTACCATCTCCTCCACCACCTCCATCTCCATCACCTCCACCTCCACTATTTGCATCACTACCATCACCGCCACCATCTCCATCACCTCCACCACCAAAATATCCACCACCACCACCACCTTCACCATCCCCTCCACCTCCACCATCTACATCACCACCACCCTTACCATCCCCTCCACCACCTTCATTTGCATCACCTCCACCTCCACCATCTACATCACCACCACCACCGCCACCATCTCCATCACCTCCACCACCAAAATATCCACCACCACCACCACCTTCACCATCCCCTCCACCTCCACCATCTACATCACCACCACCCTTACCATCCCCTCCACCACCTTCATCTGCATCACCACCACCGCCACCATCTCCATCACCTCCACCACCAAAATCTCCACCACCACCACCACCAAAATCTCCATCACCTCCACCACCAAAATCATCACCACCGCCACCACCTCCCTCACTATCCCCTCCACCACCTCCATCTCCATCACCTCCACCACCAAAATCTCCACCACCACCCTCACCATCCTCTCCACCACCTCCATCTGCATCACCACCACCGCCACCATCTCCATCACCTCCACCACCACCACCACCAAAATCTCCATCACCTCCACCACCAAAATCATCACCACCGCCACCACCTCCCTCACTATCCCCTCCACCACCTCCATCTCCATCACCTCCACCACCAAAATCATCACCACCGCCACCACCTCCCTCACTATCCCCTCCACCACCTCCATCTCCATCACCACCGCCACCACCTCCCTCACTATCCCCTCCACCACCAAAATCTCCATCACCTCCACCACCAAAATCATCACCACCTCCACCACCACCACCACCACCAGCACCACCAAAATCTCCATCACCTCCACCACCAAAATCATAACCACTGCCACCACCTCCCTCACTATCCCCTCCACCACCTCCACTACCAAAATCTCCATCACCTCCACCACCACCACCACCAAAATCTCCATCACCGCCACCACCAAAATCTCCTCCACCACCTAAATTATCTCTACCACTACCTCATAATGACAACTAATCCCCCACTACCACTGTTGCCTTTTCCTCCACGTGCCTACTACTACCTCCAAATTGTTATTACGCTTAAAGTTTACTATTGTTTCAAATTTATTATAAGAATAAATGCTTCCTTATTTGGATGTCGAAGTGTGTTAAAGTTTGTTATCTTTGTATTTACAAATATGTATTTTAATGAATAATGATCTCTAGTAGAGATCGTGAATCTATGTATGAAGCACTCAATGTATCAAACTATTTGAAGCAATGTGACTTTACAATTCAAGTTCTAATTTTTTTTTAATTAATTATATTGCATGCATGAAATAATGATCTCATGGTTGCTGCAAATGATGATTAGATATTCCAGTTTAGTCATGGAATAAAATCATGAATGTCTTTGGATGGCAAAAAATGAACCAAATTTTGTTGTCATTATATAATAAAAATAATACTAATACATGAAAAGGTACACATTTTTTTTTGTATATAAAATGTTACTTAATATAATTCAACTTAATCATTTATGATATATCAAAATGGAACTCTCTAGTTATAAAAAAAAAAAAAAAATGGAACTCTAATACAAAAATTAAAAAAAAAAAAAATTTGAAACTCGATACTCATTTTCTGAAATCATCTATGATTATTTTTGCACTACATTTCACTATAATTTTCCTTTTAATGTATAAATCAATTAATGTGTTTGCTAGAATATTGATCACCTTCTATTTTGTTGCGAAATCTTTATATATATATATTTTAGAGAGATTCAACCTATGACGTCTGCTCCTGACGATAGTGTATTATTATCAGACCAAGACACCAATCAGTTTTTGGTGTAGGTAGTAATTGAACCACAAATTTCTTATTTAACCATCAGAGACTTTACCGGTTAAGCTAATTAGAACCCACATTTTGTTGCGAAATCTAATTTTGATAACATATGATTAAAAAATATCATTTGAAGTAGAAAGTGGAAGATTAAATATAACTATAACCACTCCATAAAAATTTAGTAGGCCATTATTGATTTTCTACTCCTTTACCAGCCATTAAAATAATTTAAAAAAATCTGATAAAAAAAAAAGTCCCATTTTCAACGGTCGTGTCTTTCCTTTACTCTTTTCCCAAATTTCGAAACTCATTCGCTCACTCCGGTACAACCTGAAACCGAAAACCCTAATCCTATTCCAAGGTACAACCACTCTCAACACATCTTCTTCACTTTTGTTTTCAAAATTCTCTCTTTATTTAATTTCTTTAAAATGGTTTTTTTTTTTTTTTTTTGGAAAAAGATTGGATAACAGAGGATAGTAACTTTACTTTTCTTAAAAATGGTCACAGGTTGCTAATTATTGAGTGATTTTGTTTTTAACTGAAGTGACAAAATGGTAGGTAAAAGTAAAACGTCTCTTGTTTTGATACCACGATAAATTATTGATTGACATTGTCCCAAAAACTTAAGTTGTTGAAAAATGGTAAATTTAATCATTTAACTACATATTTCTGACATGCTCTCTCCCACGTGTGTTGAATTTTAAAATGGTAGGTAGAGTGAAGGAGGCAGGGATCGAATTCAAGATCTCCAGCTTTGATACTATGTTAAATTACCAAATCTTCCAAAAGCTTAAACTGTAACGCTTTGTTAGGACATATGTGATTCACTTGTTAGGAACATATGTCACTATTTTATGTAATTGACTAATTCTTTGACAAAATGCACTTTACTTGTATTTGGGTAGATCTAGGATGTGTTTAATACTTCAAGAAACATGTTGTTCAAATCTAGTATTAAAGCCATGAAGATTGGACCAAAAAACAAGTGAAGAAAAGTTGTTCATTAAAGCTGGACAGATAGCTCGACAGATAGCTATCTATCGAGGTTTAATGAGGCTCTACAGATACTATCTATCGAGGTATCTATCGAGGTTACGGATATCAGAATTTTCAGATATGATTTTTGGGCCAGGCTTATGTATTTGTGTAGGGTTTATTTCCTCATAACCCTAGACCTATATAAGGCTTATTTTAGAGGTCGTCACATAAGAGAATACAAGGAGAACATATGCAAAAGGTGACTGATGCCTTATTCTCTCTGAAAGAAGCTACTGCGTCTTTGCGCCTTAGGGTTTTGTAACCAAGTGCTTCTTGATCTTCATTGTTGATGAAATGAAGAACTTTGCAGCTTACCAATCTTCTTCTAGTTGGTGATTAAGTCGTGTACTGGGATCCGCGCAATTGGTTAGTCACGTACTGGGATTCGTGTATCATCATCAAAAGGGTGACATTCATATATTGAAGAGTTCAGAGGTTCTGAAGCGGTAGAAGGTTTTTGCTTTGAGTTTATCTACGGGGAATGTAGAGTCAAAGGATAAAGGTTTTGTACTAGATCTGAAACTTCTCTTTACTACAGTGGATTGCTTTTCGGGAAGGTTTCCCCCCAAGTTTTTTACTGTGAAACTAGTTTGTTTCATTGGTTTTCTTGGGTCATCATATCTTGTCTTATTTATTTTTTCCGCTGCATGATTTTAACATGATATTGATGTTTGTTTGTTTTAACAAGTTTTATTCATAATAAATTTAATTAATAACTTGGACTTAAAACTTGTTAATTCTATCAACCGGGGTCTAAATTTCCCAACACGCTTTATTTAATATCACATCTTAAAGCAAACTCTTGCTCCTTCTACAGTTCTACCGTAAACAATGTATTTGTCAGAATGGTGCATTGATGTTAGGACATGTCTTTTGCTCCCCCACTTTCCCTACATGCTCTGGTTTCATGTTTATTGTGTTTACATATTGTGGTACCTTTTTCAGGCAAGGCATCTCTGCATTGGAGTTTGACAACAAGGCGAATGCCGAGTCATAATTTTTCAACTCATGATTTCTGGATTCTAGAATTTTTTTTTTGCCCCCCATTGAATTAGGTTATATTTCACTGTTTCTGTTTCATCTTATTTTACATACACAAAATGTCACAAACAAATAGGTGTATGCACACACGTGGAAAAATACGCGCGTGTGTACGTGCATAGCTATATTGCTAAAAAAAAAATTAATATTACAAAAGATTTGTCCTGCATGATTCCGACAAAAGGAAACTATTTTGAAATCAAGTCTAAACCCTTAATCAAGGATATGATTCTTGGTATGAGGTTGCCCCTGTGAATGGGTCAAAACTTTGTTACTCATTGTAGACTTGAAGAATTGAATGATTCGATTAAATGATTTTTTTCCCATAGAAAACTGAGAGTTTATGAGGCTCTCAAACCATTCAAGTGAATAACTTGTTAGATTGATCAAAACTTGTGACTTTCAATTCACGCACTCCAGGGCTTTAATTTTGTGCACAAATAAATTCATATTCTGAATTCTGTTGGATGATTGTCATCAAGTTTCATGCATGCCTTTTTAAAATTTTTATCAAGAAAATTTAATACTGCTCAAACAAAATTAACCTCTTAAAGTTTTAAGTGCTCTTAGTTGTGCTATGTGTCAGCTCATGTCATGAGAATATAGCTAAACTACTATTAAATGGAATAGTTTTGTTTGTTTGTCTGTTTCAATATATCCCTCTCTCTCTCTCTCTCTCATTCATTTAAGGAACTTAAGAATACTTATGTAAGGTCATAGTCAGTGAAGCCCCTTCTAATCATTATTCTCTTCTAGATATAGGCTGAGTCTTGCATTGGTACTTTTACTTATATTTAATTTACTTGTTTTTAGCTTGGGGATTTCATCTTTTTATCTCTTATTCACTTTGTTTAAGGGGATATATTTGGTATCAGTGACAAAATCAGGGTGTTTAACAGTACATGACTTTGAAGCTCTTTATTGCCAGAGTAATGAGTCATTGCCAAAGTGAGTTCCTGCACTGCAACTTGCTATACTGTTTCTCTCACTTGGCAAGTATCTTGTTTTGAGTTTTGACTAAGGCAAATGGAGGCTTATTTAGGCTATGGACAGATTTACTGTGAATTATTTAACATGATTGGAGCACACTTGCTCTTAAACTAAAATCCAATGGCGACATAACACTAATAGATAGCCATGCACCGATGCACGTACACAATTAATAACTAGTGTGTACATTAGGAAGTATTTACAATACTTCGGTTTTACATGACTTGATTTGGTTTTTATCTTTTAATATAGGAAAAAGAAACTAATATATATTTAATCTTTGGGTTTGTATTTCTAAGGGTTTTTTTTTTTTTTTTCAATCTAATTGAAGAAATTAAAAAATAAAATAAATTATAATGAGATGTAAAAAAGTTAAATAATTTTGTTTAAAAAAAAATAATAATAATAATGATGTGGTAAGCTCTGGAGATGTCAACAAAAAGTCAAAGGTTTCGGTTTTATATATATATATATATAGATAATAATAATTTTAGGGATTTATTTTAAGTTTTTTAAAGATTTTTTAAGTTATTTAATTACAATTAATAGATAAATCCATATGCTATGTTTTTATTGGAGATATTGCCACATGTGATAGTCATATGGGGCATTTCATAGACAAGTCAACAAGAAATCGATAGAGGGGCTACCAATCAAAATGGCATATAACGTTGGAGACACAAATCCAAATTCTGAAACATTAGGAAGAAAAATTTAAAGACACCCAAATTTTAGGGGCGTGTTTGCACTGTAACCTAAATAGATTGCATAATATATTGTGATACAATCATAACTATTAGAATGCCCCATGAGCCATGACCTTGTAAAAGGGGCACAATGTAGCTTGTAAGACATAATACCACACCTTTGTATATATAGGTAGATTGTGTGATGAATTGTATGTGATGAAGTCATAATTAATGGAACACCCTTGACCTTGTAAAAGGCGGCAAGCCTCATGACCCGTACAGTGTACAACTTAATATTATACCCTCCATGAACTTGTAAAAGAGGTAAACCAAACAACCTTGTAAAAAGGGAACGGCGGGGCTTGCAAGCTAGGATACTCTACCCTTGCATATATGGATAAATTGCATGATGTCATGCAATGTATGTGATGCAATCATAACCTGTGGAATATCCTTTTGACCAGTAAATGTGGCACAACAGAGCTTTTAAGATAAAATACAATACCTTTGCATGTATGGGTCGATTGTGTGATGCACTTGCTTTATGTGATACAAACACAACTAATGGGACATCTCATAACCTATTAAAAGGGGCATGCCCTATAACCTTTTGTATTAATTTGACTACCTAGCTAGGATACATAGGAAATTAAAAAAAAAATTAATGAAATTTAAAGCATTAGTATTGTCTATTTTAGAGGATTAAAATAAAGATATCATTGTCAATGAATTTGTATATAAAGGATCAGCTCCCATTATTACCATGCAAGCTTAAGGACTAACTTTCTAGTGATTAAAGTTGGATTGCTGGAAATGGGTGCCCTTGGAAACTCGAGGCATTGGCCTCACATGATTTATGCTATAGCATTTTGCCTCATTGCCACTAATGTGGTAGCTGATAAGCTTTACTTCTTTGGTTTGCAATCACAAACACATGATGAAGACCATCAACCCCCAAAACATTTGTCACCACCACCTCACGACAAAGAACCCTACCCCTCAAGTGATCAAAAGACACCTCATTCTATATTTCCATTTATTCCACCCTTACCATTCCTACCGCGTCCACCGCCACGCTCAGCATCACCCCCACCTCCAAAATCTCCACCACCACCACCACCACCCTCACAATATCCTCCACCGCCGCGATCCTCATCACCCCTTCCACTGCCACCCTCGGCATTGCCTCCACCGCCACGATCCTCATCACCCCCACCACCGCCACCCTTGGCATTGCCTCCACCGCCACCCTTGGCATCACCTCCACCGCCACCGCCACGATCCTCATCACCCCCTCCACCGCCACCCTCGGCATCGCCTCCATCGCCACGATCCTCATCACCCCCTCCACCGCCACCCTCGGCATTGCCTCCACCGCCACCGCCACGATCCTCATCACCCCCACCACCGCCACCCTCGGCATCGCCTCCTCCGCCCCCGCCACGATCCTCATCACCCCCTCCACCGCCACCCTTGGCATCGCCTCCATCGCCACGATCCTCATCACCCCCTCCACCACCACCTCCACCGCCACCGCCATGATCCTTATCACCCCTTCCACCGCTACCCTCGGCATCGCCTCCACTGCCACTGGCACGATCCTCATCACCCCCTCCACCACCACCCTCGGCATTGCCTCCACCTCCACCCTCGGCATCGCCCCCACTGCCACCACCACGATCCTCATCACCCCCTCCACCGCCACCTTTGGCAACACCTCCTCCTCCACGTTGAAAATCTCCACCACCCCCACTGAAATCTTCTCACAACTACTAATACCCGTCACCACAATCACTTTGTGCTTCGCCTATGTACTGCTACCTCTAAATGGTTATTATGCAAGGTCTACCATTGTCTCTGTTTAAATATTTTATAAGAATAAATGCTTCTCTTTGGAAGTCAAGTGTGGCAACTTTGTTATCTTTGTATTTTTAAATATGCATCCTTATAGAATAATGAAGGTGTCTAGTATAGATCTTTGGTGAATCTGTGTATGAAGCACTCAATGTATCAGACTATTTTAAGCGATGTGAGTTTATAATCCACGTTCTAAAAAATTTATATTAATTGCATTGTATGTATGAAATAATGATCTTATGGTTGTTGCAAATGACGACTTGATATTCCGGTTTATTCATGGAAAAATTCATGAACTTGAATTTGGAAGGCCATAACATGAACAACATTTTTTATCATTAAAAAAATAAGGAATATAATAACATTGAAAGTAAAATAAGTAGTTCACTTATTCAGTATTAATAAAATATAAACAAAAAAAAGTACATATAAAATTTTCTTAATACATTTCAACTCATTCATTTATAATATATCAAAATGGAACTTGATACTCTTTTGAATGCTGAAATCATCTATGCTTAATTTTGTATTAAATTTCACAACAATTTCCTTTAATGCATAAATCAAAATTCCCTCTAGAAAGACTAGAATCGCACCTTCCATTTTGTTGTGAAATTTAGTTGTATAATATTTATAATTGAAAATGCTTGTTTGAAATAATTGTAGTAGTAAGTGGAAGAGTAAATACAATCCAAGTACAACTACTTTATAAACAAAATAGTAGGTCATTGATTTTATAGTCCTTACTCTTTACTAGCAATTAACATAATTAACAAATATTTAACAAATTTTTAGAAGTCTAGATGTTGAACTACATTATGCTTATATTGGTGAAGTTCCATTTTCAATAGACACTTCTTATTATTTTTGGATTCTTGCATGTAGACATCTCATTTTGTACCTGTTAATAATAATTGGTCCCCGACCCCAATGATGAGCTTGACTTCAACCAATGGTAATAAAAGAGTTCTTAATAGTTCGGAGGTAATCACAACTCAAAAGTGCTCAAATCGCTTTGAAAACGATGCTGAAAAATGACATTTACTCATTATTTTGGTTATAACTTTTGACACACAAATAATATTTAGTGACGTTTTCTTTCATTGGAAAGTATACATCCTGAGCTTCAATTTTAACAAAAAATTTGTATAATTTGGAATTAAAATGAGTATGTTATGGCTGATTGAATTTAGGTCGGCAGTGTAGTGGAATTTAGGGTTCTGTGCGCGTACGCTCAATTCTAGAACCTCAAAAACTCAATTTTAAGGGCTCAAAACTTTATTCTTTGTAACGTCCAAGACCCTCCAAAAAGGCTCAAAAACCATAGTTTACATATATAAATACTCACCTTATGTCTCCAATCTAAACCTTAGCTGGAGAGAGTTATTTTTGTACCTCCAATCCACTTTTCTAAAATCTAATAATATTTTCTAAAACACTCACATGGACCTTAGCATGATTCTTAATCATCAAAAAACCTCTTTTTAGCATGTTCCAAATCGATTTAAATTTATCTCTTTCAACTCATTATATGATGATTTTTATGATTATCGATATGTATTATTTAAACTAGTATGTAACTCCGTGCATATGCACGATTACAATTAAAAAACATTCACAATTACACAGTTTAAATTATATCTATTTTTGAGAAGACGTTCAAATTATATATGGTATGCTTACACCTTTTTTAAACTATACATTTTTAAAATATGTATTAGTTTCTTATTTTATATGTGTGTGTGTGTGTGTGTGATTTATAATTTAATTGGATTTAGACTCTTCGATTTTTGCACCCAATAATTCACTTGCCACAAAAATTAAAAATTAGATGGACATATGGCGTAAAATTGGATTCCAATTGAAATCTAATTGGAATTGGACATTTCGATTTTTACACTCAATAATTCACTTGCCACAAAAATTAAAAATTAAATAGGACACGTATCGCAAAATTGAGAATCCAATTGAAATTTAATTGTATTTTCTTTGAGTTTTGGCTCTTTATATATATATGAGATGAGTTCAAGTTACACTTGATGTAACTCTTATAAACTTACACATTTTTTACACCGTAGATTTCTAAGAGATCTAACGGTTAAAAAAAATCATTAAATGCTATTGTTTTTCACCTTACTACCTAATTAATACTAGCATTCTCTCTCTCCTTATTTATTGCTTTCCACTATATAATATTTTCTTCAACACAACTGACAAAAAAAATTGAAAAATAATCCCATAATCATTGATTTCACAAAACTACCCATAACAAGGGTCTAAGAGATCTAACGGTTAAAAAAACATCATTAAATGCTATTGTTTTCCACCTTACTACCTAATTAATACTAGCATTCTCTCTCTCTCTTTCTCTCTCTCCTTATTTATTGATTTCCACTATATAATATTTTCTTCAACACAACTAACAAAAAAAATTGAAAAATAAAGGGAGGTAACTTGAATCCATCTATATATATATATATATAGACAAGTCACGCATATCTTTAAAAAAAAGTCACGTGATGTAGCATTTGCCACATCAAATTCTGTTAAAATTAGTGAAAATGCCCTATAAAGAAAACTACTACAAAGGGAGGTAAATGCCCTCGTAAAACAAACCACAAGGGAAGTAATTGTCACAAAATATAGAGAAGAGTTACATGCACAAGATTTTTACAACAAATCATAGGTGATAAATTGTTATTGGTTTTAATTTAAACTTACTACTGAAATTAATTTTTTGTCCATCAATAACAACTTGTAACAATATGCCAGTTATGATTTGTTGTGAAAGTATTATGAAAATATTGTGCACCTATAATGTGTAATTTAACCAAAATTTCTTTAAAAAAAATATATAATTTGCACTTTTTGGGTCAGGCTTTATTCGGCCCAATCCAACTATACAATGGCATTTGGACCCAGCCCACCCCAGTTCCGCGTGCTAATCAGGATTCAGCCCTACATAAACAACTGGCGGGAAAACAAAGACGAAAACAATTTAATAATGGGCTTTGTACTCTTTTGAATTGATTGTAACTTTACTTTTCTTAAAAATGGACACGGGTTGCTATGCCTGTTCGTTTGAGTGATAATGTCAATTTTTTGAACCCGAGTAATGGTATCAATTGCCAACCCAAACTAACTTTGTTGATTGATCATTGAGCAAACTTAGAGCATTTGCATCAGCCCAGTTAAAGATGTCTAAAATAGATATACAGTGTCAATTTTATACATTTTGAGCAAAAAAACACCCACATCAGTGGGTGTAAAAATGGGCAAAATCATGTATATATTTCCACGAGCTACAGTACCCGTGTAAATATACACGGGTACTGTAGCTCGTGTATTTATTATTTTAATAATTTTCATTCGCCCCAAATTTTCTCTCTCTTCTCCGATGCACAACTACCTCAGAAACACATTTTCTTTTTCTCAGATGCACACAAACACAAACACACCCACACACAAACACATCCACAAAAACAGACCCACGCACAAACAAACCCACACAGACAAACCAACGAAGAGATCGATCGGTGCTTGGTTCGTGGATCGGCCGGTGAAGACACGATCTGGGTCGCCGGAGCTTGGTTCTGGGTCTTTGGAGCTTGGTTCGTTGGTCGCCGGAGCTTGGTTTATGGATCGGCGGGTGAGACATGATCTGGGTCGCCGTGAAGCTCGGTTCGTGGGTCGCCGTGAACCTCGGTTCGTGGGTTGTCAGAGCTCGGTTCGTGGGTCGCCGTGAACCAATAAGTCACTGGGTTTTCTTCATGGGTCGCTGGGTTTTTGTTTTTGAGAAATAATGAGAGAAGGCAGAAGAGAGAGAGAGAGAGAGAGAGAGAGAGAGAGAGAGAGAGAGAGAGAGCTGTTCAGAAAAATGAAAAGAGAGAGAGAGATACGCGCGTATATTAAGAGGGAGTTGAGGGAAATAATAAAAAAATGAGAGGAATGAATATTTTATTAAAATAACTGGTAAAATAAATGAGCTGATGTGGGTGTTTTGTAAAAGTGGTAGTGTAAAATAAAAAAAGTAGGTTTTTAGTGTAAAAATGGACGTGTAAAATACAAATACTGATGCGAATGCTCTTACACATTATTTTAAGCTGTAATGTGTGAATACAACAACTCTATCTAAATTTAATACTACTGATTATCATTTTTTTTCTCTAATTTTTAATAAAATAAAATGTGTGGTGATTTTTATTTTATTTATTTTTTAAGAAACATTTGATGATTTTTATTAAGTATATGTAATTTTTTTTTTTAGTTTTATAGTTCATTAATATTAGATTCTTTATATTTTGCACTCATTAACTAACTTGATACAAAGATTAAAAAACTTAAGTAGACACATGGCACATGCTTAAGTGGATAATTATGGTGTAGTCCCCACATAAATTTAGATATTTGCAAAATTGGATTATAATTTCAAATTCTAATTCAACTTTTTCTAAGTTTTATCTATTAATATATATATAGATGACTTATAAATTTGAATTTTTTTTTTGTTATATGATTATGTTTTTTATGGTTTATTATATTAGACTCCTCGTTTTCTACACTAAATTAACTAATTTGGCACAAAAATTTAAAATTTTAGATTAGATGAGACACATGGCGCAAAATTAAACTCTAATTGAAATTCAATTTTTATACTAAATTAACTTACTTGGCACAAAATTCTAAATTTAGATTAAATGAGACACGTGACGTAAAATTAGACTCTAATTGAATTTTAATTTGAAAATTAATTGGATTTTCTCTCCGTTTTACCTATTATTATATATACAGATATAGATTACCAAATCTTCCAAAAGCTTAAACTGTAACGCTTTATTTAATATCACATCTGAAAGCAAACTCTTGCTCCTTCTACAGTTCGACCGTAAACAATGTATGATTAGATGAATGGTGTTACAACGTATTTGTCAGAATGGTGCATTGATGTTAGGACATGTCTTTTGCTCCCCCACTTTCCCTATATGCTATGGTTTCATGTTTATTGTGTTTACATATATATTGTAGTTTTTTTTCAGGCAAGGCATCTCTGCATTGGAGTTTGACAACAAGGTGAATGCTGAGTCATAATTTTTCAACTCATGATTTCTGGATTCTAGATTTTTTTTTTGCCCCCCATTGAATTAGGTTATATTTCACTATTTCTGTTTCATCTTATTTTACATACAAAAAATGTCACAAACAAATAGGTGTATGCACACAGGTGGAAAAATACGTGCGTGTGTACGTGCATAGCTATATTGCTTAAAAAAAAACAAATTGATATTACAAAAGATTAGTCCTGCATGATTCCGACAAAAGGAAACTATTTTGAAATCAAGTCTAAACCCTTAATCAAGGATATGATTCTTGGTATGAGGTTGCCCCTGTGAATGGGTCAAAACTTTGTTACTCATTGTAGACTTGAAGAATTGAATGATTCGATTAAATGGTTTTTTTTCCCATAGAAAACTGAGAGTTTATGAGGCTCTCAAACCATTCAAGCGAATAACTTGTTAGATTGATCAAAACTTGTGACTTTCAATTCACGCACTCTAGGGCTTTAATTTTGTGCAAAAATGAATTCATATTCTGAATTCTGTTGGATGATTGTCATCAAGTTTCATGCATGCCTTTTTAAAATTTTTATCAAGAAAATTTAATACTGCTCAAACAAAATTAACCTCTAAAAGTTTTAAGTGCTCTTAGTTGTGCTATGTGTCAGCTCATGTCATGAGAATATAGCTAAACTACTATTAAATGGAATAGTTTTGTTTGTTTATTTGTTTTAATATATCCCTCTCTCTCTCTCTCTCATTCATTTAAGGAACTTAAGAATACTTATGTAAATGACACTTTGAGGTCATAGTCAGTGAAGCCCCTTCTAATCATTATTCTCTTCTAGATATAGGCTGAGTCTTGCATTGGTACTTTTACTCATATTTAATTTACTTGTTTTTAGCTTGGGGATTTCATCTTTTTATCTCTTATTCACTTTATTTAAGGGGATATATTTGGTATCAGTGACAAAATCAGGGTGTTTAACAGTACATGACTTTGAAGCTCTTTATTGCCAGAGTAATGAGTCATTGCCAAAGTGAGTTCCTGCACTGCAACTTGCTATACTGTTTCTCTCACTTGGCAAGTATCTTGTTTTGAGTTTTGACCAAGGCAAATGGAGGCTTATTGAGGCTATGGACAGATTAACTGTGAATTATTTAACATGATTGAAGCACACTTGCTCTTAAACTAAAATCCAATGGCAACATAACACTAATAGATAGCCATGCACCGATGCACGTACACAATATATAACTAGTGTGTACATTAGGAAGTATTTACAATACTTCGGTTTTACATGACTTGATTTGATTTTTATCTTTTAATATAGGAAAAAGAAAATGATATTTAATCTTTAATATTATTAGTGTTTATGGTTATGATATGAAATATTGGGTAACTGGTTACAGTAAGATTCATGATTCTTTCTTTTGCTTCTCGTGTGCTAAATGTGCATGTTTAATTGTCTATTCAGTGACTTCAATGTGAATGCTCTTTTCCTTCTGTGAAAATTTGTAAAAGCTAGAAACTTACATACACATATATGTAAGGTTGAATTTAATCAACCATCTTGTTGGCTGTATTCTGTGCCAAATTTGCTTGTAATTCAGCATTTAGAAACCCTGTATTTAGGTAGGAATCATGTAAGGGTAGTGTGTGAGAGAGTGTGAAGAATTGCTCAAGACTGTGCAGTGAAGCAGGGACTCGCGATTGGATCTTGGGGTAGCTCACGATTGGCAAGTCGCTAGAAGATGCACACAAGTGAAGCATGCAGAGAAGCTGAACTGTCACGTCAGCTGTAGTACTACAAGACAAAAAGTTCAGACTGGCCATTCAGTTAGCTCGTGGCTTGATCAGTCAAGTCACGAGGCCAAGTCGCCAGCCAGCTCTGTTTTGGAAAAACTGACTCTTTGCATTCCTTTCTCACCCTAGTATAAATACCCCTTATACCCACGAAATGTAAAGAGCTTCCAGAGAGAATTTTGAGAGAAAAACCCTAGAGAAAAACAAGATTGACTCATCCACAATCTTTACATAGAGACTCTTTAAATTCCTCTACTCTCACCCTCTCCATTGTTATATTCTTGAGAGGTTCTTACCCTAATCCTTTTCTCACCATACCCATATCTGTGAGAATGCTATTTGGTGCTTTGGGAAGCAGTTAGAAATGGACCAATTGTTATTAGCTGATGCTATGGGCTATAGCGGAATCCGGTAAGCTAAAGAAGACAAAGGTTCGGAGCAACCTCGTTGGAGCAAGAAGCTTGGAGGGCTTAGGTACATTGGGTAGATTAGGCTTGGAGGGTCTTCTGCTGTTCATATATCCCAACTTCATTCATTAGTGGATTATTGGCCGCTTGGAGGGCGGCGGAGAGGTTTTATGTCGAGGGCTTCGGTTTCCTCTTCGATAACACATCGCTGTGTTGTTCTTGTGTTTGTATCTCTCTTCCCCTAATCTTTGCCATTTAATTTCTACTATGGATATGATTTTAATTGGTTTAGATTGTTTATCAATTTTGTTATTAGCTTATGTTCATGTTTCGCACATTTATTGTTTGATAATAAGCTTAAATTGGTAATTAGTAATTGGGGGTCTAAATGTTCATAGGGTTTTACACGCTAATTGAACATTCAATATATGCTGCCTTTAGAAATTGAAAATGAAAGCACCATTTGTTCTGGAAGCAATATCATATTCCAGTATCGTTACATGTTTGAAGGTTGCATGTTCAAGCCCCACCAGGACCATTTTCTCATTTATTCAACAAAAAAAAGGCAACAATTATGTTCATAGTTTTTCTTTGCGTATTGAACATGTTTGTCAGTTAGCATCTAAAAGCTTCCTCTGTTGCCAAGTTTTTTTTTTCCCTGAAATATGAGATGAACTTGAATGGAAATCCTGTTAAGTTTGGTTGCTTAAACTTCAATGAAATATTGCTTGATTTTCTCTTCAAACTTAGAATGAAATCTTCTTCTTTATCATCATTGTCAGAAATTAGCATAGCCATTATAAGAACTCAAAATTGGGCTTCTTTACAATGCTTGATTTTCTCTGAGATCACCATTAGATCAATTTTCCAACCAATGTTTTTGTGTGTGCCAAATGTCATATCCACGGAATACAGCTAGCTATCATTTCTATAAAGTCATTTTTTTCCCCAATAAAAAGTCATAGTAAAACCCTATGTGTAGGATAGCTAGTAATCTTTGATCAACTGGTAGTTGACTTAAGCTTGGGAGAGTCAGTAATTAATCTTCTTAGATGTTAGTTTTTAAAATGGTGCGCGTATTCTTTTCCAATTCAGCTAATACTCTCACTTTGGTGTCCAGATTTTTATGTATCTTGTTTTGTAATTGGACGATACAACTGGATATTATTTTAAAACTTGTAGCAGTTGCATTGCTTAGTACATCAAACTTTTGCACTATGACCTGTCGTTCCTCTCTCTAGTGTTATGGAATTTCAATCTACCATCTGATTTGAATTCTGTAGTTATAACCCAATAATTTTGACTTAGTCCATGCGTCCACAAAATCTTGGAAAGTTTTTTCTTCATGTCTTTAGTTTCTTATAGCAACTGCAGTCTTTCTATCCCCGAAGGTATTAATTATGTATTTTGACATATCATAACTCATATAAATTTTGGTTACTATCTCTTTGTGGTGTACTTTAAGAACAAACATAATCTTACATTATATTAATTATTTCTTTTTTACTTTTTAATAAAAATCCCTGGTAGGCTTAAGGAAGATGAAGCTAAACATTTAATGCACCTCTATTTACATAAACAACTTGATGTTGTCTGCTGGAATTGTGCTAACCAAGATGAGGTATGGATTCAACTGTGCTTCTTTTCACTGATATACATTTAGAAGTTATATATATATGTAAGGTTGAAATTTATCAATCATCTTGTTGGTTTTATTCCGTGCCAATTTGCTTGTAATTTAGCATTTAGTAACTCTGTATTTAAGTGGGATTCATGTAAGGGTAGTGTGTGAAGAGAGTGTGAAGAAAAACTCAAGTTTGTGCAAAGAAGCAAAATTTCACGGCTAGGACTCGCGGCTGACTCGCGACTGGCAAGCCGCCAACTGCAGGCAAGTGAGAAGCACACAGGGGAGCTGAAGGGTCGCCAGCTGTCGCACTACAGGACAAAAGTCCCAGGCTGGCCAGGCAATTACTTCGCGACTTGAACTCGCGACTTGGACAAGCCGCGAGACCAAGTCGCCAACCAGCCCTGTTTGGCAAAAATTGTCTCTTCGTATTCCAAACACACACCACTATATATAGACCCTTATACCCACGAAATTGAGGGGGCTTCTAGAGAGAATTTTGTGAGAGAAACCCTAGAGCAAAACAAGATTGCCTCATCTCCAATCTTCATCTAAGAGACTCTACAAATTCCTCTACTCTCTTCCTCTCCATTGATACATCCTTGAGAGGTCATTGACCAAATCCTTTTCTCACCACGCCAACGTCTATAAGAAGGTTCATTTGGTGCTAAGGGAAGTAGTTTGGAAGGAACCAATATTCATTGGTTGATGCTATGGTTTAGTAGCGGAATCCAGTAAGCTAGAAAAGAAAAAGGTTCGGCGCAACTTCGTTAGAGCAGGAAGCTTGGAGGGCTTAGGTACCTGGGTAGATTAGGCTTGGAAGGTCTATTGCTGTTCATGTATCCCAACTACATTTTCTAGTGGATTATTGACCGCTTGGAGGGCGGCGGAGAGGTTTTACGCTGAGGATTTTGGTTTCCTCTTCAATAACACATCGTGTGTTGTCCGTGTGTTTGCATCTTCCTTCCCTTTATCTTTGCCTTATATTTACTGCTGTGGATGTGTTTATATTTGGCTTAGATTAGTTATCAATTCTGTGTTTGGCTTATGTTCATGTTCCGCACATTAATTTTTTGATTATAAGCTTGAATTGATATTTTGTATTTGGGGGTCTTAACGTTCAATGGTGTTTTGCACATATATTGAACATTCAATATATATATATTATGGATGCTACATTCCAGAGCCAGATATCTTGCTCTAGAATGTCGCTGTGCTTGCATTAACGCTGAAAGCTCGTGGCATTGGAGTTCACATTTCAACCTTTGCGCTAGTGATATGCTTGTTGATGGAAATTTCACTGAAGTATATGAATACATCACATGTTTGTACCAATGATTGAAACTTTCACAATGCTTCCCTGCTATTAACCTGACTTTTGAAATTGTATCTCATAAAAAAAATATCATTTAGGAATTTCTTTTCAATGAGTCGCTAAATCTTTTAATGGATGCTTGTTATCTCTATGATTTGAATAATCTTATATTTTAAGTCTATAAATGCAATGTTGATCTCTTTTACTCTTTGTGAAGTAGGCTAATTAGTTACCTTATTGAGAAGAGACCTTAATGAGGACTTCATAACTTTTTCTCTTCCTTCTTTTTCTTAGATTATTATATTTCTAACCTTCAACTGTACGCGACACTTCAGCTCAACTCAACTACACCTCAGTCACTACTAATTTGGGGGTTATCTCTATGGATCCTTTTTCCAATTAATTGGAAACTGCCATTTGTATCTTTTTCTGTCATTTGCTTAATATCCTCCCGCCACCTCTTTTTATGTGTCTGTGAGTTGGTATCTGTGTCCTAGTTGATGCATTAAGTTTGGCTTCACAAGTACACACTTATCTCAATTGTCCTTGTCTTTAGACTTTTTTTCAGTTTCCACTACCTTAATTAAATAAGTTTTAGGCCAGCATGCATTTAACATTAAGATGATTGGAATTTCAGAGGCTATTACTAATTTTGTAATTGCCATTTCCATTTTTCCAAGATGCTAAAATTTCTTTGCATTTTCTATCTTGTAAGGATCAGGTTTGTAACACTGTCGTGTCGTGGTTATGCTTCTTCTATATCAACTTTAGATTTTTAGTGGTCAAATGACTCAAATCTTCATCATCAATTTAGGTTATTCTCTTCCTTTCTTATTCTTAGTTCCCTTGTCATTCATCAACGCTCAAAAGCGTTATCCTTGAATTATTTGGTACATTCAAGGCCTTTTTATGTTCAATATTTTGAGAAATGAAAATAGAATCTAACCTTCTACTTTCATGCTTAGCCAACAAGTATTATGTGCTGTTTGTAGTGAATAATTTGTTATGAGTGTTGGGCTTATCATTTCCTTAGTGCCATGAATGATATTTCTTATTTGGAGTTGAAAGGAATATATGGTCTCTATGATGCTTATAGTTTGAAAATATCAATCATTTTGTCAAATGCATCAGCTGTTTGGGTTGATTGACTGTCTTGTAATTGTTTGTATGTCTTAATTTCCTCATGGAATTTTAACTTTAATATATATCTAATTTGTTCACATCTTTAGGTTGCTTGCACATCCATGAAACGTAATGAAGTTCTTATTTTGACATTGGATATGTCTCTTCTGAACAAGTTGAAGTAAGTCTTCTCTTATTATCTTCTATCTTATGTGTTTTTACCACAAAACTCTCTCCAGAATCATACATTCTAACTAACTTCAATAGACATTTAATTTCTTGTGGTCTCTATTTTCCCATTGCACTATCATTGAAACCTTATCCATTGTAGATTACTTAATATGCTGATTAATTATGGTGTGTAAATTATCCAACCCTTTTTTTGTTAGAAGGTAACATATACCCCACACTCCACGCTACATGCATAATTGTAATTTTCTTCTGAAGACAACATAGGGGACTCAATTCGACTTGCAATTTTAGGTTGGCGTAAACCTTTGGTAGTCTGGTTCTTTGCAAGTATTTGATGGCTCCATAAAAAAAAAAAAAAAAATTGATGTCAGCTTTCTTCCTTCTTTACTTGAGTTTCATTATAGAACATCCTAATTTTCAAAATATATGATGAAAATGTTTATTCATTGCTCTTTGTTGATGCAAGTATTAAGAACAAGACATACTGTCACTGCTCATGTGTCTGACAGTCATAAAGGTCTATCTGACATAGCTTTTACTTCAATTGATGATTCAAGGTTGGTAAAAGAGAGTGACTTAAGAGAAGACAGTTTTCTTGCTACACCTGGATGATGGACTTATAAGAGAACAAACTTATAGCAAATTTGTAGGGGAATAGTTCTAATCATGAGGTCCAAACATGCAACTCAACATATGTCTCTTTCAATCTTAATGTTTACATAGATTTTAACTCTCCTGTTAGAATTAGAGCAGGGAATTTACAAGTCAGATGGATAATGGTCTGTGTCTTCTTATCATGTGATTAGGTCTTTAAGTTCACAAAACATAGATTCTATGATATCTGAAGACTACTTTTGTGAATGAAGTGTGCAGAGAAATTTTAATTTTTTATGATTATGTAATTTTCATTGCAAATACATATTAGTGCAGAATCACTTGTTAGAATACAATAAACAGTTTTTGTTATGCCATAAGATCTGGTTTGGCAGGACTTTGCTCTAAGGCATGTTTCTGCCCTGTTCTTTGGTATGCTTTATTGTCTATTATTGAAACCATGTACTAAGCTCTTTATACTAAAGCGCTCTCTCTCTCTCTCTCCATAGATTGGCACCGTGGGGATTTATTCTTGTGGGTTGTGGCCGTTCATTTCACTCTTGCGGCTATTCTTTTAGCTTTTGGTTGGGTTTCATGCTGATGAAGGGGTTGATATGGAATTTTTTTTGTTATTGATCTGACTCTTTTATTTGTGTTTGTTTCTGAAGAAAAATTTGTTTTGTGGGCAAAACAATCAACCGGTTCATGCCATTACATGATAACATGTAGAAACAAAATAATAATAACTAGCTGCTAACCCGTGCACTGCACGGGAACTTACTTGTTTGTATGGTAAACTAAAATAATTTTATAAAATTTTAAATTGATAATGAAACTATATCATTGCATAAATTGCTCATATCTGACTTGAATTTGTGTTACAATTTTATGAAGAAGTCAAACCTTAAAATATTAGCGAATCGGAAGATTCATTGCCTAGGAGTTGTTGAAACAAAACAAAATATATATGGCTACACAAAAGAGAAAAATTAGTTATCTTTAAAAGAATAACCCATGGTATGGTTGTTGAAATTTGCCAAACATGTTCAGATATTGCTAAAACTAATACAAAAACTCAGATGTTAAAACTTCCATAATGCCAAAAAATAATTTAAAAAAATTAGAAGATTCTAAACCTAGAATTATTGAAACAATAGAAAAAATATATGACAAAAGAGAAATATAAGAGAAAAATGCCATTGAAATATGCCAGACAGTTTCAAATAGTAGATAAATCCATATGCTATGTTTTTATTGGACCAATTGCCACATGTGATAGTCATATGAGGCATTTCATAGACACGTCAGCAAGAAATAGATAGAGGGGCTACCAATGAAAATGGCGTATAACGTTGGAGACGCAAATCCAAATTTTGAAACATTAGTGGGAAAAATTTAAAAACCCACAAATTTTAGGGGCGTGTTTGCACTGTAACCTAAATAGATTGCATAATATATTGTGATACAATCATAACTATTAGAATGCCCCATGAGCCATGACCTTGTAAAAGGGGCACAATGTAGATTGTAAGACAAAATACCATACCCTTGCATATATAGGTAGATTGTGTGATGTATTGTATGTGATGAAGTCATAATTAATGGAACACCCCTTGACCTTGGAAAAGGGGCAAGCCACATGACCCATAAAAGGTACAACTTAATGTTGTTCCCTCCATTAACTTGTAAAAGGGGTAAACCAAACAACCTTGTAAAAAGGGAACAGCAAGGATTGCGAGCTAATATACTATACCCTTGCATATATGGATAGATTGCATGATGTCATGCAATGTATGTGATGCAATCATAACTTGTGGAACGTCCTTTCGATCTTGTAAATGTGGTACAATAGAGCTTGCAAGATAAAATAACATACCTTTGCATGTATGGGTCGATTGATTGATGCACTTGCTATATGTGATACAAACAAATCTAATGGGACATCCCATAACCTTGTAAAAAGGGTATGCCCTATAACCTTTTGTATTAATTTGACTACCTAACTATGATACATAGGAAATTTTTTTTAAAAATTAATGAAATTTAAAGCATTAGTATTGTCTATTTTAGAGGATTAAAATAAAGATATCATTGTCAATGAATTTGTATATAAAGGATCAGCTCCCATTATTACCATGCAAGCTTAAGGACTAACTTCTAGCGATTAAAGTTGGATTGCTGGAAATGGGTGCCCTTGGAAACTCGAGGCATTGGCCTCACATGATTTATGCTATAGCATTTTGCCTCATTGCGACTAATGTGGTAGTTGATAAGCTTTACTTCTTTGGTTTGCAATCACAAACACATGATGAAGACCATCAACCCCCAAAACATTTGTCACCACCACCTCACGACAAAGAACCCTAACCGTCAAGTGATCAAAAGACACTTCCATTTATATTTCCATTTATTCCACCCTTACCGTTCCTACCACAAACTTTTTCATTCCCACGGCCAAGATCTTCACCCCCTCCACCGCCACGCTTGGCATCACCTCCACCTCCAATATCTCCAACACCACCACCCTCACCATCTCCTCCACCGCCACCCTCGAGATCACCTCCACCGCCACCACCCTCGGTATCACCTCCACCGCCACCACCACCATCCTCATGCTCCACCACCACCCTCGGCATCGCCTCCACCACCACCATCCTCACCATCCCCTCCACCGCCACCATCTTCATCTCCTCCATGTTGAAAATCTCCACCATCGCTAAAATCTCCATCACCACCACCAAAATCTTCTCACAACTACTAATACCTGTCACCACAATCACTTTGTGCTTTGCCTACGTACTGCTACCTCTAAACGGTTATTATGCTTAAGGTCTACCATTGTTTCTGTTTTAATATTTTATAAGAATAAATGCTTCGCTTTCGAAGTCAAGTGTGGCAAGTTTGTTATCTTTGTATTTTTAAATATGCATCCTTATAGAATAATGAAGGTCTCTAGTATAGATCTTTGGTGAATCTGTGTATGAAGCACTCAATGTATCAAACTATTTTAAGTGATGTGAGTTTATAATCCAAGTTCTAAAAAAATTATATTAATTGTATTGTATGTATGAAATAATGATCTTATGGTTGTTGCAAATGATGACTTGATATTCCGGTTTATTCATGGAAAAATTCATGAACTTGAATTTGGAAGGCCATTACATGAACAACATTTTTTATCATTAAAAAAATAAGGAATATAATAACATTGAAAGTAAAATAAGTAGTTCACTTATTCAGTATTAATAAAATATAAACAAAAAAAAAAGTACATATAAAATTTTCTTAATACATTTCAACTCAATCATTTATGATATATCAATGGAACTTGATACTCTTTTGAATGCTGAAATCATCTCTGATTAATTTTGTACTAAATTTCACAACAATTTCCTTTAATGCATAAATCAAAATTCCCTCTAGAAAGACTAGAATCGCACCTCCCATTTTGTTGTGAAATTTAGTTGTATAATATTTATGATTGAAAATGCTTGTTTGAAATAATTGCAGTAGTAAGTGGAAGAGTAAATACAATCCAAGTACAACTACTTTATAAACAAAATAGTAGGTCATTGATTTTATAGTCCTTAGAGCATCTCCAACAGTCTATCTAAATTTTTGTACTGTTTGAAGAATGAACAGTGACTTTTCCTTTTACCTACTCACTTTTTTAAATACACTTTCCAACAAACTCTCCATATTTTTCTCTATTCTATTAAAATATTATTTCTTCATTATTTCTTTATTCTTTTTTTAATATTTCTTCATTCATCTATATTTTTCAAATTCCAAACAACATTAACAATTATATATTTTTTTTAATGAGAAATGTTGCGTTTATAACATTTTTTCGCAATACTTTCACAACAAAATCTTATATGGTAAGTTGTTACTAGTTCTAATTTGAACCCACCATTTAAATTATTTTTTTACTCACCAATATCAACTAATAACAATTTGTCACTTAAAATTTATTATGAAAGTATTGTGAAAATATCATTGTAATGTTACTCAATTTTGATATCTTATTCCTTATATTATTTTTCCTTTCTTTCTTTAGTTTTTTTTTTTCATCCATACGTTTTTTCTTTATTTTTTTTCTCTTCCACACATGTACGTCTACCCCTATATCTATCTTCAATCTTTTTTTGACTTTTTGTTTTTCTAGTTCTTGATCTCCAGAACATATCTCCACTTCTCCCTCTCTCTTTCTTTCTCTTTCTCTTATACACATACACACAAATTTCTCTCCCTTTATCTCACACAAACAAATTCTCTCTCATACACACATAGATCATTGGCAGAGAACAAAGATTAGAGAGTTGGCCTTTTAAATCCGTGTTCATGCACGTCGCTTGGTTCACTCCATCGCCGCTCGTCCTCCTCCCCACTTCCAAGAACATGTAGTTTAATCACCATATTGGTCAGATCAGCGTTCTACAAGTTTTTTTTTTTTTTTGGGTTCTGGTTTGATTGTGGTATGTTTTAGTTCGTAACCATTGAGATAGAGAAGGAGAAGCATGAGAGAGTGAAGAACGAAAGAGAAAAGGGATGAGAGAGAAAGAATTATTATTTTATTCAACTAGTGATTATTTTAAGAGTGAAATATGTTTGGAGTTGCTACAGTAATTGCTACAATGCTCTCCAGTTCAAGAGAGCTACTGTAGCAAATCTATAAAAAAAAAATTGGAGATGGAGAGGCTGTTGGAGGGGTTTTTTTTGTGTGTTTACTCTCCATAATTGGCTTTAAAGAGCCTATTGGAGATGCTCGTACTCTTTACTAGCAATTAACATAATTAACAAATATTTAACAAATTTTTAGAAGTCTAGATGTTGAACTACATTATACTTATAATGGTGAAGTTCCATTTTGTACCTATTAATAATATTTGGTCCCCAATGATGAGCTTGACATACTTCAACCAATGGTAATTAAAGAGTTCTTAATAGTTCGGAGGTAATCACAACTCAAAAGTGTTCAAATCACTTTGAAAACGATGCTGAAAAATGGCATTTACTCATTATTTTGGTTATAAATTTGACACACAAATAATACTTAGTGACGTTTTATTTCATTGGAAAGAATACATCCTGAGCTTCAATTTTAACATAAATTTTGTATAATTTGGATTTAAAATGAGTATGTTATGGCTAATTGAAGTTGGGTCGGCAGTGTAGTGGAATTTAAGGTTCTATGCATGCATGCTCAATTTTAGAACCTCAAAAACTCAATTTTAAGGGCTCAAAAATTTATTCTTTGTAACATCCAAGACCCTCCAAAAAGGCTCAAAAACCCTAGTTTACATATATAAATGCTCACCTTATGTCTCCAATCTAAACCTTAGCTGGAGAGAGTTATTTTTTTTACCTCCAATCCACTTTTCTAAAATCTAATCATATTTTCTAAAACACTCACATGGACCTTAGCATGTTTCTTAATCATCAAAAAACCTCTTTTTAGTTAGTTCTAAGGCAAAAAGTTTGTTTTCTAATTTTTTTCAAAATCTTTTTCAAAACTAATCTTGTTCTTGAGTTGTGATTTCCCAAAACTATTGTGTTTATTATCTTTGTTTTTTCAATTTAATCTTTGTGTTGTAGGCACTGAGAGGTCGGTTAAAAACTTCAAACTTGTGATCCTAAGTAAGGCGAGTGTTTTTTTCATGAACTCCTCCTATGCTTAACATGATTTACATGAGTTCTTGATATAGTTTCTTTAACTTGTTATATTTAATTTGTTTGTTGATTTTAAATCTTTTGATATGTGTGTTAATGTGATTTTGGGCTGATCATAATCCTAAATAATATGATTTTAAATCTTTTGATAGAGCTAGACAACAGAACAACATCCAAATCCTAAAGTCCCAAACGTATAATTTTCTGTCACAAATAAACAACCAAAATGTTATATTAAACGCATAGTAATAATGCACGAGTCATTTGCTTTGGCTGAGTAGAGAACTTTTTTTAGTAAATGATTTGTTATTCTTTTGTTAGTATAGATAGATTTTTGTTCTTGTTTCGGGAAGGGAGCCATCATCGACATATATGAACTATGCGGCCATTTTAATTGTTAAGTTTTTTATGGGATTGATTTCCAATTTTGGAAGGGACAAGTTTTTAAACCAAACCTTTAGGTATAATATCCTTTGAAAAAAAATCATGGGAGTAATATCCATTTTTATGTAGTAATTTAATAAATTTTCAAGTAATATCTATTATTAAAGTAACTAGTCACTAACCCATGCGATGCATGAGATAGTTAAATAGAAATTAAATATATTTATTTTGTTCAAGGTATTGACTTGAAAATATATGAAAATAAATAAAATTTATTCAAAATAAAAGTTCACATAAAAATAAAAATAAACACAAAACTTGTAGAAACCTAAAACAACATAATTTCTACGCTTCCAACCAACAAAAAATTATGTTCCCCACCATTAAACAATATTCTCAATTCTGCAAATATTCTTAAACCTACCAATTTCATTGAAGAAACCACAGTACACTCTCAATAGTTCCATCACTATAAACGATACAACAAACTGAGCTATACAAAATCTTGGTAACACAAATCTCATAAATGATGTAATGGCATATTATCGGAGGTAAAAAGCAACAAATTTTTAATCCAAATGGACAGTCTATCTATAAGTTGGAGTATGTATATCTAAAAGCCTATCCTAGTTCAATTGAAAAGGCATCTAAAATTTGGTGGAGTGCTCCTAAGTTGAACAATTGTATAGGATAAAACAGGAGAAAAAAGAAAATAAAAATAATGAGACAAAGTTTAGAGGAAAAAAAAAACATTTATATACAATACATTTTTAATTGATAAATAGTAATAAGAATCAAACACAGCTTACCTTGATTAAATCATCAATAGAGCATCACATTTCTTACCTATCTTCCTCCTTACGACTCTCCATGTATTATGGCTTTTAGAACTCATAAGAAATTTCATCAAACACCTTGTGTGCGTGTAAAAGAAACAACACTTAATGAAAGTAAAAATTATTAAAAATGTCTATACTCAACTTTAAAATAGTAGCATAATAGTCATAAATCATTGCAAAACTACAAATGTAACAGAAAAAATTCCAAAACATGTATCTATTAGTACTTCCAAATTTGCTATCTAAGCCCATATCTAACAGATCAAATAGCTTTAGTGAATTTCTCAACGATTGGCTCAATCTAAAATACAAATAGATTGTACAATAATAACCTTATGAATTGGGATGGCTCCCACTGTTCAATTCAAAGATTCAACTTAAATTAATCAAGGACAACCAAAAAAAAAAAATCACAAAATTAACACTAAATGTATTATGACTTTGAGAAAAAAAAATCGTACTTCCAAGAGGATAGACTTATCAGGATATTAGAAATCTCAAGCAAGAAGTTCATGGACTTAATTGGCAAAATAGATCTCTCAACTCGGAGTTGCAACAACTGAGGCAACTGGTGTCCTAAGTACCAAAATCGGTAGAGAAGATTAGAGGTTTATCTCACAGACCCCATATATGCTTGTTTTACTATGATGGTCACCTTTTTAACACACATTCTTTAGTTTTTTTTTTTTTTTTTTTTGCTATGCATATGTAACCAATTTGCACCCAAAAATCTGGGTTAATGGTCAATTTCTTTCAGCCATCATCTCCTAAAGTCCATGCTAATCAAATAGCCTGTAGCTAAGCAAACTACCTATTTGGCTAATCTCACCTCATGTATTGATAGCCACAGATATCCTACACTAATTCAAGCAAGTCTAAAATAAAGCTCATACAAGTCTTAAAAGGAAGAAACCCAATATTAAGTAAATCAATTTCAAGTAATATGACCTTCATTTCCTTCATTCTATCCTCTATACAAACAGAGCTTTCCATTCCATTCTGAACGGTTTTAGACCCCTTAAAACACAACCAGATTGAGTAACCTAGTTAATTACCCAAGTTGTTACTTAGTCAAATTAAGCAAATCTAGGTTAAAACAATCAAATAATCATATTAAGAATATAAAGCAGCGGAATAATAAATAACACAAGATATGATCACCCAGGAAACCATACCGGTAAAAATCTGGGGAGGATTTGACGCACCGATCCTCAAGGCAAAACAGAATTCACTATGAAAGAATCGAAGTTCATACAAAAGGACTTACAAGCTCCCCACTCGACTTCCTAATGCTACCTACCAGTAAAACTTACTGACACGACCACGTGCAAGCTCCGAATCCACGGACTTCTTCTTTCTTGAATTCTTCAATCAGCTACAAGCACCCACGCTTGTTATTCTTTAAGCTTCAATGGTAGCAACCGAGTTGATCATCAAGATGTTGAAGTAATCTCTACCTTGAAAACCCTAAGCTTTGTGTAAAGGAAAGCTCCTCTAGATCTCACAAGAGATTTACACAAAACAGCAATGTATAAGCAACAATACAACTGGAGCAACTCCAAAAACGTGGCTAGGGTTTTTCTTTATATACCTAAGGTAAAAACAGAAAACTCAAAACGTTTAATGAGTTAGGGCTGAGTTGAAAATTCTACAGAAAACACATCTGGTCCGAGATTCAATCGATCGAGCCTTTCCTTCGATCGATCGAGCCAGACCGAAATGCCCCAATGCATCTGCAGTCACTCGATTCCAACTTTACAATATTTTATCAACTTTGAGCAAGTCTAAACAAGACTAAACACATTGTTTTGATCATGGTTTGCCAACAATACACATTAGAGTTCTAAATACATAAAATCCTAAATCTTTAGAACCTAACAAACTCCCATTGGTAATCCGTGACAAAACACAAACAATAAGCTCAAAGTTTACAATTAAAAAGCCCTTTACAAAAATAATGCTCATAAAAACTAAATTCAATCCTAACTACTATCCATCAGTTGCAAGTGTAGACAGCAGCTCAATTGAATCAACCTGTATATTCCTAAAACACTCAACAAACGTATAAACGCATGTGTGACAGAAAAGAGTAAAACAACAGGTATAACATTCTTGTAAGATTCACACAACACGCAATAAAAACATATATCAATGAACAACTCATAAATATAAATCAATAAGCAGTGAATCACAAAGCAACAAGAATAAAAAATAAATCATGTATATCAATCAATGTTACTCCCCCTAACATGAATATCCCCAAAAATGATATACAAAGTGAAGCACCTAGATACAATCTATAAAACTCCACAAGCTCCTCAAAACAAAAAAAAAATCTCCCCCTAACTACAAAAACCCCTCTACAAGTCAAAACTCTACTCCCCCTTTTTGTGACGGAATGCCAAAGGGCAATCACAATCCATCATCAAAAGGAGGTGGTGAGGGCGAACGCAGATGCGCCAGATCAGCATGCAAAGCACGAATCACGTCAAATAAGTCCACCAAAAGCTGACCATGAGTCGCCTGAACGGTCATGACAGTCTCCAAAGTACGACGGATATCAAAGTCATCCGATGAAGGTGGAGGAACAGCAGCAGCAGCAGCAGCATCAGGATCAGGAACAGCCTCACCAGCAGGACCTGTAGAAGAAGAGGGAGGAGGTGCGGACCCAGAAGGCTCAGACCTAGGGTGTTTAGAGCCAGCTCGAAGATGAGCAGCCCTCTGTCTAAGAAAAGATGCACCTATAGGAGCAATCACATGAACAGGCTCAGAGGAAGGGAAGCCACCAAGATCAAGATAAAGTAGAATCCTATGAATGAAAATAGGATGAACAAGAGCATAAGCAGAAGATGAACTCCTATAAACATTGTTCAAAGAACGAAGAAATAGATGAGGAAAACTGATAGGAGCATCAGTAACCAGAGCGTACAAAAATACACACCTCTCGACAGGAATGGTGTGAACATGAGATATGGGCCAGATAGAATGACAGGCTATCCTAAAGAAAAGATAGTGCAACCCAGAAAGCTCAGCAGAGGTGATCCTAGGATCAGAACCCCACTGGATAGAAGTCCCAGTGATGTAAGACAAGACATCACTCAACTCGGGAGACACATCATAAGGAAAGACAGGATTCTGGACCAAAGGTACCCCTAGAGCATCAGCCACTACCTTGGGAGTAATGGTGTACTCTATGCCTCGTATCCAACTCTTTACCAAAGTGTTGGAATCATAGATGCGGATAGAGATGTTCGAAAAGAACTCTCTAATCAAGGCAGAAGGTGGAGGAGGATCAGAAATATCCACCAAGGGTAACCAGCCCCGACGCTCAAAGTTTGCCCTAATGGCAGGATCAAGTTCATCTAAGAGAACAGAACGCTCAGCCCAAATCTTTCTCCTTAAGTTTAGCTTCTCATAAATCTCTTGATTTTTCTCACTCGGAAACTTCTCACGGTCAAAGGAAGGAGGGGGTGGAGAAGGTGAGGAAACATTCCTACGGGCTCTAGTCTTCCTAGGCATAGTGCTAAGGAAAGGACAGAGATACAAAGAGAAAACCAAAAGAACATAAGAAAACAAAACCAATGGCAGACTGCAAGTTAGCACAATAAAAAAATAGAGAACAAAAATCTATATGATGCATGAACAATAACAATGTTGTGATGCATGAACTAATGCAGTAAACACAGTTCAAATTAAGTTCAATTACACAAAATTGGCTTGAACATAGAGTTTCTTAACAAAAACCCTAAAAAATTTGAAAGACCACTTGAAAATTTTGCAACAAATTGATGAATTGATCATTACACAAGGTTGAAAACAAATTAGAATAACCAATTTTATCAATACAACAAGCCAATTTCATCAATTAAACCTTAATTGAACAAAATCCCCAATTCGGATAAATTAGAAACCCTAGAATTTGAAATTTTTCACAAAACCCAAAATTGATCAAATTAAACTATCAAGATCATGTTTATAGCATGTCCCCACAAAAACCCATTGATCAATTTCACAAAATTTGGTTTGAATCAACACAAATCCCAAAAAGAAAAAGGTCCAAAATTTTGAGCAAAAATGCATGAAATATGTAAATAAACTCAAAAAGGAAGGACAAAACAGACTTACCGGCTTGAGGAAAGAGAAATTTTGCAAAAATTTTAGAGGAAAACGACAAAAATTTGACTGTGGAGCCTTGCCTCGTCGGAAAGAGAAAGAAAGTTTGAAAAAAACTTTTGAAAAAGTGTTTGGAATCAATCAAAGAACAGTGTTTTAACACCTGATTCGCGACATTCGATTGATTGAAAAACACATTCGATTGATCGAATCAAACAGTCATTTTGAAACAAATTAAAGCACTTTTTCGATCGATCGAAAATCAGAATGGATCGATCGAACTGGACAAAGGCTCACAAATTTTTTGAGAAAAATCACAGTTTTGAAAATCACAAACCATATTTGGAAAACAACTCCTCAAAGCATTAAACTTATTGAAACAAAATGCATGAGTATAAGATGGAATGCTTTTTCAAAAACCCAACTTTTAATCCCAGTTTCTCTAAAAAAAATTTCAGCCATTCTTCCTTTAAATTCTCAAGCAAAAAAAATGTTTTGCATAATTCCCAAGGTATTTTCAAACTTGGTTAGTCAGACCAAAAACACACACAATAACATGTACAAAGTTTAGCAAAGAGTAACTTGTATAGTGTGTGCAACTAGCAAAAGCTTGAGATACATGTGAGGTGATATGTGAATAGCAATCAATCACAAAGTCTACAAAATTCATCACATAGAATTTAAAAGAGACTATCACTTAAAGAGTTACATCCTATAACTCCCACATCTCCTAGAACATAAGCTTGCAATCATGTAAGTTTCTTGAATTTTGCCCCATTATTAGGTGAAATTTGGCATCAAGCCTAATGGTACACACCAGTTTAAATTATGTGAATTGGCATCAAGCCTAATAGTACACACCAGTTTTAAGCATTAAGCATTTAACAGAGGCTACACCTTATGTTCTTTTTGTGCATGTGCTACACTTTCTCGAGCACAAAATCTTATGATATGCACTAAGGTGTTCATGATTGGCTAGTGAACAGTAGTGAGATGGTTATTTATGCCTTTCTCAAAAGGATCAAGTCCGACAGTCAAATAACATGTGACTTCAAGATTAAGACAAAGTGATAAACACCATAAACATCTTTCCCACACAACATGCACTACAAAGCTTCAACTAGTAAAGTGCAATAAATAAGCTCATCAAAGCTAAACAAGGTACATAAGACATGTTCTGTGTAAATAAATTGACCAACCTTGTTTTCAAAAACGAAGAAACATAATGTCAAACATATTTTTGCTTTCTCCTTTTCTCCTTTTTTTTTTTTTATTAAAAGAGAAAACAAATAAATCCTAGAATGAAATGCATGAATGTTATGCAATGCAAATCCTAGAAACAAAAACTAAAGAAACACAAAAACCAAAGAACAATGGTCACAAGGGAATGAGCAATGAAGCACAAGGACCATGTCAGAAAGACTCAATTAGGTCGAGTCTTTTGCATCCAAAACTTTTTAGATGCACCACGAGCATTAGAGTTCCTATTCACATTCGAGTGATTTCCAACTCCAGGTTTGGAATAAAGGTTCAACACCTTTACCAATTCACCAATAAGTGCCATAGGATCTTGTGCTTGAGGCACAGACACTTTTGGTTTATTTGCTCTCTTAGCAGCTTGAAACTTGTAACAGTTAGGACGAATGTGTCCAGACTTACCACAATAATGACAAACCCAAGCAGGTTTACCATGCATCTTGTCCTTGGGTAGGGTAGTCTCCTTAGGTTTAGACTCTCCCAGATCAACCCTAATCTTCCTAGGGGGTGAAACTTCTACAGGATTGACTACCTCACTCACAGGAGGTTTGACAGTTTCACTCACAAACTCGCTCACAGAAGGTTTAGAAGAAGATGAAGGAACAAAGTTCATGGAATGAGGAGTAGACATAGAGATGCTTTCAACATATCCTAACCCAGATTTATCAGAAGGATACTTTTGAACATTCAGCATGTGATCAAGTTTAGAACTAGCAGATCTAGCAACAGATCCGCCGCCGCCACCTTCACTATCCCGTCCACCTCCACCATCTACATCGCCACCGCCGCCACCACCACCCTTACCATCCCCTCCACCACCTCCATTTGCATCACCACCATCACTAGGGCTGTACACGGTGCGGTGCGGTCAATTTTGGAAGGCTTTTTTGCACCGCACCTACAGGGGCGGTTTTTCCTCATCCCTGACCGCACCTCATCTTTGGAGGGTTGGGAACCAGTCTACACAAGGTGTGGTGTAAGATACCAGTTCGGTGCAGTTAGTTTGGTTAATTTCTCATTTTTTTTAGGTACCAAACACAATGCAATTAACAACCCCAAACCACATCATGCTCATTAAAAAAAACCCAAATATTCTATAAAAAATAAAAAAACGAAAGAAAACTACAAACAAATTCACAATATTTTCTCAAACATAACCCATTTCCAATCACAAAAAACTAAACCAAACCCACAAAAGATCAAACAAACACCATTGAAAATAAATTACATAAACAAACCTAGTAGAAAGCATTGCATTTGTAAGGAGAAGCATCTAAACTCTGAAGTCAGAACATCACTAGAAACTTACGGAAGTTGAGGCGAGAGAGAGAGAGAGGAGCTGTGAAGAACTGAAGATTTTGCTGGGACTGGGAGTCTAGGAGAGGGAGACTAATGAGAATGAGGGAGAGAGAGAGGAGATGGGTAAATAATCCTAGGGTTTAAAATTAAAACGTCATCGTTAGTAGCTAACAATAGTTTTTTTTTTTTTTTTTTTTTAATCTGATGATAAAACAACGTTGTTTTGGAGCCGGTATTAAAATTTAATATTAGACACTAAAACGAAGTCGTTTTAGTGGCAAATTGTATATTATAAAAAAAAAAAAAATAAAAAAAAAAAACCTAACTTTTTTTCTTAACTTACCTAGTGCCGTTTCCTTCTTCTTCTCCCTTGCTTTTAGTTCTCATGTCTAGCTTTCAACTTTCAGCTTTCAGTTTTCTTCTCTTTACACTAATACATATTACATATATTTTAAATCATAGTGTGTGTATACATATATATCGGTGTGGTGCGGTTTCTCATTGGAGTGCAAAATAGCCACCACTCACTGCACTAGTCGTCTTCGGTTTGCCCATATCGTCGCCGATCATCGCGCTGGATACCTACAAAGAGGCTTGAAAACGGTTAGATCAGTTCGACGCCGGCTGGTTTCATCGGCGCCGGTCAAATCCTGAACAGGCCTAACCACCGCCACCATCTCCATCACCTCCACCGCCAAAATCTCCACCACCATCCTCACCATCCCCTCCACCACCTCCACTCACATCACCACCACTGCCACCATCTCCACCACCACCGCCACCTCCCTCACTATCCCCTCCACCACCACCATCTCCATCACCTCAACTACCAAAATCATCACCATCGCCACCACCTTCCTCACTATCCCCTCCACCACCTCCATCTCCATCCCCTCCACTGCCAAAATCTCCTCCACCACCACCACCCTCTCCATCACCGCCACCACCAAAATCTCCTCCACCACCTAAATTATCTCTACCACTACCACTACCACCAATAATTATCTCATAATGACAACTAATCCCCCACTACCACGGTTGCCTTTTCCTCCACGTGCCTACTACTACCACCAAATTGTTATTACACTTAAAGTTTACTGTTGTTTCAAATTTATTCTAAGAATAAATGCTTCCTTATTTGGACGTCGAAGTGTGGCAAAGTTTGTTATCTTTGTATTTACAAATATGTATTTTAATGAATAATGATCTCTAGTAGAGATCGTGAATCTGTGTATGAAGCACTCAATGTATCAAACTATTTGAAGCAATGTGACTTTACAATTCAAGTTCTAATTTTTTTTTTTATATTAATTATATTGCATGCATGAAATAATGATCTCATGGTTGCTGCAAATGATGATAAGATATTCCAGTTCATTCATGGAAAAAAATCATGAATGTCTTTTGATGGCAAAAAATGAACTGAATTTTGTTATCATTATATAAAAAAATAAATATATTAATACATGAAAGGTACACAGTTTTTTTTTTTTTTTTGCATATAAAATGTTACTTAATATAATTCAACTTAATCATTTATGATACATCAAAATGGAACTCTCTAGTTAAAAAAAAAAAAAAAGAACTCTAATAAAAAATTTAAAAAAAAATTGAAACTCGATACTCATTTTCTGAGTTCGATCATCTATGATTATTTTTGCACTACATTTCACTATAATTTGGGCTGTGATAATCCTTGCTTTTGTCTGTGTAGGATTATCATCGTACACCACAAATGAACATCTGAAGAGGTTGTTTTCGCGATTTGGGGTAGTTACAGAAGGTATGTTATGTGTGCAAGTCACTGATTTTTTTGTTTTTAGTGTTTGTGTGTGAGGAATATTATTTGGTTGGTTTTTGCTCTCTGAGATTGTTTTAACTTTTTTCTGTAGCTAGGTTAGTTAAAGACCCAAGAACCCAAAGGTTTTGGCTTTGTCACATACGAATCAAAGGTAGAGGCTCAGAGGCTTTGAAGGCCATGAATGGCAGGGTATCATCTTTCTCTCTCTGCGTTATAGAACTCAATTATTTAACTTAAAATACTATTACAATTAATTCTAATGCAAATCCATATGTAATTTAATCTGGTTTTATTAGAATGTCTGGGTTAAATATTCAAATTACTGATCGGGTGTTGCGTATAATAGTAAATTGATGGGGTTTTTCCAATAGTTAGGAATAGGGAATTTGTTTTTTAGTTTGTCATTGATTGGTTTTCTTAGTAATTTGGACCGAATGGATCTCTTCCCCCCATAAAAGAGGGTGAAGTTTTAGGTCATGAAGTTCATCTGTATGGGTGCCTGAGATGTGTTTACCTATGGAAAATGAAAGGAAGAGTCGTTTGAACATTTGTTTGGTTCATAATCATATTTTAGGGGAAGATGAAGGTAAGGAAAATGGATGATCAGAAGAAATTCTTAAGAAGTCAAAACACATAATTAAGGTCTTTGAGAAAATGAGGTTGACACTCTTGCAAGTATTTAACTATGATTAGAGCAAATGCATTGTCGTGTTTGTTTTAGTGCAATACATAGCAATTTGAGGTTTGCAATAGCTATGGAGGGGTTTTTCTTCTATGAATTTAGCTCAAAGTCCGAGCTTATCCAAAAAAAAACTTTAATGTCCAACTTAGATGAAAGAGCTTATTCATGCCGGGTTAGACTTTCGAAGATTCATATGATCTTTTATGGCCTGTTTGGATGTTTAAAAAAGGAGGGGGAGTAGAGTAGAGGGAGGGAGAGTAATCTAATTACCTTGTTTGGAAGTTTTTTAAGGAAGGAGAGGGAGGGGTTTGGAGGAGTTTGGAGGGGTTTGGACTCCCTCTAGCCCCCCATTTTTAATTCCCCCAAATTGGAGAGATTTGGAGGGGGAGTAGAGTACATAAACTATTGACCAAGTAAATTACCTAATTTACCCTTATTATATTAACAAAATTACACAAGGAGAAAGGCTAATTACTCACTTCCCCCTTACTAATTTTAAAAACATCCAAACAAGGTGGAGGTAAATCATTCTCCTCTACTCTCCTCCCCACTACTCCCCTCCCCTCTACTCTCCTTTACTCTCCTCCCTCTCTAAACTTCCAAACAAGCCATTAATTAGTAATTTGGTATTACCACAGAGAACTGTAGTTGGTGTCTGGACCCAGAGAAAGTGAGAAAGGATGCACCCTTCTGCTTTGAGTGCTTGTCCAATCATTTTAGATATTCAGTCATTTAAGAGGAGTTGGAGTATGGTGTTTTTTCTTTTTGGGGCCCACCAGGTTATGCCAAGGGGGGTGCGTTGTGGAGCTTTTTAGCAAGTTGCCAAGGCAGGTTTGGTAGATGCAGCAATATTGTGATTTGGAGTTGTCTCATGTGGTGCATTTGGAGCGAGAGAAATGCTAGAAATTTGAAGGATGTGAAAAACTCATTCTCAATCTGAAGCTTTTTTTCCTTAAATCTTTATTTGAGTAAATGAATGCTTCTGCTCTATTCTATTTTGCCCATATGCTGAGATGCGTGACAGTTATACTTGTAGAGCTTAATTTTGGTGTACCTGTGTACATGGATTACGCCCCCTTTGTGTTTAATCATAGAAACATTTACTTATAGAAAAAATAAAAAGAAGAGAGCCCAGATACCCTCAACTTATATTGTTAGGAATTGTATCTCTGTATGTAAGTATTTACTTTCATTTCCTTTTTGTTGGTCTATACCATCATTCAAAGATGTTAATGATTCAATCTTATCTGCACAAGAAAAGAAAATTCAACATTACGTACCAAGTCTAATAAATTGGCAAACATTTATGTTGTACTTAAATATTTAAATTGTGCCAATCTGTACTAAATGGAAATCTTACATACAAAGTCCAATAAATTGGCACACATTTAAGTGAGAACAAATTTTTGTCATAATGTTCTGATTTATGGTAGTTGATTTCCATTCTTTTGCTGATGAGCATTATGCATACCAAAACCAAAAACATGGTAACACTTCTTTTTTTAAGGCTAATTATGTTTGAAAATTTGTCATTATTATATAATCCATGAATACGACTGTGATGAGGAGAAGGTATATCCTATGCCCACTGCATGCAGCAGGTCTCTCACAACGTGTGGGGCCAACCAGCCCATGTGCTGTGAGAGTACCTGTTGTATACAGCAGGCACAGGATATCCTTTCACCTGTGATGCGACCTCTGGAGCACTGTAACTTTGAACATATGTACTTATTTAACAGTCGGAGGCGACGGGTCATTATGCTTTAAAATGTTAGTACGTAATGGCTGTTCAATGTTGTTCCATCATTTTTAATCATTCGTAATGATTTTTAAGATAGAAAAATGTTGGACTTTTATTGAATATTTATTCATTGTAAGTAGGCATTAAATTAAAAATTTTAAAATAAATAAATCTTATCTCGTCTTTAAGGTGGGCATGTGAACTTATGTTACTTCATTCACAAAGGCTAAAAGAGTTCAAGCCCTAGTGATTGACTGATAGTAGATGTGGGTGTTATTATGTATTTTTGCTGGAGTGTAATTATAGAGTAATATGTATTAGATTTTGTTTTGCATCTCTTTTGTTTGTATGGTATTGATGGAAATAGCCTTACCAAGATCATTACTTCAATTAGCCTGTAGCAGCTTTTTCATCTCAAATTTTCTTATCCAGCAAAAAAATAAAAAATAAAAAGAAATCCCATAGTTTTGGAGTATAGTGTATTTTGTTTGTTTGTTTTTCAGTCTACATGGCAACTACTTGGAGTTTTAACTTTTAACCTTCCAAAATATGCAGTAACAGCTCAAATTTTATCAACATTGCTGCACTTTGTGCTTAACTTCATATTTAATGTCTTCAAAGCACCAAATGCCAGTTTATCTTATTATTTTCTTTACTCTTGCACAGATAGTTGATGGAAGACTGATATTTGTGGAAGTTGCAAAGACTGAAAAACCTAGAGAGGATGCTACCTCACAATAATGAGGCTCTTTTTTTTTTTTGCTCCGTGCAGAGATCTGTGTGACAAATGCCGTTGAGATTTAGTGTCAAATGACTAATAGATAGTGTAAAACAAAGTAGCCCCCCAATTTTTTTCAATTCTTCTCTCTTCTTGCTACCAAAAGAAAGAAATAATATGCATATTTCTTTGGAAATTAGAATGCATGCTAGTTAATTTCTTCTTTCTAGAACAGAACTTTTAGTTTGTTTGAACTTGTAACACCACACGAGCAATGTGCAATATCGTCTGATTCTTATTATTTACCAAAAAGCAAGTTGTGTTTATTAAATACTGATATGGTTCTTATTGAGTTAAAGATCAGTTGAAGTGGGGCACCTTAGCTACTCATGATTTTTATGCTTTTGGAATATAAAGGGGGAAATGGTGTTCCGAAGTCTAGATGATCTTAGGAGCCTTAAGGTAGTAAACTGTAAACCCTAAGATAAAGGAGTGCAAAAACATCTTGATTGGAAATAGAAAAGTGTAGTTATGAGGTTACTGCATCAAGAGATGGATAACTATCCCGACTTTGAGCAGGGTAAAGTTCTCACTAATTGTACATGTAAAGGATATTAGTACAGTGACTTATGAAATGTATTTCACATTGCCACAAATTTGGAAATCATTAAAATTTTCCCACACCTTTGCCGGGTTCAAAAAAAATAAAACTTAAGGTGGAATGGGGAATAGGCGAATAGCTTTGCCCTACTTGGTACATTTAACATTATGCTGTTAGTATTGTAATACAAGATTCAGAACACAAATTTCACTTAATTTCTCGGGAAAATAAATAAATTTATCAACACTATCTAGGTATAACTCCTAAGACTTTTCAGGCCATGATGTGATTCGCCTCAACGCAACTATCCCTGTTGAAATAAGCAAAATAAGTTTTCATTCACCGCTAACAGTGAATATGGTTGCGAATAAAGCATGCTAAATGCAAAATATTATATTGAACTTTCAATAACCTTAGAGCCCTTTATGTGCTCAACCGTTAAGCTAAAATGGACAGTTTAGGAATTATTGATAAACCACTTCCATAAACAGATAAACCGTCAGCACAGGGAGATTTGACACTCCAAATTCTAAAATCCTCAAAAAGGATGGAAAAAATTCATCCTCTTGAAAGTGTCTCTTTAAGAAACAGGTTTGTTTGTTTGTAGTTAACAATATGCCAAGGCCCCATCAAAAAAAAAAAAAAAAACAATATGCCAAGGCTGTAACATGTATAGGATCCAGCTGCAAGTCCACTGAATTGAGTCAACCTTTAGCAGCATCCAGCTTCTCATTTACTTCTGAAACACATAAAGACTTGGAGATGCAACCATGACAGTTCACCGACATACAATACATGCATAAGCTCAAATTAAAGGAATTTATGATAAGTTTCTACCTCCTGGCCGACCACCAAAGATAAAGATCTGAATCCCTAGATTCCATCATACCATCAAGCAAATGGCCATAGCAGTGAGGTAGGCATAAAAACTCAGCCAGTGACCCCCCACCCCCACCCTCTTTCCTCTTTTTTCAGTATTTAATTGGCACAAGGAAGTATGAAAAGAGCTATTTGACATTTAGAATGTGATACTGCAACTTCGATACCCTTTCAGTGTTTTAAATTCTAATGCATAAAAAATGACCTACCCAACAGATGAGATAGCTTATAGCTTCATCAATTAATCTCATGGCAAAAGCCACATAATGTTAGCGGAACTGAGTCCCAACCTTCCTCCATGCCTCAAAGTGCTTGTACCTGAGATCCAAGTTGCTACCCCCGGTGTGCATAATGCACACGGATATTTCTGCCATCCAACATCTGAAGAGGATCATAAAATGCTAGTAAATCACATTAATTTCGATTTGAGATTAGGCCCTTAACAGGGCTCTTTGCAAGGCATAAATAAATAATATCATGCCAAAGTAAATTTACCTGACCATCCATTTCTTTTAGAGCTATGGTGGCAGTAGTCTCAGAAGTGAACCGCACAAACCCATACCCTTTTGATCTTCCACTGACGTGTTCACATATAACTTTAACTGCTAAATATGACAAGAGCATAACACCCTCAAGTAAATTCATGGTCATCAAACCTAAAAGCATTAGTAATAAGTTACAACCAAATAATCTAATACATTACCTTCAATTATCTCGCCATGTCGTCCAAAAGCATCCTTTAGAACAGCTTCATTAGTATCATAGGAAAGTCCTATAATCCAAAAATTAACATTACTCTCACAAAATTCGGCCATGAAGTACTGATATTCTCAGGAGACCAGGATATAAAGACTCACAAAATCTGAACCATTAATTTAATCTCATGACTGGCTAGAATTTTAACAACTCCACGAAGGAGTTAACTACAGAGAATCCTGATCCCGAAAAACTTGTTATGCCAAACCTATTGATCTGTGTATTCCATTTGGGCATGTGAGAATTCAATTGGCCTCTCTCATTTGATTAAGTGTAGGACACAGGACCCAGAAACTTAATATATCAAATGAACACTAAAACCACTGAACCTAATTATTTATACCATTTTGGAACCCAAACCAACAGAAATTATGTGCGCTCGGTCAAAATTTTAAACTATTGCATATTTTATATTCGCATCCTGGAATAACATATACTAGAGAAAATTGATAGCAAATAGATCTCAATTAAATTAATAATTTTCTCAATCGAGCAATTTTAGGAATATGAGTTTGATATTGAAAATTCAAAAAAAGATAAAGATAAATTGAAAAGTGAAAGTTAGAAACGACCTCCAACAAATAACTTGGTGGAAGAGTGGCGGGCCCACAACCATCTGCCTGAACGGAACGTCGTACGGCAAATACGAGCACCATCTTTCGAGCACTGCATTTTCTGTTATCGTTGCAAAGACGAACACTACCGGCAGAGAAAACGGTGGTCGTTTCAAAAGAAGTAGCAAAAATAAATAAGATAACGTTTAAATATTTTATTTGAATTTTTTTTCCCATTTAACCTTAAATCTCTAAGAATTTTGTTAGTTGTCACATTTCAAAACAAATTGGAAAACTATCATCTCAAGTTTTTAAAATTCGATTTCAATAGTGGAACTTGAGCTATTAATCCTTGAGTTCTGGAGTTTTAAAACAGCTTACGTGGACAAATTTTCCACGTGGAATTACAAACTCGAGTTACAGAAACTCAATTTCTCAACAATCAAAATCTCAAAATTTCAAACACTTTCAAACACGTTTTCAAAAACACAAAACACTCACTCAGACACTCACTCACTCTCAAACACTCTCCTCCTTCAGACACCCAAACCCTCACTCTACCAAAGATGCTCCTCTCATTGGTGGCCAGAAAACCCTCAGTCATCCCCTCTCTCTAAGAACAAAGTCCATTAACCTTACCCTTTAGTCAAAATCCCGTTTTGTCAAAATCCCTCCTTGTTTGTCTCCTTTCAACATCCCAGGCTTATATATATTCCACTAACAAAAGTTCAGATTTTTTTCAACATCCCAGGCTTATATATATTCCACTAACAAAAGTTCAGATTTTTTCTGTGTATAGGTATCTCTGTCTTTCTGTAACACCCCATAGAGCACCCAAGTTTCAATTTTTAAGTTATATTTTTTCATTTCTACGTTCATTTAACCATTACTAGCATCCCTACATTTCCTAAAGTATTCCTAAAATTCTTCTTCTTCTTCTTTTTCTCTCCCTGATAATAACCCTAAAAATCGTAACTTGCATCAGATTCTTAATTAAATCTTCCCTTCTTAAAGAGTAAATATATGCAACAACTCTTCACCATTAGATCCAAAGCTACGCCAAGAGGGAGACTAATCTGAACTTTGCAAGTCACAAACATTTTCATAAAGCTGCTCAATTGAGGTATCAACAACCTCATTAGCAAGAAAATCAGCAGCCGCAATCCCAGGGCTTTGTGGACTTGTTTTCTTCGGTGACTTTTATTTTCAACTAAATTTTCCTTGGTTGGTGTAGAATTCTCATTTAGTTCATTTACAACCCCTTTTTCATGAATTTCATCCATAACAATGCCGGGCATTTTAATGTACCCAAAACGATAAAAACTCCATTTGACAAAATCAAGAAAAACATATACTTTTACAAAACTCTCCATTTGAGAATACAAGCTCTTCAATAAATTCCAAATATTCAATTAACATTTACTTAACATATGTTAGAAAAAGTAAATTAAACACAGAGGACTAATGCAATACAACACCAAAGACTTCAACTTGCAAACAAAACTTATTTTGCTTATTTCAGCAGGGATAGTTGCGTTGAGGCGAATCACATCATGGCCTGAAAAGTCTTAGGAATAAGTCAAGCAGAATAACTAACAAAACTGGAAAAAAAATCATAAATAAACTCTAATAGGACAATAGAATACATGCCACTTGTCAAGCATCATATACTTGGGAAAATTGAAAAACTATAAGATAAGGAAAACACTAGAAGAATAATAAGAATAATTATAATAGTACCAGGGGAAAAAAAACTTAATAAATTCTAATACGAGAAAGACATAGTAGTACAAGATTGACCAAACCAATTTTACAACTACCAGATTTGTGGAAAGAAGAGGCTCAGATCCTCAACAATTAATTAAGACTTAATGAAGAGTTCACTTTGTTGATACCTGAAAGTTCAAAATGGGTATGAAACACCCTTGAACGTTTAGACCCCAAAATACAAAATTACCAATTCAAGCTTTATATCAAACAATTAATGTACGGAACATGATAACAAGCTTATAACAGAATTGATAAACAATCTAAGCCAAATATAAACATATCCATAACAGTAAATATAAGGCAAAGATAAAGGAAAGAAAGATGCAAACACACGGACAACACACGATATGTTATCGAAGAGGAAACCGAAGTCCTCGGCGTAAAACCTCTCCGCCGCCCTCCAAGCGGTGATAAAATCCACTAAAGAATATAGTTGGGATACATGAACAGCAGAAGACCCTCCAAGCCTAATCTACCCAAGTACCTAAGCCCTCCAAGCTTCTTGCTCCAACGAGGTTACGCCGAACCTATTTCTTCTTTAGCTTCCCGGATTCCGCTACTTGACCATAGCATCAACCAATGCATATTGGTTCCTTCCCAAACTACTTCCCAACAGTACCAAATAAACCTTCTCACAGACGTGAGTGTGGTGAGATAAGGATTTGATAAAAGACCTCTCAAGGGTATGACAATGGAGAGGAAGAGAGTAGAGGAATTTGTAGAGTTTCTTAGATGAAGATTGGGGATGAGGCAATCTTGTTTTGCTCTAGGGTTTTCTCTCACAAAATTCTCTCTGGAAGCTCTCTCAAAATGATGGGTATAAGGGTGTATATATAGTAGGGTGAGAAGGGAATGCAAAACGTCAGTTTTTGCCAAACAGGGCAATTTGGCGACTTGGTCTCGCGGCTTGTCCAAGTCGCGAGTTCCAGTCGCGACGTAACGGCCTGGCCAGCCTGGGACTTTTGTCCTGTAGCATGACAGCTGGCGCAATTCTTCAGCTTCCCAGTGTGTCTCTCACGTGCCAGCTTTTGGCGGCTTGCCAGTCGCGATCCACCCGCGAGCCCTAGCCGCGAAGCTCTGTTTTTCTTGCACACTCTTGAGCTTTTCTTCACATCTTCTCACACACTACCTTTACAATTTTCCCACCTAAATACAGGGTTACTAAGTGCTAAATTACAAGCAAATTGGTCACGGAATAAAGCCAATTAGATGGTTGATTAAATTCAACCTTACAATCTCCCCCTTTGGTTATTCCATGACAAAACCCTACAACAGACTCTAGACTTAAACATGAGTTGGGAACAGTTGGAAAACTCACTCACACCTAACTCTAGATTCTGTAAAGCTCTTGAACATATGAATAAGTAACTCCTGAAACACAATAACATAGCAATATCATTGTATGCAAAAAACTTAATATGCATATGGAGCAAAATAAACATGATCAAGCAAAAATGAACATAAGCATAAAAGCAATAATTCATGGCAAGATCAACAATAGTAGTCACTTAAGCACAAGTGATTACTATGTTCATTCACACAAGAAATGAACATCCGGACATGCAAAAATGATAAACTCAATTGAAGAGCATCATTTGCAAGTCCAACACTCAACCAATGCATACAAACATATATGCATCTAGGAACAATCCTACAAGGGCACAAGAGTGTTGTACTTAAGATAATGCAAGGCATTAACAAGTACCAAAGCACAAAGCACAAAGGCTGCATATGCAAAGTTTTGCAAATACATGGCACAAACCATAAAAGCCTACAAACAGTGCATTGAAAACAAAACAACCCTTAAAGCTTACATAAACAACATGGGTACAAATTAAACAACATAAAGTGCTAAAACTGAAAAACATCATATAATATATATTCTGAAATAAACAACTACCACCACAGTATTTTGAGTTAACAAAGTTTTATATACAGAAAAACAACTGAAAAAAAATGATGAAGAAATCTCCCCCTCAAAACGAGCACTCCCCCTCAAGAGCTGCCCTAAAAATTCTCCCCCTTTTTGACCGAAATGGCCAAAGGGTCACAGTTGCAGCTTTGTGAAAATGCCATCAACTTGAGCTGCTAACACATCAATTTGGTCCTGCATGACAACGAATCTCTCCGACTGCTCTTTCTGGCCATCTCTGAGGGTCTTTTCCATTTCCTTAAGACGTTTGTGAAGGTTATCAAAGAGCATTTGCAACTTGTCAGGCTGAGGAGCAGACTGTGGTTGTGTAGTGCCTGGTTGCTGTGACGCATGGATGGTATGAATAGGTGAAACTTGCTCAGGAGTAGAGGAAGTAGCAGAAAATAGATGTGCACTCTTTGGAGCTTTAGATGAATGACTCCTGCTGGCCTGTAGAGTGAATATAGAGATTGGTCGAGGACGAGCAATCATGTTCCCAAGTGAGGGAAGAGTATATGGGCACAGATGTCAATGGTGGTGCCTGTGATGAGATCACATAGAAATTGAGCCCTTCCAAGGTTTATATACACTGTGTTGGTCAACGGATAGAGGTTTGAAAACATAATCAGCTTTAATGTTGTCAAATTAGGTGAAAACTTAGTAGTACTAATTGATGTGCCGGTGCTTGAAATGTCATGGTCAGGACCAAGAATTTGGAGAATGTCCTGAATCACTGGAGTACGATCATCATACGGAGTTAGGTCGGCATCTGCAGGTCGTGTGATGTGGAGAAGTTCAGCTATGGTGTCTGGATTAATGATGAACTCCGTTCCTCTTACCAGACAATGTAGTTCAGTCTCAAGATCAACTGTGTTGGCGAAACATTCCTTCACTAGTTCAATCATCGGATCAACAAAATTTCTAAATAATGCTGCCCAATCTTTTGTCTCGAAGATCCGAGGGACAAAAGTTGTGTCCAAAGTGTCAAATCTGACCACCCGTTCCACTATAGGAGTCCCTTGGTCAAAAATGCTGGAGTAGGCATCTAGGTGCTGCGGAGTTCTAAACAACTCAATATTGAGTTCAGTAGATGGCTGTGAGGAAGACCGTGTTCTTTTTGCAACAGGTACTGTTTCTTCTTCTGACATCACCTCTTTTCCTTTAGAGGATTGTTGAGACATCTGTAAGAGAGCAAACATACAGCAAAGTACCAAATGCAATACCACAGGGAATCAAACATTAGATAACATAGTGGCGGTTAAATAGTGACAAGAGTTTTCACAAAATCACAACAACAAAATATTAACTACACTAACAACAGCACGGAACACAGACAAACTGAGTACAAGTAACATCTCTGAGTAAAAACTCACAAGATTACTCATGACAAAATGCCAAACGTGTGATATGAAGGATGCAACACATTCTTGAACCACATCATAAACACAGTCTCTCAATAAACAAACACGTGAAAACACATAAGAACCATAGCATAGTCAAGATAAAACCATCAAAACACATCCACACTAAACCCATTTTACACATGTTCAAACCCATTAAAACTCATCAAAACAGGGACACTTTTTACACCAAAAAGATACTTGAACCAAGTACAATGAAGGGAGATAGAAAGAACCCATACCTTTTTCTTGCTGTTTGATGAAGACATGATGCAAAAATGAATTCTTTTACAGTGAGACACGGAGTGTTTGAGAGAGAAATGGGGAAGACAATGAACAGTCACAAAACTTCGAGGGAAAAACTGAAAAGCAGTTTTAAAACTGTCTTCAAAACGCAAAACACGCGTTTTTCGCAACTGGATCAAGTCGCCAGTAAGTCGCCAGGTTAAGCCGCGAAACACTGTGAAGAAAAGAAACTTGAGAATTTCTCTAAGTGTTTTTCGCAACTGGAAGGCCTACCCGCGAGATAGTCGCGATATGAGCCGCGAAAATCCCTGAGTACCTCTCGCGACTGGACCTTCCACCCGCGAACCAATCGCCACACTGACCCGCGAAAAGTGCAAAACTCAAATTTTGAAAAAATTTTCTAAGTCTTTTTCGCGATTAGAGCATTTACTCGCCAGTTAGCCGCGACAAATCTCTGAATGATCTTGTGACTGGGACATGCGACTGGGCCAACCCGCGACTTAGTCGCCAGAACAGGGCAACACTGTTTTTGAAATTTTTGACATTTTGTAAAAGCAAAGTACTTTCCAAAAACAAAACAAAACACTCAAAAATCTTTTTGTGTTTGATCAACAAAGATTGAGCATGTGAAAACACATTTAATCAAGTATAATCACACAAATGAATATGGCATTCATTGAACATAGACTTGTGTGTTGTGTGTGGATATCAAAAATGAGATAGTCCTTAGTCCAATGTGAAGCTTCAATGATCAATTCAATCAAGGCATACACAACTAGCACTAGATAATGTGACCTATCTCAATTATAGAAACATGCATATATGACCTTCCACAAGTACTTGATAACAATTCTTTGAAGCTTTTCATTTGGCTCCATATCCAACATATCATTTGCAACTTTTGAGCAAAGAAAATCTCATTGTGAGATAGATGCCTGAAATTTTTGATATTTCAATTGATGAATTAGCCTTTGGCTTTGTGAGCATCACACATTTTATTTTGGTCGCTTTCCCTTTTTCCTAGTCAAATACTAGTATGTGCGACAGGCTTTTGCAGCTCTATATCTCTTTTCATTTGGAGATTTACATTTAGAGAGCTCTTTTAAAGCATAAAAATAAAAGGTGGGAAGATATATAGGCATGAGTCTATGCATGTCTCAAGATCAACAAAACCATTCACTAATAATTCATGACAAGGTTGAAGATCTATTTACAACAATCACATAGATTTCAGAATTTCTTCCACAAAGATATGAGTGCATGAGAGACAAGCTAAGCTCGTTAAATGCACAAAGCCATAAGTACAAAGGTACAAGGCAAAACATGCTTGAAGACAGAACTCAACAAAGTGATCAAACTTTTTGGATTTTCAACTTTTTATGTGTTTTTGGATTTTTGACACAAAAACAGTAAAAAAAATTTTAAACACAAACAAACCACAAATTAAACAAATGCTCAAAAACACAAAGCAAATAACCAATCTTATCCACAAAGCATAGGAAGAATTGATGCATGGACATGTTATAATGCTTATGCATGAGAACCCTTTGTCACCCACATGTCACGTGCGTTTGGGGTGATATCCTTGACGGATCGGGTACGAGAGTTAGGACTTTCAAACCTCCTGTTGAAGCTCTCCAAGCAAGTGGTGAAGGCGCCAATCATTTTCACCACGTCCGTCATTCTGGGATCACGGTTTTGGCTCCTTGATTGCTCACCACCCCAAGACCTCAAGTCATTTCTTCTTCCTCGTGACCGAGGTACACTCGCATTGTTGTCAGCTCTTAGCTTTTGACAGTTGGGTCTAGTGTGTCCTTGCAGTCCGCAATAGTGACAAATATAGTTTATTCTAGGACCCTGCTGCTGTCTTGGAAGAGATCTTCCTCTAGCTCCAAATCTGACTTCAGATTGATTTCGGGACTTGTTAAACACCCGTTGATTAGCCACATTCTTTTTCTTCTCGGCCTCAACTATCTCTGGAGTAGGCTTATCAACAGCCGTCTCTTTGGTTTTCACAAACTTTACTTCCTTGGTGACTTTGGCTGATGAGCTGCTCCCTCCGATATATCCCAACCCGGACTTGTCTGAGGCATGTTTTTGGGATGAAATAACATCATCTAGCTTCCTGGAGGAGATCCTATCTACCTTGGCATGAGCTTGTACTACCTCTTGCTCAAGGAATCTCACTTTAGTGTAAGCTTCTGATAGCTCACCATTAAGTGTTTCAATTTCACATTTAGCTTCCTTATATCGTGCCAGAAGACTTTTGTAATCTTCCTCAGCTCTCTTCATCTTCTTGATGGCTGCATTAGCCACCTTAGCATATTCACCGGTCTTCTCAAGGAGTGAGTTGTAAGTCTCTTGCAATCCCACTGTTTCTCCAACTTCCTCATCTTCAGACTCCTCGACTATTCCCACTGACTCCAAATCAGAATGTTCCCCAAGCTCCTTCACAAGTGTACCCAAATCATCCGAGGTCTCCACATGTGCAATGGTCATGAAAGCGGAGTAATTTCCTTCTCCGTCACAGCTATCTTCAGAGTCAAAATTTGATGAATCATCATCACTCAAAGTTGTGGCATAGACCTTTCCTTTTGTCTTCAAATAATTGGGACATTCCTTTTTGAAGTGTCCATGTCCATTACACTCGAAACACACAATGTCCGAGGAAGATTGAGACTCCTTCCCTTCTTTCCTCGTAAACTCTTTCCTATCACCTCTTGAAGATGAAAACTTCCCTCTGTTGAATGGTTTCCCACTGTTTTTCATCTTCAAGAATTTTCGGAAGTTTTTCGCCAGATATGCTACTTCCTTTTCCACTCCATCTTCTTCCGAAGGGTCATGAGATGCTACTCTCTCATCAATTGTTTTAAGAGCAAGTGATTTGCTCTTCTTCTGAGAAGGCAGGGACAATTCATATGTCTGCAGAGAACCAACCAGCTCTTGAACCTTGATGTCGTCAAGATCTTTGCTCTCTTCAATGGCTGTAACTTTGGCACGAAAACTTTCTGGTAGTGACCGAAGGATCTTCCTTACAACTCTAGACTCCTCCGTCTTTTCTCCCAAATTAAATTTGTCGACGACCACCTCGTTTAGCTTACTGTAAAAAGAGTCAAAGGACTCATCCTCATCCATCTTTAGCTGCTCAAAACGAGTGGTCAACATCTGAAGTTTGGTGTCTTTCACCTTCTTGGTTCCTTCATAAGTCGTCTCCAGAATCTCCCATGCTTCCTTAGCAACGGTGATATGAGAAATCCGGTGGAATTCTTCTGGAGAGACACCGCAGAAAATAGCATTCAATGCCTTGCTATTTGCATTTGCCGCTGCAAGAGCAGCCTTATCCCAATTGGCCTTAGGAACCTCTGGTTTAGTCCAACCTATCTCAACTGCACCCCACACAACCTCATCCATAGAACACAAAAACGTCCTCATTCGGACTTTCCAAAATGCATAATTATTACCATCAAAAAATGGTGGAACATTGAGAGATTGAGACCTATCCATCTCAACAAGGGGTCAAGGATCACACTCAGGTATTCAAACCACAACAAGTGTACCCGGTCTGATACCAATTGAAAGTTCAAAATGGGTATGAAACGCCCTTGAACGTTTAGACCCCAAAATACAAAATTACCAATTCAAGCTTTATATCAAACAATTAATGTGCGGAACATGATAACAAGCTTATAACAGAATTGATAAACAATCTAAGCCAAATATAAACACATCCACAGCAGTAAATATAAGGCAAAGATAAAGGGAAGGAAGATGCAAACACACGGACAACACACGATGTGTTATCGAAGAGGAAACTGAAGTCCTCGGCGTAAAACCTCTCCGCCGCCCTTTAAGCGGTGATAAAATCTACTAAAGAATATAGTTGGGATACATGAACAGCAGAAGACCCTCCAAGCCTAATCTACCCAAGTACCTAAGCCCTCCAAGCTTCTTGCTCCAACGAGGTTACGCCGAACCTATTTCTTCTTTAGCTTCCCGGATTCCGCTACTAGACCATAGCATCAACCAATGTATATTGATTCCTTCTAAACTGCTTCCCAACAGCACCAAATAAACCTTCTCACAGACGTGGGTGTGGTGAGACAAGGATTTGGTAAATGACCTCTCAAGGGTATGACAATGGAGAGGAAGAGAGTAGAGGAATTTGTAGAGTTTCTTAGATGAAGATTGGGGATGAGGCAATCTTGTTTTGCTTTAGGGTTTTCTCTCACAAAATTCTCTCTGGAAGCTCTCTCAATATGATGGGTATAAGGGTGTATATATAGTAGGGTGAGAAGGGAATGCAAAACGTCAGTTTTTGCCAAACAGGGCAATTTGGCGACTTGGTCTCGCGGCTTGTCCAAGTCGCGAGTTCCAGTCGCGACGTAACGGCCTGGCCAGCCTAGGACTTTTGTCCTGTAGCGTGACAGCTGGCGCGACGCTTCAGCTTCCCAGTGTGCCTCTCACGTGCCAGCTTTTGGCGGCTTGCCAGTCACGATCCACCCGCGAGCCCTAGCCGCGAAGCTCTGTTTTTCTTGCACACTCTTGAGCTTTTCTTCACATCTTCTCACACACTACCCTTACAATTTTCCCACCTAAATACAGGGTTACTAAGTACTAAATTACAAGCAAATTGGTCACGGAATAAAGTCAATTAGATGGTTGATTAAATTCAACTTTACAATACCAAGTACCAAGTACCAACCACAGGTCCACAGCTCACATTTGTGAAGAAGAATTCTTCTTCATTACAGAGACTAGGCCATAAGGGCAAGCATGTCCAAGACAAATTAACACACAGTATTCTCATATTCTGTGCCTAGCAATTGCTATGGATAATTTGTTATAGTGGGCTGCACAATGTATGTATCAATAGTTTAAAAATTTATAACCCAATGGATATCTGCGTTCTCGGCATGAAACTACTTCGCATCTTAATAGTCACTTGAACATAATAACATATAATTCTTGTTAAATATTACAAATCTAAATGTGTATACAGGGTCATATCATTTAAAATTTTTCATAACTTGACGTTCTAGATGTTAAATTCAACTAGTAAAATCTTAAGTAGTGATTTTAAAATTGTGGGTATACATGTTATCAAATGTATGTATATATGACATGTAAAAACGAAGAGTAAATAGTGATTTTAATATAAGTATGGTGAGATTCGATTATCGCCTACACCAAAAACCAGTTAATATCTTAGTCTAATGATAAAAAACAATAATTAGAAACTCACAGTCACTACAAAAAAAGAGGGCTATAGCCGCATTTAAAAAACGCAGCTATAGACCCTAAAAACGCAGCTATAGCCTATAGCTGCGTTTTTATAGCTGCGTTTCCAAACACAGCCTATCCGGTGTGACTATAGCCCCCTGCGGGACCTAGAGCTGCGTTTTTATAAACGCAGCTCCAGATCGGGACCTAAAGCTGCGTTTTATGCCCCCTAGAGCTGCGTTTTTCCACAACCCATAAGCAGAATCCTATAGCTGCATTTTTGTAAAAACGCAGCTATAGACCCTCTTTGGGCTGCGTTTAACCGCATTTTAAACGCAGCTCAAAGTAGGTCTATAGCTGCGTTTTTTACAAAACCCAGCTATAGCTGTCAGCTTATGGGTTGTTAAAAAACGCAGCTATAGGGGTATAAAACGCAGCTATAGGTAATAATTTTTTTTTTCTACATAACCACATTCCTGCCCAAAACAAGACCTGTAATTCCTGCCACCACTCAACAGATGCAACCAATTGGAACCAACAAAACAAATTGCCAACACTCAACAATTCCCAACACTACAAAAATAAAGGTCTTATTTTCCTCTCCCTTCATAAAGTCCACATCATACAAAAAAGAGTAAAATTCCATGAAGAATCATTACTATGACATCCAAACAAAACTTTCCATCATAGGAACACATCAATGACCTTCACAGGTCTCACCCTATAAACCCCAAATTACTATGACATCCAAACAAACCTGAAATCCAACAAAGAATAAATCAATAACCTCCATAGGCATTACCTTGTAAGCCCCAAATAGAGAAAATGCATCAGACCGCGACATTACTTAAATTAATTAGTTCTGAACAAAGATTGATGTTTAATCCATATTAGGTTCTCACCTTAACGTTAAGGTTTGTGCCCTCCTAGAAAACTAAAATTTCATAAATTATAACAAGCATTATATCAAATTTCACTTCAATGCTTAGACAAAGTGCCATAGCCCCCCAAACAAGTGGAGTTTTTGAGCTTCCCACTTTGCTGAGCAACAAATCACTACTTGCATCCTATACTACAAAACCCTTACACAAATAGCATAGAAAAAGGAAGAAATACCAAAGCAAAGTTGACAATCTAGACATCCATCTGGGCCAGAAAATAAATAAAATCAAAACCAATACATGATGCACACAGCGGCACAAGCCATTCTACTAGATGATCTACACATCCCTATGAGAAGAAACCAAATATTCCCAAAGCATTATGCACCCAACTTCCATAGTTCCTCATAATCCTCAAACCAAATCATAAACACTAAAGCACTTAGAGTATCCAGAAGCCATTCAATAAATTCAATATGCACACAAACACATGGCACAAATTAACTTTAAATTGAAAAGCTCATGTTGCAAAGGACAATTCATAATCAAAAACAAAGATATAATAATTTTTTAACAAATACGAGTTAATTAAGTGTCCACAATTAACTGGCAAGGATCCTAAATAAGGCCCTCATGTCAGCAAAGCAATACAAATGCTTGCCATAGAGTTCCACTTATTGATTATATACATATATATAAGAAATTTTATTGAGAAAAGACTACAATCATGATCAAGGACACAAAGGAGACAAAATAATTACAAAAAAAGAATTATGAGCTCCACTTATTGATATGATCAATCATAGATTGATGTTTGGCTAAATAGTTATGGGATGTGATCAATCATAGATTGATGTTTCATTGAAACTTGAAACCACATTAAGTAGCAACAATGTTAGGATGAAATGACTCGGGATAAAATTATTCAGATGGGCCATAAAGAAATGTCAAAGAGTTGCAGGCATAAACAAAGTCATTATAGAAAGGTTACTCCTAAGGATTTGGAAAATTCTTTGAAAAGTATTAGACATTGTGGTTTTATGGTCTAAAGGTTTTGAACCTTGTAGTTTCTGCCAGGCCCCATGAGAAGCAAAAATTGCTTTTCACTAACTGGAGAAGTGGTCAATGCAACACTCTTTTATTGCATTGGATTCCGACTGTAATTAGGGACAAAGCGACACAAGGGCCCAATGGAGCCTGGCCCATGAGTTTCAGATTTTTTTTTTTTTTTTTTTTTTTTTTTTTTTTTTTTTTTTTCCTATAGGTATATTAGGCCCTAAATCTACTTGGGTCCAGAGAAAACAAACTTTGTCCCCTTCCATTCAAAATCTAACTAGTCAACACTAGAGGTAAAAGATATTCATAATAACTAATAAGGCTGAGTTCTCTCTTTCTTTTTGTCTATTTATTATTTTTTGGGAAACATGCAGCAACCTTATACGTATATTTGAAGGTGTTTTAATAATAACTTATTAAATTGTATTTTTAAAACAACATTCCATATCTTTAGGCTCTTACTGTCTAAAGCTTGCAGGCTGCATAAAGACAAGAAGCTTTGGCTTTAACTAAGGCTCTTGGGTGTACCTTAGGTGGGCCTTCCAAAGCATTCATGCAATATAACCTGGCATTATCAACCAGTTGGCAGTACGTTAGAAATGCATTTGCAAATCTCTTGTGGGATTTTAATTGTGAATTTACTCTTACAGCTCTTCTACACATGATAATCAATTAGTTAATATTTACTTTAGGTATATTTCATATATTGTTTTATGCTTGCTATAAGACAATGATACCTATAAGACAATGTTTAAAGTACAATAACTTATTATCAAACCATTAACAAAAACCAGAATCTTCTAAAAAAAAAAAAAATCTTAACTCTTCTAAAAACAAAAAAAAAAATCTTAACAATAATTTATACGATATTACAGTAAATAAAATGCATCACATACTAACCAGGCCATACTCATTAAAACCCATCAGCCATCACATTTATACACTTCAATAATAATATCAGGCCATACTCATTAAAAGAGTTTATTGCCATATCAGGCTCCATTGCAAAGCAACACTGTCACCATTTTGGAAGTTAGGAGTTTACCTGCTCTGAGTATTCAGCAACACTGTCACCATATGACCTGGCTATTGCCTCTGTTTTCTCTTTGTTACCAATATCCAATGGATAGAAAAACCTCTACTTTACTAGCAAGTTAAAAACAAGACTAATGTAGAGCACTTGGTTGCAATTAAACCACTGTAATTGATACATAAAAGAATTTGTAATAAACTTACATCTGCCATTTGCAGGCAACACTATCCTATTTAGGATGTAGTATATAAGGAAAAGAATTATAAAAAGTTTACTAAGATATATTGGCACAGAAGGAGCACATCAAGAAATCCTTTTTAATTTCTCATAATCTCATATCAGCAATAATAAAAAAATTTCCGTTGATAGTTTACTAAGATTTACGATGCACTGCAAGAACAAATAAAAAGTATCAGAACCTTCCAAAAAGGGACCCCATGAACTAGTGCAAACAATATGGTCATAAAGAATGAGTGAGCAATTCAGGCAGCTGATTTGATCCAGATATAAACAATTTAACTGTAAAATATCTACACCACTCTACCCCTTATTTCAATTTGTCTTTAGAAAATCATTTTTTTATTTCATATTATGAAGTCCAAGAGTTTATGAATTAAAAAGAACTCAAGCTCACCCAATAACAGCCTATCTATAAGACCCTTTGAAATTCAAGAGAGAGAGATGTTGAGTAAATGTACACTCACCATTCCTAAAGAAAGGTTGACCTGTTGGCTTTTTCTTAGCAAAGTATGCTGCAAGTTGAAGGTCACCAAGCTCCACACTACCGGTATTTGCTACTCTGTCCAACAAAACTACTGAACATAGGGAGAATGGGAACAAAAATAATCATGAAGTGGCAACTATAACAAGTAGTTAAAGCACGAAGAACATATATCTTAACAAAACCCACTCATGCAAATAAGGTAATTTACATCAGGTACCCCCGAATGAAGGACATACCAATTCTTTTCCAGACAGCCAAAAATTGAGCACAGTATTTGCTCCCAAATGAAAACAATTGATCCAATGTCAACGAACATTCACTAAGAGTTAGTATCTATCTATTAACTACTGCCAGAAACATGAGAATTCATCCGCAAAAAAATAAATAGGTCTAGATTCATTTTTACATATAAAAATGGTGATTTATCAACGAATAAGCCAGAAAAAACCCTAAATGTGAGAAGAAGAGTCAAATCGATTAGTACATAGCAAATGAAGAATGTGAAATGACAGCATATTTTCGTAAGTACCTGGACAAAATGACGGCGTCGAGGCTGTTGAGGATCCAGATGGCTCTGATGCTGCAACCACCGCTGCCGCCATGGTGATTTGAGGATTAGAGAGAGATTTCGAGGTTGAGAGAGTTGATTCGGGGATGGAGAAGACCACCGTAGTGGTGGTGCTGGTGATCGAAGTGAGAGAGAGTGACGGCTTCGGCCATGGTGAGGAGGATCGGTGGTAGAGAGGGGTGGGTTGAAGGTGAGGGTTTGGGAGTCAAAGGGAGAGAGTGAGAAAGAAGGTGAGAGATCGGGTTAGAGATCAGAGAGTAATTTAGGGTTTTTTTTTTTTTTTTTTTTTTTATAGCAATCCTAGAGCTGCGTTTGACAAAACGCAGCTTGAACATATCTGGAGCTGCGTTTAACCAAACGCAGCTCTAAAAATGTTGAAGCTGCGTTTCATCAAACGCAGCTCCAGACATGTTGAAGCTACGTTTAATCAAACGCATCTCTATATCAGTTTAAGCTGCGTTTATTAAACGCAGCTCTGGAATATATTGAAAAAAAAAATTCCCAGATGGGTCTAGAAGTCCAGTATTGGAGCTGCGTTTTTAAAAAACGCAGCTCAAAACAGTACCCTGGAGCTGCGTTTTTTAAAAACGCAGCTCAAACATACCCTGAAGCTGCGTTTTTGGAAAACGCAGCTCAAAACAATACCCTGGAGCTGCGTTTTTCAAAAACGCAGCTCAAACAGTACCCTGAAGCTGCGTTTTTGAAAAAACGCAGCTCCAAAACGCAGCCCTGAAGCGCTTTTTTTGTAGTGAGTATAAGTTAAAAACTAATATAGGCTGGTCTCCGAACCTAATTTGGCCAGTAACAAGGGAAGCTTTTTGGAATGAAACAAACAAGGGAACAGTGCCTGTCATGTTTAGCCTACCAACGAAGATCCATGGAAAGAGGGTTCAATCATCAATGTTCTTCTTTGGGCGCCGGGTAATTATCCTCTGGCAGAAGAAAGAATCCGAGGAGAGATTGTCATAATATATATATATTAGGGTTTTCATTGCTCTCTAATTTTAATTAGCAGCAAGGTTTTGATTCGTTGATGCATCATATTCGATTTATAGTAGCTTTTTTGGGCAAAAGCATGTAAAGGGTCTTTATATAAAATTAGAAAACAATACTGTTTTGTAGTGTGTGCAAGGTAAACTTCTTTTTGATTAGTTAATTTTTATATTGCAGCTAAAAAAGGCATCCCATTTTTATTTATTATTTTAAGGGTTTGGTTTTGTTTTGGGGTCTGGTTTTTTGGGTAAATTTTCCCAGAAATCAAGTAACGGCATAATAAAAAAATTAGTAAAAGTAGTGTTGTTTTTTATTTTAGAAACATAAAAATCTCTTGAGACATCTTAAAATAGAATATAGTACCAACAATTTGAGACAAAATGAGTATTATTTTTCAGTATTATAAAAACACTAAGTTCTTTCATAAAACAGCCAACTCCCACAGAAAATTTAATTCTATTGACAATCTCTTGGTGGAAGGTGAATTGACCTTGGATCCAAATTTAATTTCAGCTTGCATCTCTCATTTCTACAAACATTTGTACTCGGAAAATGAGGGTCATAGACTTGTGCTTGATAAAGTGGCTTTCTCTATGATTTCTGAGGAGGAAGCTGCTTGGTTGGATAGGCCTTTTGAGGAAGAGGAGGTGTTAGGTGTCATCCAAGGTTGTAACGGCGATAAATCTCCAGGACCAAATGGTTTCTCAATGGCTTTCTTTAAGGCTTGTTGGGATTTTTTAAAGCTTGAAATTATGGAGGTTCTTGCTAACTTCCATTCTCAAGCTATCTTTGAGAAAAGTCTTAATGCAACTTTCATCGCCCTCATTCCAAAGAAAGTAGATGCTGTCAATGTGAGAGACTTTAGGCCTATTAGTCTAGCGGGCAGTATTTATAAAATCATTTCCAAGTTGCTGGCTAATAGGCTGAGAAGGGTGATTTCTGGAATTATCTCTGAATCTCAAAATGCTTTTGTTCTTGATAGACAAATCCTAGATTCTGTCTTAATTGCTAATGAGTGTTTGGATAGTAGGCTCAAGGCAAGGACTTCTGGGGTTTTATATAAGTTAGATGTGGAGAAAGCTTTTGATCATGTCAGCTGGGATTTTCTTATGTATATGTTGCAGCGTTGTGGTTCCTCTGTGAAATGGAGAAAGTGGATTCTGTTTTGTATCTCCACAGTGAGATTTTCGATTTTGATAAATGGCTCCCCTAAGGATTTCTTTGGGAGCTCTAGGGGGCTGCGCCAAGGTGATCCTCTTCCCCCGCTCCTATTTGCTATTGTTATGGAGGCTTTAAGCCGTTTGTTGGATGGTGCGATTCTGGCTGGGCACATTTCGGGTTTCACTGTTGGTACCATGTCTAATACCCCCCTCATGGTGACCCATCTTCTCTTTGCGGATGACACCTTAATCTTTTGTGATGCTTTCGCAAGTCAGGTCGAATATTTGTGGGAGATCTTAGCCTCCTTTGAGGCGGTGTCAGGGTTGTACATAAACCTTGCTAAGTCTGAATTAGTTCCAGTTGGAGAGGTGACTAATATGGGAGAACTTGTGGCATTGTTGGGTTGTAGTCAGTCATCTTTACCAATGACTTACTTGGGTCTGCCTTTAGGCGCTAAATTCAAGGACAAGGCGATTTGGAACTCTATCCTTGAAAGAATGGAGCGAAGATTATCGTGTTGGAAGCGTTTATACTTATCAAAAGGCGGTAAGATCACCTTAATCAAAAGCACTCTCTCTAGATTGCCTACTTATTTCCTATCTCTCTTCCCTATTCCTGTGGATATTGCTATTCATATTGAGAGGCTTCAAAGGAATTTTCTTTGGGGTGGGATAGATGACTCTCCTAAATTTTGGCTAGTAAAATGGGCCTAAGTTTGTTCTCCCTTGCAGTCTGGCGGTCTGGGTATTAGAAACTTGAAAGCCTTCAATCAAGCCCTGTTGGGAAACTGGTTGTGGAGATATGGAAGAGAGACAACCCATCTCTGGAGGCGGGTTATTGATGCTAAATATGGGAATGATTGGGGAGGTTGGTGTACAAAAGAAGTCTCTAATCCTTATGGTGTTAGTCTCTGGAGAACCATAAGGCAAGGATGGCCAGCCTTTTCTAAATCCATCCAATTCGAGGTTGGCGTTGGCGACAGAATAAAATTTTGGCATCATGTGTGGTGTGGGAGCTATACTCTCTGGGAGGCTTTTCCGAAGCTCTATAATAGTAGTTGTAATGAGGAGTCTTCCATTGCTGATGTTATGCACTTTCCTAACCAGAGGCTTCACTGGGATCTTCTTTTTTCTAGAGCTCCTCAAGATTGAGAAACTGAGCATTTTTACACCTTTCTTGATCTTATCAATTCATTGCCCCTTAACGGTGAAGGTCAGGACAAACTTTGTTGGAAACTAATAGGGAATAAGAACTTTAAAGTGAGTGAGTTCTATCTCTCCCTTTCCTCTACTCTGGACATCCTTTTCCCTTGAAAACCTGTGTGGCGTTCAAAGGTCCCTAGTAGGGTTGCTTTCTTCTCGTGGACTGCCTCTTTAGGCAAGATTTTGACTACTGAAAATTTATGGTACAAGGGTGTCGCATTTGTTGATTGGTGCTATATGTGTAAAAAGAGTGGGGAATCGGTGAATGACCTTCTCCTTCATTGTCCTATTGCTTATGAATTATGGTCTATGGTGTGGGCTCTTTTTGGTCTTCATTGGGTTATGCTGCTTGGTGTCTCTGATTTATTTTCGAGTTGGCAAGGTTCCTTCGGTGGGCATCAGAGCATTGATTTATGGAGGGCTGTCCCTCATTGTGTCCTATGGTGTATTTGGTGAGAGTGAAACTCTAGATGTTTCAAAGGGAAGGAGCTGCCTACTTCTGTTCTTAAATCTTTCCTTCTTCATACCTTGCTAGAGTGGTGTTCTTCCTTTAATCTTTTCCCTTGTTCTAATTTTCTTGTAATGCTTGATCTTTGTAATCGTTGTGTTTGATGTGCTGTTTCCCATGTTCACCCCCGGTGTACTTGGGCTTCTTTTTAATACAATTCCGTTATTTATCAAAAAAAAAAAAAAAAAAAAAACTTAAGGACAAAGCATCTTAGGAGAAATGACTTTTATACTGATTCAACTGTAAGGAATTATTTTCTATAAAATAATACTTGTTGGGACTTGTTTGGGAAAATAAGTTCTTAATTTAAATGATTCCTGCTCAAATAATGACTTTGGCCAGGACAATGAATTGAATTGTCTCTCCTTTCTTAACATTTTGACAAAAGCCCCTTTTTTTCCTATTAAAAAATAGAAGATGTTTTGTACAATACAAAACAACATTTTCCATACTTAATGACGGAAGATATCTTACACTTTTAAAAAGCAGAAACATTTTTTTTTTTTTTATGTGCTATTGAAATTAGGAATAACAATGGAGCAGGTATGGAGCAAGTTTCCTATTCCTTGCCTTCGCCCCACTTCCACTTCAAGGCAGAAATTTTGTTAGGCCCCATTCTAACGGGTACCCGCAAGTATCCATCCCACTACACCCAAATATTTTATATATATAATTTATTAAAAGTTTATTTTGTACGTGTTAAATTAAAACTCAAAAAACATTAAAAATACAAGTTCTAACATTACAAAACATTCTCAAGACATAACAAAACAATACAACAATTCAAGTAATAAGAAATATAAAAACAATTCTGCCATAGCAATACGACAATTAAAAAATATAAACAATGTAAATATTAAAACATAAAAGAATAAACCCAATAATACAATACAAAAAAAAAAAAAAAATCATAAATTTAAAGTTAAAAGACTTAAAAACACATATGTATGTCTTATAAAAAAAGAATCTATAAAACTATTTTTCATTATTTAAATATGACCGAGGTGGGTGTCGGTAAAACTCATCCATTAAAGACTGGTCAGACGGGTACATGCGAGTGCAGGTTGGAGTTGTCATCCCCCAACTGAAATAACATTGGATGCCCCAATGCAATGAGGACCCATTTTTTTGGGGGGAAACAAGAAGGCTTTATCACCTCATAATAGCAATGTAGATTTGCTATTATTTGGTGTTTTGTTTGGTCTTATGTGGTCCCTTTACACTTTCTATTTTATTTTAGCTGGTCACCTACTGTTTTAAGACATTGCTTTATCACATCATTTGTTGCTGCAGATTTTGGTGGGGGAAGCAATTATCCAAGTATTTCCTACATAGATTTTTATGGCTTCAAACGATGGGTGTTATTCATAAACAATTTGTTCTTGTTGGATAGTACAATTATTGGTGTTTTCTGATAGCATGCTTTATATCCTTGGTCTTGGCAAAAAAAGCCCAACAAACTGATAAAGGTGTAAAAGACCACTAAGAGAGAGAAAAGGTTGTGTGGTCCGCCTTCATTCAAGCCCATTCCCCTTTTATTGGTCAAGACAGTTGTCAGTACAATTTAGAAGGCTTTGGGGGGACTATGTATCAACCCCTCTACTTTCTTTTTGCTATTTAGAAGTTAGAACTACAAATAATGTATTGGTCCAATGGTAAGAGACTTTTGGGACTTCAAAATTTTTTCCCCTTTAATATTAATTGACATTAGATCATTTGGGTGGGAATGATCTTTTTGGATCATATATACGTATGTGCATATAAATTGTTCAGTTTATACGACTTCTATATGCAATGCTAGGTAGCTCACAGGTTGAGCATGGTGAATATTAGACAGTACAAAATTGCACTGCCTAGTGCTGCACAAAATTTAGTTGCCTTGGAATCTCACTAACACATTTTTCATTGTTGCACTTCACTTTTCTAAAAAGAATATGATCTTTTGCTTTCTAAGATTCTCAAGTACGATTTTTCTACTTCTTCTTTGGGGATAAAATCTTTATTCTATCCTTCTCAGCATAAAGCAGTTAACTTTATGGGAGAAGCCACATGGTACATGAACCAAAAGATGATTTCATTTCCACCACTTAAGTTTCTGGGTTAATATCTAAAACCTCTTTTGGAATCAATTATTGCTTGATTTGTGTCTCAACATTTTCCTCACTGATTCAGCCATTTAAGTAAGTTCCAAAACTTGTACCTAACTGGGAAAAGCTATTAAGCTTTAAGATGTAACTCATATTTACTAAACCAAAATGTTTTGAGAACTCCATAACGTTTTCTTGGGGGTGACACAATCTTCCCAAAGCATGACTAAGTAGGGGTCTCTGCTAGCACTAAAGATTGAGTGGGTGCTTTTCTTATTTCATGCTTTCCAAAAAGGATCTTGGAACATACATAATAGAGGGGCTTAGAAAGCATAGAGCCTTAAAAAAGAGCTAGTATGGACGAAGGGAACAACAACACTAGATTTGGTCTGCAGAAATGAAGACATCTACTACTTGCACAATTTGAGAATGGCCCCAACTTACAACCACTCGCATAAGTCTGCCACAAGAGACAATCAGTACCAGTACTATTAGATTCCATGATCTTAAAGCACATATATATGTATGTATGTATAATGTTTTCATACAAATGATGATATCAATGATATCATACATAAAAGGACACCCCCTCCTCCCCCCAATAAAAAACAAGTGATGCAGTAAGAGCCAAGCGGTACCTTATGTGTATCATTTGGTTGATTTAGTGGCCTTGTTTGTGCTCCAATTGCAACCAGACATCTAGTCAGTATATGTAAGGGGTTACATGTATGACTCAATTAATGTTACGAGCAAAAATGAGATTTTAAATTATGTACCTCAATTTTATTAAATGCATAATGTGGGTCCCCAAAGAATTAGATACAAACTTTATATTAAAAAAAAAAAAAAAAGCCCAACAAAGTGCTTAGATTTGTATTTTCCTCCCTCTATAAATAGAGATTTGTGCAAGAGTAGAGTTACCAAGTAAAACCTCTTTGCATTCACTTACCTCTAAGTTCTATTCCTATGGCCCCAGTACCCCTTTCTCCAGTCAAGGTTGGGCACATTGATGATGTCCAAGAACTAAGAAACGCTAAGCCAACTACAATTCCAGAAAGATTTGTAAGGGACATGACAGAGAGGCCAACACTAGCCACAGCTCTATCATCAACCAGTGACATTCCAGTTATTGATTTCTCCAAGCTTATAAAAGGAGACAAAGATGAAGTCCATAGTGAAATTTTGAAGCTTGGAATAGCTTGTGAGGAGTGGGGATTCTTTCAGGTACACAAATTGCGTATCTTAATGTTAGTGCTAAAAATGGCCATTTTACAGTGTAAGCTAATACTTTGTTATTTTGTTAAGGTAATCAACCATGACATTGAGCTTAGTTTGCTTGAGAGCATAGAGAAGCTGGCCAAGGAATTCTTCATGCTACCTCTGGAAGAGAAACAAAAATACCCAATGATACCAGGGACTCTTCAAGGTTATGGGCAGGCATTTGTGTTCTCAGAGGACCAAAAGCTGGATTGGTGCAACATGTTTGCTCTTGGGGTTGAGCCCCACTACATAAGGAACCCCAAATTATGGCCAACAAAGCCAGCCAAGTTCAGGTAAAAGTTGTTCTATACCTTTTTCTAATAATTTCCAATATTTTTGGTTGATTACTGAAACTCATATTTTGTGTCTGCAGTGAAACTGTAGAGCTTTACTCAAAAGAAGTGAGGGCGCTCTGCAATAATCTGTTGAAGTATATAGCCATGAGCCTAGGATTGAGACAACAAGCCTTTGAAGAGATGTTTGGGGTGGCTGTGCAGGCCATAAGGATGAACTACTACCCAGCATGTTCAAGGCCTGACCTTGTTTTAGGTCTAAGCCCACATTCAGATGGAAGTGCCCTCACAGTGCTGCAGCAAGGAAAGGGCAGCCCAGTAGGACTGCAAATCCTTAAAGATAACACATGGGTGCCTGTTCAGCCCATACCAAATGCTCTAGTAATCAACATTGGTGACACAATAGAAGTAAGAGATCTGAAATCTTATGTGTATCTTCTGTGTCAAAATCAATATCTCAACTGGGGTCTTTCTAAATTTTAAAAATTTTCAGGTTCTTTCAAATGGTAAATACAAGAGTGTGGAGCACAGAGAAGTGACTCATAAGGAGAAAGACAGACTCTGACTTGTCACATTTTATGCTCCTAGCTATGAAATAGAGCTTGGTCCAATGCCAGAATTTGTTGATGAAAGCAACCCATGCAAGTATAGAAGGTACAATCATGGAGAGTACAGTAAACACTATGTAACAAGCAAGTTGCAGGGTAAAAAAGCCCTGGATTTTGCCAAGATTCACACAAAAATCTCGAACTAGGAAGGCCCACTTAGCCCCCATTATTAAACTTTGTATAAAGGGTACAATATGATTAAGTTTCAGTTCCCTATAACAGGTAGAAAAATATAGACCAAAACACTAGTTAGTGGTTTTCTATATCAAAATCAGTGTGGATCATTGGATTGCACTGTTCATATGTATCTCTTTTTTGTATTAGCTGTCAATTAATGGAATCTTTTCTTTTCAAGTTATGTTTGTTGTGGGGACTTTCATGAATTAGCAGCTGTAAGCAGAGAAGAAAACAAGGATCAAACAGAAGCAGATTTCATTCTTACTGTTTTCTCTACCAGATTCCTAATAAGGAAAGAAGCATTAAATCATGTGGGGAAACCCAACAATACCACCACCCAATATTTTGAAAGAATCAAACCGAAATTTAAAAATCTCATGGGGCATTCCATTGGTTAAGGGGAGAGAGCTTTTTCTTAGTGGTGGGAAAGAGGAGAGGCCCACAAATCACATATTTGCATGTTTGTTTATTCATATTATTGGTATGAGGGAGGGAAGCACTAAGAGCTGAAATGACATTTGAGTGCTAACAAGTAGAGCACAAAGCAAATCTACAACATTCATGACATAGGTGTGAATTAAACAAAGGAAACAAGGTAATTATTATAACTGCAATCAAATACCTCGTGCTTCACTATATAATTGAAATAATACATAAGAGTTCAACAAGTTGAGAGACCACATAGGCAAAAGTAATTGATGATGCAATGAGCTTTGTGAAATATGGGTTAAAAAATGACCCAAGCACAGTCAACGATGACCTATGCAACTAGAATGATGTCTTGGGTTGAACCAAGTCAAGAAGCATAATTAGCTAAGTAAATGATGATGCAATTAGTCTTGTGGTAAAAAAGATGACATAGTTTAAAGCAGAGGAAGATGATATGACTCTAAGTGATTACCTCTACCCCCATTACTCCAATCCATAGGAACATGTATCACAAACATTTGTATTTTATGGTATCAAGGTAGAATATTATGGGAATTTTGGGTAACACAGTGATAGATTGTCATGTGAAAAAATGGGAATATGTTTGTAATGTATAATAGGGGCATACACATGCATGTATTATGACCAAGTCATGTAGTTCATCTTCCAAGCAGACTGAGTTATTTTGTTTGATTATAGCAAACTTCTTAGCCTTTGCAATCTCAGATCTTTTTACACACTAACTTGGAAATTTTTTAATTTTTTTTCTCCAGTATATATTCGTAAAAAAATAAAAAAAAAATTAACTACCTTTCTTAACAAGAAAATTGAATCAGACTCCAACATCAAAATAAACTTTATTCACTTTGATGGAGGGGTGTGGTGGCAAGGAGGATGGGATTGAAAGAGAAATTAGTGTCATTGAAATAGTAATTGAAGATATTATGTAACAAGTAAGATCAGACCCTTTGAGTAAATTAGTTGTTTAAAGATCTATCCAAAAATGAATTAAACCTAAAATCGAAACCCTAAACCAAAAATGGGAACCCTAAAACACAAATCAAAACAAACAATTTACAAAACTTACTGTTAGTCGGCCTTGTGAGAGTGTCTTGAGTGAGAGAGAGAGGGAGAGACCCAAGCCTTTGTCGGCGCCGATTCTTCTCTATGGACAAATGCCTGCAAACCCAACTCAAAATCAGTGAATCAAACCTATAAAAAGTCATTGCATACAGAGACAGTGCAAAGTGTGTGTGTGTGAGAGAGAGAGAGAGAGTGTATATTGGATATACTTGGTGAATCTACGTGTATCAAGCACCCATTGTAACAACCACTGTAAGCTATGTAAGTTTGGATTCCAAGTTCTATAAAGGATCTATTATTATTATATTTTGTGTTTAATGTATGAGTAAGTGATCCTATTATGGTTGTTACAAATTAACAACGTCTTTTGTCATGAATCGCAAGTGTGTAAGTAAATGCGGTTAATCATATTTCGACGACAAACATCAAGATTCTAATGGTTGCATACACTAAAAGCACATGTGCGGGAAGCTATTAGAATATTTTGTCCAACATGAATACATAATTTTTTATATTCTAATTTAAACTCCATTGAGTGTAATATTTTACGTAGCTTCTAATTAGGTTAACTGGTAAAATCTTTGATGCCATTAGTTGAAACTTTCAAAAAAAAAAAAAATTATCATCAAGAATGAATCGATACCATAAAAAAAAGTGTAATATGTTACGTGTTTGAGATTTGGGATTAAATTCCTGTCTACACAAAAAAATTAAAAAATCGACTAGTGTTTTAGTCTGATAATATCAAGAGCAGATGTTATAAGTTGAAAATTTTTATTAAAAAAAAGTGCAATATGTTGCATGTTTAATTTTTTTTCTAATTTCAAACCAAGATTATTTTATAAGGAAAATAAAAGGGATAATTACAGTAAACCCACCTGAGGTTTGGTCCGTTTTCACTTTGCCTACCCGTAGTTCAAAACTTATCACTTTGCCCACCTGAACTTCAATCCGTTACCCCCCCGTTACCCACCTCACCCTCAGACGTTAGACAAACACGTTTTTATTCCAAATTAGAACATAAAACGGATCAAACAACACGAACTCACTCTCTTTCCCTCGTAAGCCCTAGGAGGCGAAAATCCCTGTAACTAAGCTGGTCCTGATCGTGCTTTCGTGGGTGAGGTTCTGACTCTGGGTTGTCTTGAGGCATTGAATATTCGAAGATAGATCATCACCAGGTACAACATTTCTGCTTTATGGTTCTGAGCTGAGCTGGGGTTTCAAGTTTTGATGGTAGCTTTGATTCACATGAAGTTGATAATCGATGTCTTCTTCGAGTGGAAATTACTCAGGTTCAAGTGGGCATATGTGTACATATGAGACTTGTGTGTTGAGAACAAGTCTGACAGTGGATAATTTTGGGAGAAGGTTTCTGGGTTGTAGCCAATATAAGGTAAGTATACTTTTTACTTAATCTAGTTGATTCATGTGAGATTGGAATGTCATGTGTTCAACTCAATTTATGAACAGGTTGGTCCCAAGTGCCCTTTCTTTAGATGGATTGATAATCCCACTTGTATGCGTGGGAATGAAGCTGCCCATTTGGTGCAACAAAAGCTGCAACTTGCACATGAAAGGGAAAGAAAAGCTACCCAGGTAGCAGCAGAAGCTATCCAGGCAGCAGCAGAAGCTACCCAAATGGCAGAAATTGCTCAAGACAGGGCAGTAAAAGCCACTGAGAGGGAGAGAAAGTTTCGAGCTTCCTCTGTTCAAGCCAAGGAGATAGCAGTTAGAGCTTTAAAGCAAGAGAGAAAGTGCAGAATTGTACTAATTGTGTCATGGTGTTTTTTTATTTGTTATGTTGTTTTCATGTTTTGGCTCAAGTGAGAATATTGGAATGATGAGATTGAGTCTGCCTGATGGGTTGTAATATAAGCTAGTCCTCAATTGTATTGTAATAGAAGTATGAAAGAATTTTTTGAGAATGAGAACTATGTAAGGTGGTAGATGCTGTTGGCTTGAAGCCACTTAATAATATATGCCTTTTTAAGATAAAGTGTTATTTCTGTTAGATGTTGTTGGTATTTTTGTTTAAAGTGAATTGGCTACTTGTGAGCTGTGAGCTGTTGGTGTTGGTGTTGGTGTTTTGTTTTATGTTGTCAGCTGTGTTGGTTTGTGCATAAAGTGCATTGTGTGAAGACAATTGTGTCGAAAGTTGTTTTAAAGTGCATGACAATCTGTCAACTTGCAAGAAAAGACAACAAATGCACACATACACCTGCTATTCAACACATACACCTTGCACACATAAACAAACTCATATAATAATAACTCATATAACAAACTACAATAATCAGAATAATAATTATGAACACTTGTCATTAAGTTGGAAATTGTATACATATTTTAAGGTGGTATTGACTTAGTCTTTCATCAACCACCAGTAATATAAGGCATTTGGTACAATAACTAAAACAGTTGCAGTTGCCTAATGTTTACAAAACTTATAAAAATACAAAAAGTATTTGAACAGCTATATAAAAAAGTGTTGCCATTGTCTGCCCTGCCATTGTCTACAAACTACATAAAACCCTAACATTACATAACCTTAATACATTATACACAGCAACAAAAGTGGATTGACTTAGTCTTCATTTACTGCCACTGCCCCTGCCCCTGCATCTCCCACCACAGCTGGCTTTTCCACCTCTTGTTCTACATTTCTGAGCCCTCGCTGCATCACCCCTTCCTCTCAAAGCAACTCCTCCTCTGGTAACAGGTGGTCTTGTAGGCTACAAAGTACAAGAATTCACATGTTAGCTACCAGTATCACAGTTGCAATGAATAAAACATCAAACCTAACAATACAGTACCTGTGATGATGGTGCTCTACTGTCCCATATTTCTGCAGGGGTGTGTGGTGCTGGCTGGCTTGAAGAGAACCAAGGAGCTCCTCTAACTGTGTACCTGAAGTCTGAAGAGTACCACTGACTTAGGTTTTGTGACCATGGAGCTGGTGGCCCTAACCATGGAGCTTGTGGCTGTGGAGCTAGAGCTTGTGACTGTGACCCTGCTGCTTGGTTGGATGAGGATGAGGCCATAGTGTAAGGCTGATGTGTTGGTGGGGGCTGAGCTGAAGATTGGGTCTGTGATGAAGATAGGGCCTGGGATCCTTGTCTGTGTGTGGAAGGCCTTCTACTTCCCTACAACCAAATATAAGCATGTTTTTACAGTGTCAGTTATTGGCATTTTGCATTTAAATAAAAAAATTTTGTAAAAACTTACAGATTTCCCTTTCTACAATCTCTGCATCCTCTCCCATGCTGTCTCACCAGTGACATTGGCCTTACATTTCTTTGCATTGTGCCCTTCCTGATGACACCTTCCACACCTCAGTGGCCTGTTTGCTCTAGACACCTTATAAGGGTTCGGCTCATCAGTATCTCTCTTCCTCTTCATGAGTGGCCTGCCTGGTGGCTTATAGACAATAGGTGCAACAGGCTTGGGTTGGCCACTTGACATCCACTCAGACTGGTCAGGCATGGGAGGTATGGGTGTCTTATATGTCTCCACATAAGCATCCTTATAGTAGCATGGATGGGTATAGTCTTCTGGTTTCTCACGATTCACAAAAATGGCTGCAACTCCATGCTTGCAGGGGATTCCTGTCAAGTCCCATACTCTACAACTGCATGTCCTATTTACCAAGTCCACCACATGCCTTTCCCTCTCATTGTCAACCTCATACACAAACCTCCCAGAAGGCATTGCACAGAAACTCTTAGACTCTAATTTTAACTGCTCCAACTTTTTTTGTATGCTTGGACACAACTTGCCACCATACTTTTTTATGCCAGTCTTCTTTATATACAGCCTGCTCATAAGCCTAACTCTGATCCACTCCAGCATTGATAAGATGGGCTTGTCTCTAGCCTTCACAATCATAGAGTTAAAACTCTCACTCAGATTGTTTACCATACAATCTGTCAAAGCTCTTGAAGAAAAGTGGGATCTGGTCCACTGTGCAGCTTCTATATCAACTAGGTACTTCCAAGCTTCTTCATCCAGACTCTTAAGATGGTCCACTCCCCTCTCAAATTCCCTGGCTAATGTTGTGCCAGCACATCTACACAAAACACTCTTCAACTCCATGCCCTTCTGGTTAACCTTGAAGTTGTTGTATATGTGCTTCACACAATACCTGTGCTCCACAGTTGGGAATAGAGTCTCCATTGCAGGTAAAAGGCCCTGCAATCAAGTAAGCATGTAAGCAAGCAAGCTAATGTCATCACATTGTAAGCATGTAAAAAGCAAGTAAGCATGTAAAAGGCCCTGCAATCAAGTAAGTTAATGTAAACAGCTAAGGTAAGCAATACCTTTTACCTGTCACTGATGAATACCAGATTGAGCTCCTCTGGCCTGCCAATGTCATCTGCAAATTGCTCCAAAAACCACATCCAGCTATCCTTTGTCTCTTGCTCAACCACAACCATTGCCATTGGGAATATATTGTCATTTTCATCCTTGGCAGTGGCAGACAATAATTGCCCACCAAACATACCCTTCAAGTGGCATCCATCCAACCCAACAAAGAGTCTACAACCACCTAGAAAGCCAACATTTTGAGCATTGTACCTAATGTACATTCTTTTAAAATTGGGCTCTGCATTCTCATTTTCCATCTCTGTTTGCAGAATCACCCTACTTCCTACATCTGTCCTTAATATTATTTCTGCATAATCTCTAAGTAGGCCATACTGAGACTCTTCATTCCCAGTAATCAGCCCCCTAGCTGCCGTCCTTGCTCTATACACCTGACTAAGACTTAAATCAATAGAAATCTTCTGCATCACATGGTGCTTAACACCTGAGACCTCCCACTTAGGATTCTTACCAAAATCCTCCAAATACCTTTTTGCTACATAGGCTGATGTAACTTGCCTATTTTTAAATGTTAGGGGGCAGGTACACTCAGGATAAAATGTCTTGATCTCAAATGTGCATTCTCCACTCACCATTGAGGCATAACACCTCCATCCACAACTGTTCTTACAATGTACAGAAATCTTCTTCTTTTCATTCAACTTCCACTTGACATCAATGTGATGCTGAATCACATACTCCCTCAAAGCCTTCCTAAACACCTGGGAGTTTGGGAATCTCATCCCTTTTGCCAACCTAACATTTTCCATATCAGTCCTCTCATTGAACTCCAAATTGCCACCCTGCTCATCATCAGAACTATCCACACTTGCAATATCATCCTCTAAAGTTGGTTCAGCCCACTCTTCATCTAAATCTATGTTTGCAGGAGGAACATTGCTTGGGCTAGGTGTATCTGTGTTTGGCTGAGGTGTATTAGTGTTTGGATGAGGTGTATCAGTGTTTGGATGATGAGGTGTATCAGTATTTGGATGATGAGGTGTATCATTGTTTGGATGAGGTGTATCAGTGTTTGGATGATGAGGTGTATCATTGTTTGGATGAGGTGTATCAGTGTTTGGATGAGGTGGAGAAGACTCACCAAAAACGTCATCAGCAAAGTCTTCTCCTTCCAGACCTTCATTCAACCAATCAAACTCCTCCTCCAGACCATCACCCCCTGTAGCCCCTGCACCAACCCCTGCACCAGCACTAGCCCCTACACCAACCCCTGCACCATCAGAAACTTCAATTGCAAGTGGAGCATTACCACTCTCCACATACAGTATGATGGTGTCTCTTGGCCCTCCCTCATTAGGCTTGCACAGGGGTACCACATCTTGATCATCTTGTATGAGCCTCAAGTCTTGCTCCAAGTTGCCCCCAGGACCTAAATAATGAACCCTACACGATTCATCAATCCCCAATTCCTCACATATACCTTTTAGTTCAAAATAACTAAGCAAATCAGGATCCCTATACACTATTTCAACTTTTCCTCCAAAGTATTCTAAACTAGGGTTCCACAGAAAAGCACCCCCATAATGTACCTCAAATTTCACTTCCTCATCCATCTGCAATAACAAATTACCATTTGACACCTATACAATTAACAATTAAAGAATTGTAAACAACAAAAGAGTAAACAGTTGCAAGTTTCTATTTTGCTTTTGGGATGCAACACACACAGAGGGACCACATTTTCTGCTTTGTTTTTTATTCTGCTTTACTAAACACATGCAAACACTGAAAATTTAAAGCAAATAGAAACTTGGGTCCACTGTGAGACACAATGACCACGACAGACAGACAAAATGCCCACAAACAAACACAAATCCAAAGAACAGGTGGTCACATTTTTCATAAGCATCAACAGACACAACCAATATCCTCATTCCATTACATGTAACATTGACCATTGATTGAATACTAAAAACACAATAAACAACCACGAGCCCAAAGTAAAAACCCAAACAGTGACTGATTTCTTACCAGGATTTTAGTCCCTCGAACAACCCGTTGCTCGTCTGGGTTTACACTTGCAACACAATGTCAATATCAGATGCAGAAATGGATTTTCGCTTTCCTAGGGCTCGCGAGGGAAAGAGAGTGAGTTCGTGTTGTTTGATCCGTGTTATGTTCTAATTTGGAATAAAAACGTGTTTGTCTAACGTCTGAGGGTGAGGTGGGCAACGAGGGAGTAACGGATTGAAATTCAGGTGGGCAAAGTGATAAGTTTTGAACCACGGGTAGACAAAGTGAAAACGGGTCAAACCTTAGGTGGGTTTACTGTAATTATCCCTTAATAAAAAAAATATGTAACAAATTATGATGGGTGGAATATGTTAAGTAGAACATAAAAAATGGATAGACGATTTGTATCCGTTTAACAATGCAAGAAACGCATTTGGTTGGGAACTTTTTTTTTTTTTTTTTTTAGAAGAACAGTTGGTTGGAAATTAATGACTGTTCACCAGCCGCATACACTCTAGGTATGCCTGCGCAGACATTACCACCTTTACTGTTTTGGCCCTCAAAAATTAAAATTGGTCAAAATAACCCAATAAAAAAGTTATGCATCACATTCATATGATTGTGCACTGTGAGACCAAGTATATAGCTTGTGTCATGTGTGTTGTTTTTTTTACTTTTTATGAACTTTAAAACATATTTGTCAATAATAATAATAATTCCCCTCAAATGACTTGTGTTTTGTGCTTCATTTGGTAAATTTGCTCCAATTCACTTCCATGAAAAAGTTTATCAAAATAAATTTAATACGTTATTCTTTTACTAACAAAGTCTTATGTTTTCATTCCCCTTTTCTTAACAACTTTGTTAGGTTCTAAATATTTAGGATTTTATGTATTTAGAACTCTAATGTGTAATGTTGGCAAACCATGATTAAAACAATGTGTTTAGTCTTGTTTAGGCTTGCTCAAAGTTAATAAAATATTGTAAAGTTGGAATCGAGTGACTGTAGATGCATTGGGTCATTTTGGTCTGGCTCGATCGATCGAATGAAAGGCTCGATCGATCGAATCACGGGCCAGATGCGTTTTCTGCAGAATTTCCAACTCAGCCCTAACTCATTAAACGTTTTGGGTTTTATGTTTTTGCCCTAGGTATATAAGGCAAAACCCTAGCCACGTTTTTAGAGTTGCTCCAGTTGTATTGTTGCTCATACATTGCTGTTTTGTGTAAATCTTTTGTGAGATCTAGAGGAGCTTTCCTTTACACAAAGCTTAGGGTTTTCAAGGTAGAGATTACTTCAACATCTTGATGATCAACGCGGTTGCTACCATTGAAGCTTAAAGAATATCAAGCGTGGGTGCTTGTAGCTGATTGGAGAATCCAAGAAAGAAGGAGTCCGTGGATTCGGAGCTTGCACGTGGTCGTGTCAGTAAATTCTATTGGTGGGTAGTATTAGGAAGTCAAGCAGGGAGCTTGTAAGTCCTTTTGTATGAACTTCGATTCTTTCATAGTGGATTCAGGTTTGCCTTGAGGATCGATGGGTCAAATCCTCCCCAAGTTTTTACCGTGTGGTTTCCTAGGTGATCATATCATTGTGTTATTTATTATTCCGCTGCTTTATATGTTTGATATGATTATTTGATTGTTTTAACCTAGAATTGCATAATTGGACTAAGTAACAACTTGGCTAATTAACTAGGCTAACCAATTTGGTTGTTTTTAAGGGGTCTAAAACCGTTCAAGTGGTATCAGAGCAGGTAGCTCTCTTGTTAGAGATTTTTTGATCTCTGAGCTGATCCTTGACCCCTGTTGTCATGGAGCATGGACACTCTTTTGTTGTTCCTCCTCACTTTGATGGGAATAACTATGCTTATTGGAAAGTAAGGATGAAACCATTCCTGAAATCTATTGATGAGAGGGTTTGGAATTCCGTTGAATACGGATGGCAGAAGCCCACTACTCCTGTGAGTGAGTGGCAAACTTCTGAAAAAGAAGCAGCAGACTTCAATAGCAAAGCTATGAATGTCATCTTCAATGCTGTTTCTATGGAGGAATTTAAGAGGATCTCTAATGTTGAGGTTGCTCATACTACTTGGAAAATCCTCCAAACTGTGCATGAAGGCACAAAGGCAGTTAAGATCAATAAATTGCAGCAATTGACTTCTAGATTTGAAAGCATTAGAATGTCTGATGATGAATCTTTTGATGAATTCTGTGCTAAATTGAATGACATTGTTAATTCTGCTTTTAATTTGGGTGAAATCTATGATCAACCTAAAATTGTTAGGAAGATTCTTAGATCTTTAACTGAAGACTTTAGACCCAAAGTGACTGCCATTACTGAAAGCAAGGGTGTGGACTCCATCCCTGTTGATGAGCTTGTAGGATCTCTTCGGTCCTATGAGTTTGACCTACCCAAAGTGAACAAATCCAAATCAATGGCTCTTAAGTCAGTTGATGATGTTGATGGTGGTGGATTTGATGATGAGAGCGCTTCTGATCCGAAAGCTCCTATTCCAGAGGCTGGTGAGAGAGATCGCTCAAGACTTCAAGACCGACTTTCGATTCCAGAGCAGCACCATCGTGGCTCTACAAGAAGCCGCTGAGGCTTACTTGGTTGGACTCATTGAGGACACCAACCATTATGCCTAAGATATCCAGCTCGCTAGGAGGATCAGAGGCGAGAGAGCTTAGAGAGAGAAAGTTGGTGTAGTCGATTTAGATCTATGTTTAGGTTTTCGATGTTTAGATCTGGAATCTCTGATTTTATCTCTTTGTTATGTTTGTGTAGAATTGTGGAAATCTAATATCTAATTAGATTGCTTTAGCTGTGTTCAATATCAAATATCAATTTCACGTTTTATATGGTTTATTATTGTGCTTTAGTTAATTGTGGTTTTTATTATCATTAAGGAATGGTTGTTTCAAATGAATTTGTGAACAGCGAATGTAGTTTGTTATTATTGTTGTTGTTTTAAATCAAAAGGTTTGGAATTTGGGTAAAGTTGGAGGTTGAATGAAACATGTCCTTGGAAGTTAATTTTGAATTGATGTGAAACTGGTGGAACTGTAAAACATTGGAGTTTGCATACAGGCCTTGAAAAGCTGTGTTTGTTGCTGATGCTTGTGTGTTGGGTTCTAATGGCATTGGTTGAATGCAATGTATCCCCAAAATACTGGTTATGCTTATATATCCTTTCTTTTTGTTTTTTAGACAATTGAAAGTGTTTTAATCCAATGGTCTTGAATTGGGTCTCAAGCCTGTTTTTTAGAAAGAGGAGAGAAGAGTTTCCCTCATAATAGAAATGATAGTCACTTATAAGAAAGTCTTTAAACTCCAGTGATTGCTAATTGATTGACTTGAAGTGGCAATTACTGATATTTGGATTGGAAGGAGACAGTGTTTGGATATCGCAGTCAAGGGAGTTTTTTTTTTGAGAGCAGTCAAGGGAGTTTTGGTTTCATATGATTAGGTCACAATCATCCTGGCAATCATAGGATGAGAAGGAAACACTTCTTTCTTTTGTTGCAATTTTGACTATCAAATATTTTGGCTTGAATGTGTAGGTACGAATGGTCTGTTTGGATACCGCTTATTTTACTGAAACTGAAAACTTATTGCTGAAAGAACTATAAATAAAGGTAAAAGTTAGCTGAAATAGTAGAGAGGGGCCTATGAATAGTAGAAAAAAAAGCTGAATAGTGAAATAATTTTCATTTTTCATTGGTATCCAAATGGAGGCTAAGCAGTATGAGTTTTCTCTTTTGCTTTTAGGTGATAGGAGTTAATGGCTTGCATCCAGTACCAGTGAAGAGTTTGTGTAATGTGTAATATTATAAGTACAATAAAACTTCTTTTTATTGATAACTCATTTGCGTATTCTAATTTCTACTTGAGTGTGTGGAGATTTATTGCAAAGTATTTGATACTTTCATCTGAAGTGTTGAAATTATTATTATTCTAATAAAACTATTGTAATGATATATTTTAGCGGCAACACTTTGACTAATGGTTGAAAATGTAAATTTTTTTTTTTTGAGCAAGTGACAATGTGATTATTTGGGCTGTGATTTGCATGCGGTGAAATCGACTTTGGAAATGAGAGATGGTAAATTGCCTAACTTGATGTGATACCATAATTTTGAAATTTTACTATGCTAGTGGGGAGACTATCAGAGTTCACCTTTTGAGTGCGTTTATTAGATTAATTGAAAAAGTAAAGAAAAGTAATTTGCACTAACTTTTTTTATTCATATATATAAATGACTCATGACTCATACTTTTGCAAAATGTTTCATTAAATGACACTTGCCCCACTTCCAAACATTTCTTGGAATGACCCTTCTAGTTGAGATTTGTATAAATAAAACATATAAGTATATGCCCTCTCACATCATTACTTCCCCAGCACAATATTTCATATTTAGAAATGATTTACAAGTTTGTAAATGGGAGTGCCATATGTTTACGAACCTATAAACAAGTCTAGTTAAAAATCTTTTTTCAAAAATGAAATATTTTGTTAGAAAAGTAACGCTGTGAAATTGTATTGACTTGTTTATAGCATTTATATATAAATATTAAGGATGAGAGTGTTATTTATTGAAATGTTAGGGAGTTTATTTTGCAAAACCTTAACGGAGAATAGTATAATTTATCTGAAAAATTATTTGTAATTCTGCAAGTCTAACATGGGTTATCTAAAAGTTAATTCATTGTTATTTCCTCTTTAACTAATTTATCGGTGTTAAACTCTTTGAGGCCTTGGTCAAGATCGTTGTAGTTTAGTAACATAAGCTGATTTCCTAAAATAAAAGAGAACTAGAATTCAAAATTTTAAATCCCCATTTTTCATCACTATCAATTGAAAGGACCCAAAAAAAAAAAAAAAAAAAAAAAGAGGAAAGAAATTGGGGTTGAGGCTTTAACTATTTTGCGGACTATCTTGAAGGGTCCAAACCTAACTGGGCCAAAAATTCGTCAAATGCCCAAAACCTGAATTGAAAACTGAAATTGTCACCGCTAATGTGTTACCAAAATAAAAACAAAATCCAAAAGATTCATAGAATTTCACCGCCAGTTCAAAAGGTTAAAAATTTCAGCCTAATAATAAATCCCGCGAATAGATTACACAAACAAATTCTATTGGTCAAACCAAAGTGCCACGGATTACAATCCGCGTCACTCTCCTCCAAACAAATCCTCATCGTACATTACTCCCCCAAATCAACGCTCCAAATTCACTCTGTCTCAAACATTCAAAGCTCCAAAATTTTTCACAATCACCCGCTCTCTATACCCCCAAAAACAACACTACAAATACTCCAAACCCTTTCTCTTCGCATCACAACAAACAAACTCGCTTTCTCTTCACTTTTCCCTCATTTTCCCACCAACCAAACAGATCTTACCCTTCTCCAAATGGCCCGTACCAAGCAGACAGCTCGTAAGTCCACCGGAGGCAAGGCGCCAAGGAAGCAACTCGCAACAAAGGCCGCTCGTAAATCAGCTCCGGCGACCGGAGGAGTGAAAAAGCCACATAGGTTCAGGCCAGGAACGGTGGCTCTGAGAGAGATCAGGAAGTACCAGAAGAGCACGGAGCTTCTGATCCGAAAGCTCCCATTCCAGAGGCTGGTGAGAGAGATCGCTCAGGACTTCAAGACCGACCTCCGATTCCAAAGCAGCGCCGTCTCGGCTCTACAAGAAGCCGCCGAGGCTTACTTGGTCGGGCTCTTCGAGGACACCAACCTGTGCGCCATTCACGCCAAGAGAGTCACCATCATGCCCAAGGATATCCAGCTCGCTCGGAGGATCAGAGGCGAGAGGGCTTGAGATTAGATAGATTTTGAAAAAAACTACTACTTGTTTTTTTGGCTAGAGGTGTTTGTGTAGTTTGTGATGATGTGAAACTATTTTAGGAAAAAAAAATGTAATGGTTTTTTAATGTTTGAATTTAGTAAAAAAAAAAAGTTAAAAAATTGAAGTTTCTTGTTTTATATTGTGTTTTGGCCATTTGTGCTGGGTTGATGTGAGATTTTTTTAGTTAAACGTAGGATTTTTGATTAGATTTAGGATGTTATGCTAGAGAGCAAATGGCCTAATAGGTGGAGACTAAAATGGGACACGGCTTTGATACAATGCTCCATTGATTATTTGTTGCATAGAGAAAAAATAGAAGGAAATTTGTAAATATATAAGAATTTGCAAAGATCAATGAGATTAATAGTGAAAAATCTGTGTCAACCTCAACTGCATTTCTAGATGAGTCTTCTAATTGCTTAAATTTTATTTGGCAAGTAAGATTTTCTATGGTAGTCCAAATCTAATACGATGCAAACATTTTGTAAAATTTAATCTAATACCAATTTTTATTTTTTATTTTTTTATTATCACAACCATTGCACTCACCAGGAATCACATAAAAGGATGTTAGAAAATTGATACTTTTCAATGTTTTCATGCTAATGTAGGCAGCAAATTAGGGAAAAATGTATTGGTAGCTATTTGTTAAGACAGTACTTACAAATTTACAATCATTGCAATTGACGGTTGGTCAATCAAGACGACTTTGAAAAATTTTGCTAGCTTTAACTACACATCCTGACAGACATGAAATTATGAAAAATGTGCATGAAGGAGCAAAGCCTTAGTTTTTTTTAATTTTTGTATTGTTTGAAGAATAAACAGTAACATTTAGTTTTTACTTACTCACTTTTTCAAATACACTTTTCAACAGATTTTTTATTCTAATTTTCTATTTCATTTAAATATTATTTCTTCATTCATTCTTTATTCTTTTTTTATCATCATTTATTCTTCCTATATTCATTCCAACAATTATATTTTTCAATGAAAAGTGTTACGTTCACAACATTTTTTGCAATACTTTCACAATAAAATTTATGTGAAAAATTGTTACTAGTTTTAATTTGAACCCACCATTGAAATTATTTTTTTACTCACTAATATTAATTAATAACAATCTATTACTTAAAATTTATTGTGAAAATATTGTAGTAGTATTTCTCAATTAAAATTTTTTATTTTTATATTATTTTTCCTTTCTTTCAATTCATTCTCATCCATATGTTTTCATTTCTTTTTTCTTGTTTTTATCCTCCACACACGTGTCCAGCCTATCTCTATCCCCCCCACCCCTTCTTTTATTTTCTTTTTCTCCCTCACATTCAAGAACACTCCGGACTCTCTCGTTCATTCTCTAGCTCTTTTTTTTTTTTTTTTTTTTTTTTTTACTTTTTCTATTTCTACTTGATTCTAGAACACTCTCTAGCATGATCTTTTGATTTCTATTTTACTTCTATTTTCTTTCCTCTTCAGCTCACTTCACACACACACACAGCCGACATGGCCTTCGTCTATCTTTTTTTTTTTTTTTTTTCTTTTCTTGTTCTGATTCGATCTGTTGTTTTTGTTTTGATTTTAGATTTGTTGTTCTAATTAAATTTGTATTTTTCCCTGTTCTTGATTTGTTGTTTCTATTCTGATTTTAGATTGTCTTTGTGTTTTGATTGTGTTACCGTTTGAGAGAGAGACAGATGAACAAAGAAGAGAGGAGGAAAGAGAAAGAATATTTTTTTTAAGATAAAATAAGGGAATAGAGTTGCTATAGTGTTCTCTAAATTAAGAGAAGCACTGTAGCAACTTCAAAAAAAATTTACAAAAGTTGTGTGTATACCGAACCGGTTGGAGCTTGAACAGTAGCCTAAATTCTCCAAATTTCCCCGACACAGCATCTGTTGGAGATGCTCTTAGAGCATTAGAGCATCCACAACCGGTTTTGCTATCTCATTTTATTTTACCATCTCAAAAAGCTACTTTATCAATTATACCATACCATTTTACAATACATCCAGCATTCCAAAATTTTATTTTTTTCCCCATTTTATTTAAATATTCTATTTTATTCTTTTTTTACTATTTCTCTTTTTCTATTCCTTTTCCTCTCTTTCTCCCTCAACCTCTAGCAGACTAGCACCGGTTTCAACACAGAGCCACACACACAGAGACCCATGATACACCGATCCACCTATCCAAACCCATCACCACACACACAGAGCCACACACACAAACACAGGTAATCACTCTTTTGAAACAAACTGTTTCATTCTTGAAAAACCACGACAAAAAAGATTAAGAATCAAGATTCATAAGTTTCATTTTCTCTCTGTTCTTCCTCAACTTTCTAGGAAACCAAACAGTTCACAAACAACAACAAAACCCAGAACCTTCTCTTATTTTCTTTCATCTTCACACCAAACAAAAACAGAACACAATCCAAGAGTTGCAAGAGTTTCAACTACCAAACAACCATTGACCCAGTCTTCAAGCCTCCACTGCCGCCACCATCGCCATCCCCTACTTCTGCCGTAGCCATCTCTATTCATCCCAAACCCATCTGTTCTCACCAGCAACCATAAAAATTCAAAATAAAAAACCCAGCCACCACAAATTCAGCCACCCATGGCCTTTGACGGCCTAGACTTTGAGCCCGTGCTTCTTAGACATCTCAAGCAGCTCAGCATACCCACCCCAATTTTACGATCCAGCCGCCATTGATCACCGACCCCCACACTCCCACACGGCCACCATCGAGACTGTGGATAATGGGTTTCGGGTTTGAAGAAAATGAGTTTTGTGTTGGTGGTGGCTATCGTTAACATTATCAGAGAGAGAAAGGCTTCTAACTTATCGGTGAGAGAGAGGCATCGGAGAGAGTCTTGGGTCTGAACTAGGAATGGAGCAAATGAGAAAGAGAGAAAGAAGAGAAAAAATGACAGAGGAGAGAGAAATTTCCGGTTTAAAAAGGACCTCAAGCATTAAAAAATTATTATTTTTTTATACCATTCAACTACAGTACCATCTTACATTTAAGATGGTACTGTAGCTATATCTAAAAAAAAAATTGGCCTTTTCCAATATAGCCTTCCCGTTGCTGAGCAGTTTTTGGGCCTGAATGCCAAATGTACTTTACATTTGGCATATAGCAGGCCCACCGCTGATGCTCTTAGCATCAAGAAATGCTACTCTACTCTATTTTACTATCTCAAAAAGTCACTTTATCATTTATACCATATTATTTTACAATACCGCCAACATCCCAAACTTTTATTTTTCTATTCTACTCATTAAAATAATATATTCAAAACCCAAATCACCATTACAACCACCTGCTACCACCACAACAAAGAACATACCCAAACTGAAACGCATGGCCACACCACCAACCCATGGCAAAAATCCAAACAAATGAAACCCACATTTGCCCCCATGAAACCCACCTTTGCCACCACAACCAAAGACAACACCACGGCAACAACACACCCACCACCACCGTGCAAAAAAACCCACAAAAAATCAAAGAAAAATCCATTCAAAACCCCCGTCAAAACCCATCGGAAGCTGATCTCCACGCCTCCATCGGCGTTGTCTCCATAACCACAGCCCCATGCTGCCATTGCACCACCACGACCTAAAACCCACTCCCACAAATCAAAACCCCACACCCACACCACCAAACCCCATTACAAATCACAGAGAGAGTCCACAGATGACCGGAAGGTACCTATCGGCATCGACAACATTGCTAACCTCTTTGGCAATGGTCTTCATGGCCTCGAAATTGTCGTTGGAGGCGGTGGGGAAGCTGGCCTCGATTATGTTGATGCCGAGCTTGGCGAGTTGCCGGGCTATGTCGAGTTTTTCCTTGGAGGTTAGAAAGGTGTCGAGGGATTGCTCGCCGTCGAGGAGAGTGGTGTCGAAGATGCGAACGTAGTTGGGGTTAGAGATGCGATTGGGGATGTAATTGGGGCGGTGGTGGAGGGACGGTGTGGGTGTGGGAGTGGAGTTTGACGGGATTTGATGGGGAGAAACAGGGAGTGGGAGACGGAGAGACAGAGTAGGAGTGAGGGAGAGAGGACTAAAGGAGGAGAGGACTGAAATGAGAGACAGAGATGAGAGGTGAGAGACTGAGATGGGAGAGTCAGAGATAAAATATATATATATATATATATATATTTTTTACAATATTGCTACAGTACAATTCTACCTTTAGAATTGGCTTTACAATTCTCTGATGCAGAGCACTTTGGGGCTGCAAATGCCAAATTCTCCTTACATTTGGCATTTGCGTTCCCCAATGCTAATGCTCTTATGGACATGAGTTTATATTTTATAGCAAGCTTGAATTTTTGTCTTCTTATATAGTTGAAGGAAAATGCAGATCAGTTTATATTTTTCAGGATATATGCTTTAAAAATGATTTGAAATAACCCCCTATCATCCTCTCCATCTTGACTAACAAGATAGAGATACTTGAGGGGAACTGACAAACTAATAAGAGAGTTCAAATTATAGACATGAAAAATTTGACCAAAAATTTTATGCATAATTGATGTGACAGATTGTTAGTGGTTGGTAAAAATACAATGTCAGTGGTGGGTTTAAATAAAAAATTAAGAATTAGTAAAAGTTTGTCAACTCAATTGTTATGAATGTGAAAGTTTGTGTGTGTGTGTGTGTGTGTGACATTACTCAACTAATAATTGCAGACCACTAAAAGAAACAAATAAAAAAGAAAAAAAGGAAAATTCTTATTTACATAACTACCTAAGTTTGATCCATAAAAAAGAGAAAAAACTTGTGTAAGATTTTGAATGATATTTCAAGGATCAATGCAATTGTTACAAAGGATTAAACTAAGATATTCTTGTCAAAGTTAACAGTATATAAGGGCTTCACTCCCATAGTTAACATTGCAAGCCTAAGAACTAATTTCTAGCAATTAAATTTGAACCGTTAGAAATGGGCACCATTGTATGTTCATGGCAATGGCCTGAAATGATTAATGCTATAGCATTTTGCCTCTTAGCCACTAGTGTGATTGCTAATGAGCCTGACATCTACGCTTGGCAACCACTAGCCCACCACAGAGACAATTGTCCCCCATTCCATTTGCCACCACCAGCCCACCACGAAGACGATTGCCCCCTAAACCATTGGCAACCACCACTCGACCAATATCACTACCCACCTAACCATTATAAATCACCTCCTCCGTGTGTTTGTAAATCACTACCACCATCATCTCCTCCAATTTATGTTTACAAATCACCACCTCCACCTTCTTACATTTCCAAATCCCCACCGCCACCATCTCTATCATCTCCACCTCCATATGTTTACAAGTCACCACCACCACCTTTTCCATCATCTCCACCTCTATCACCATCCCCTCTGCCTCCTTACATTTCCCAATCCCCACCGCCACCATCTGCTTCATCTCCACCTCCCTATGTTTAAAAGTCACCGTCACCACCTTTTCCACTATCACCACCTTATTTCCAAAAGTCACCTCCACCTCCATCACCATTAATTCCCTCCAACTCCTTAAATTTACAGATCAACACCACCTCCTCCACTTGACAACAAATCCCCGCTGCCACCATCACCTTCTTCTCTGCCACCTCCACCTCCTTATTACTACAAGTCACCTCCATCTCCACTATAAGTCCTCAAGTCCTCTGTATTACTATAACTTTCACTGTCTTCTACTCCACCTCCACTACTTCAATCCTCTTCCTAGCTACGAAAAGTGATCCTCACCTCCAAGTGGTTATTAAGCTTAAGGTCATCTTTTCTATCAATTTGAATTGTTGTAAGAATAAGTACTTCCGTTGGGATGTCAAGGGTGGAAAAGTTTGTTAGCATTGTATTTTCAAATATATGTCGACCTTATGAACAATGAGAGTCTAGGAGTATGAAGCAATCGTTGTATCAACTGTTGTAATGCATTTCAAGTTCTAAAAAGGCTTTATTACTCACTGTGTTAAATGCATGAGTAAGTGCTCATATGGTTTTTACAAATTAACGACGTTCGTTGATGCATTTGAAGTGTGTTATATATGTAATTAGTTTTGTGCAAAGATAAAATTCTTAATAATGTTTCGATAACTGAGCTATATTATGATTCTAATGGTTTTTTAAAAAATTTATGAACTGATTCTAATGGATCTATATCTAGGCATTCCAACCCAGTTAATACTTAATACCCGTGCATAGTCACTGCACACACCACTATGGTTTTTTAGCTTTATTGGTTTTAATTTTATTGATATTCAAGCATTTCATGCATAATGACTTTGTTAGATGAAAAAAAGTGCATAAAATGACCTAGCCATCAACTTCCTGAAAACCAATCAATGGATCTAGCAGAATGAGCATTTAGTACCTCATCCCCGTAATTTTACCTTTGGATTCAAATCTCAAATTGGTAGACAAAGTCCTTCTCATTTTTGCTTTCTTAGTTACAAGTTTCTTAATTAGATTGTAACTAAGAAACAAAACAATGTACCTTTTACTTTCCTCAGAATGTAACTAGGACCATAGATAGTCTTGAATTTAGGACCAAACCCTTGTAAATTTTTGTTTCTAATATTCATTCATGATGTAATTATTTGGATGATTCAATAAAGAGGTATTTTCATAAAAGTTTTCTTATTTTTCCATAATAAAATAAGTGACGACTTCAAATATAAACACACACAACATATTTCCCAAAGGATGTCCATTCTCCAAACCAAGCTTTAGGTTTCTTTTAAATTATAAAATTAAAAAGGAAAAAAGAAAAAAGAAAAAAATGCAGGAACCTCACAATTGTGACATAATTGGGAATATAAATAGGAGTAATGATAGGCACTACAACAAGATTAAACTCAGTAACAGTTTCTTTTGATATCTCATAATTATTATTGGAAAAACAAAATATATTAAAAAATATTTTAAAATTTGATTATATTAGACACTCAAAAATAGAATAGAACACACAAAAAATTATTTTATGAAAAGCACAAAAAATTCGAATTACTTAGAGACCATAAAAAATTAAATTATGTAGAACATGAAAATTTTGAACTATTTAAAACACATACAATTCAGAGATATTAAAACACTCAAAAAATGAATTATAAAGCACAGGCTAAATTTATTAACATAAACCATAACATAAATTAAGGAAACTAAATTGATCTTAATATTGTTGGGTATAATGCATAAAATATATAATTTACTTATGACTTTGTTAACAAGAGCAACAAGCAAAAAAAAACAAGTTTTAATATCTGATTAAATAGAACAAATAAATAAACTTAAAGACTAGATGAATATATATTGAAAAACTAAAATATGATCAAGGTTAGTGTTTGACATTATTTCTTAAAGATAGATTTCGCCCCTCACAATGATAATTTGAGTCTTTTGGATGTCTATCTCCCAAGAACAATGATCAACAACATATATAGGAGACACGGTAATCTTCGAGCACAACGAACAAAACTCTCTATCTTTCTCTTGATTAATTACTCTATGCACGATAATGAGAATGTGAGAATGACTGAAATAAAATGAGGGATGTCTATTTATAAACACACAAATATTTAATACTAGCCAACATGGACCAACCCACAAGGACTCACGCCCATGCCCATCCTAACCTGATTAGGTTTGTTTTAGTACAGGCAACGACACAAGCATGTATAGAGGCCCACTTACATCGGTCCTCCTTCTCCCATTTCCATAAAAGTGGGATGACTCTTGGGGTTCAACCTAATGTCCAACACAGGTAATATAATCCCACAATTTGTCTCTTTACTTTCCTTCTTAAGATTCAAGTAAATTCTACTTTGAAAGTAAGTCATGAAGACACCTTTGGAAACAATTTCTCACTCACTCTTAATAATTTTGGCCAAGTGACCATATAATATTAATCTCTTCGTGGAGAACATCTCAACTTACACATGCCTTAAAAGATGTGTGGTTCCACTTATTTTTGCTCAAAGTTAACTCCAAACACTTATCAAAACCATATTTCCAACAACGTGTACAACATTCACACAGTGCATTCCGTCTTTGGTATACAATGCATGCACTATTGATAGGAGACGACACATGCTTCATTGGGACTATTCATTTTTGGTGGACGTCAACACAGGGGACACATATGCATGGCGTGAGTAAGTAATGCCTTAACGTGCACAATCAAGTCCACTAACACACTTACAATGAGATAGAGAAAAATGCTAGAATCATAACTTTTTACACAACTTTTACTATAACTCATCATGGGGCGAGTTGTAGTGAAAGTAGTGGTCTGGGACATAACAAGAAAGGTTGGGAGAAAATATCTCATTGGGTGCAATCGTGTTCCTTCACACTAATCATTTAGCCAATCCTCACCTCAACAACTCTTTAAGCCCAAAAGGTGGACTCAGGACTCTTGCTTATAGAGAGAGGACTATTCTGCTATGAGTAAGTGTCTTGATGATCGGGAAAACCTTCTCATGGTAAACGATTGTTGTAAGTGTTGCTCTTGCTGGCACACAAATAAATAGAGTTGGTAAATGAATCATATATAATTAGGGCTTCCATGATGATCATATGCCAAATTCCCACACTTTTTTATTCATTTTTTCGTAATGATTTTCAGCACTTTCCTATTTTGCCCATGTGTTTGCAGATTTTTTATGATATATATTTTCTAAAATTTGGTATTATTACAAATGTTATGAAATTATCTTTACAATAACACCAAATTTGCATAAACGAAATTTCCAAATCAAAAGTTATGGCCCCGATAAGTTGGGCTTCTCACAAAGAATTTGGAATTTTCTACATTTAATGCTTGTCTCAGTTTGTTTGTTTGTTTGTTTTTATTTTTTTTTTTATTTTTTTATTATAAGATAGAAATTCTACTCTAGCCTAATTTAAGTGTATATGTGTGTGAAGTTTTTTTCTGAAGACTTGAACTCCAACTCTTGTCCCCCCAAACCTCATAAACACTTATACTTATGGAGTGACTATAGCGCCAATTGTACGTGGTGGTATGCTTATCCTACTATAACTTTGCACATTTGATTCCTCTTAATGTACTTTTTTTCCTTGAAATTTGAGGATATATACGTGCTGATTCAATGAGGAAGTGACGTATGAAGTTGTAGAGCTTGTTTGTACATGTGATCAAGAATCATGCGCAAAGTTGGTACATCAAATGCGTTACTCAGTTACCAATTCTAATTGTCGCTTTACACTCGATTTTACTCGAGGATTGAGAGATTATTTGGGAAGGGTCAAATTAAACCAAGTTGTAGAACTTTTCGCCTAGATTATTATAAAAAAAAAATAACAAAAACAAAGGCATTTGTTTTTGGGGAGTTATGAATGTGATAACGTTGCTACCACACATGTTTTAAAGTTTACTTGTTTCCATTATTTTTGGGCTCATTCCTTGGATTTTTCCCACTTGTGGCCCCTTGAAATGAAACTTGTCACGAGCTTTCTAAAGATATACCTTATTCACGATAGTTCAATAGTGTTTAATTGTCCAAACATTGGCATGTCAAAATTTCCAACACTTTGGCCAAAAAATCGAGTTGCAAGTTGTGAAATTTTACTTGTTTTTCTAATATCCGATCTCTGTGATTAAACAATTGTTTAAGAGGAACTTGAAATATCTACGCACTGTTAAAGCAGTCACTTTGATTGGGGGCTCAAATCTAATCAAACCTTGTACTTTGGAATAAAATTTATGGGTTTGGCCTAATTTGGCCAATTTTCACCAATTTGAATCATTGGCCTTGATCGGTGGTGCACCAGGTTGGATTTTTGGCCTAAATTTGGTTTTTCTCGATTTTAATTCACGATCAAATAAATGTTGGACAAAGTTTAGCTACAAAATTGGTTGTAGCCTAAGGTTACAACCTTACTCAATATCATTAACATTACTACATATTTTGAAAATCTAACCGTTGAATTGCATGTTCTTTAAACACTTAATATATATGTCAAATTTTGTGACAATTGGATGTTATTTACTATATGATCTATAATATTATATTTTATGCATAATTTTAAACTTCAAAAATTTGCAATTTAAACAATTTATTGATGACATAGCTATTGATTTTTAATTTTTTAGAAATTTTGCAAGCATAGAGGATATAAGAAGAAGATGTAATCCAATAGTGGCTTTGTCAAAATTCACCTCCAATAAAAAGATACTGAGTAAGGTTGTAGTCTTAGACTACAACCAATTTTGTAGTTAAACTTTGTCCATAAATGTGTTGATGGGACAAATAATTCTACCTTAGTCTTTCCCTTCCTCAATTATTTTTATATTGTGGAATAAATGAAATTTCGTTTATTTCTTAATTGAGCTTATTTTATTTAGTGAAAAAGAGAGAAATGGTTGGATCTTAGACATTATATATATATATATATGTATGTATGTATGTATGTATGTATGTATGTATATATTCAACAAATGATGTATATTTAAGAGAGAGTCACCACTGTGCGCTCTTGGCGCGATAGTCACTCTACAAGTATAAGTGTTTGTGGAGTGTGGGGGGGGGGGTAAGGGTTGGGGTTCAAGTCTTCACGAGGGAGTTTCACACATATATTTATTTAGATTAGGCTAAAGTAGAATTTTTATATTGTATAAAAAATGAGTGAATAATATTGTTTATTCTTACAATTTGAAAATAAAAAGAAATATATAATCTTTTCATGTATCAAAACTTTTCATAACACTCGTGTGATATGAAGTGGAGCTGTGGAGGTGATGATTCATCCATGATTTTAGGGGTCTGTTTGAATACCGCTTATTTTACTGAAAACTTATTGCTGAAAACACTAGAGCAAAATAATTTTTAAACGTGTGAATAGTACCGTGGGACTTAGAAATGCATGGTTATGCGCATTTTTGCATTTTTGGTTGGGTTGTGAACAGTGCCATGAGACCTAACTAAAAATGCAAATGCAAAATAATTTGCACGCAAACGCACGCTAGATATGATTGATCCATGTATGACAAGCCGGATACACATCTCTATAGAATGAACTTTTTTAATATTCATGAATGCATATAGATTCCATATTGTACCTCTCATAAATTTGTGTGTCGTATGTGAGCCTCATCAGCTTGTATTGTAAAAGGGCTATATGGTTTTTTTTTTTTTGAGAGAGTTTCAACCTATGATGTTTACTTTTGATGATGCTCTTTATCATCAGACCAAGACAACAATTGGTTTTTGGTGTAGGCGGGGATTGATCCTTGGATCCCTTATTCAACCATCAGAGACTTTACTAGTTGAGTTAACTGGAACCCACATATGGTATTGGTATCTTATCTAGGCATTTATTAGAATGGCCCATAATATAGGTAGATTGCGTGATGTATTGTATTGCGATGAAATCATAATTAATGTAACATTCAATGTCCCTTGTGAAAGGGGTACACCCCATGACCTTGTAAAAAGGGCACAACAAATGCTACAAGTCTACAAGAGAATTTGACACCATTCTGTATATGGTATATGGATATATTGTGTAATGTACTAGATATGATGCTGAAAGTTCAATAATGGGTATGAAACACCCTTGAACGTTTAGACCCCAAAATACAAAATACCAATTCAAGCTTTATATCAAACAATAAATGTGCGGAACATGATAACAAGCTTATAACAGAATTGATGAACAATCTAAGTCAAATATAAACACATCCACAGTAGTAAATATAAGGCAAAGATAAAGGAAAGAGAGATGCAAACACACGGAAAACATACGATGTGTTATCGAAGAGGAAACCGAAGTCCTCGGCGTAAAACCTCTCCGCCGCCCTCCAAGCGGTGATAAAATCCACTAAAGAATATAGTTGGGATACATTAACTGCACCTAAGACCCTCCAAGCTTCTTGCTCCAACGAGGTTACGCCGAACTTATTTCTTCTTTAGCTTCCGGATTCCGCTACTTGACCATAGCATCAACCAATGTATATTGGTTCCTTTCCAAACTGCTTCCCTAAGCAGCAAATAAACCTTCTCACAGACGTGGGTGTGGTGAGATAAGGATTTGGTAAAAGACCTCTCAAGGGTATGACAATGGAGAGGAAGAGAGTAGAGGAATTTGTAGAGTTTCTTAGATGAAGATTGGGGATGAGGCAATCTTGTTTTGCTCTAGGGTTTTCTCTCACAAAATTCTCTCTGGAAGCTCTCTCAATATGATGGGTATAAGGGTGTATATATAGTAGGGTGAGAAGGAAATGCAAAACGTTAGTTTTTGCCAAACAGGGTAATTTGGCGACTTGGTCTCGCGGCTTGTCCAAGTTGCGAGTTCCAGTCGTGACGTAACGGCCTGGCCAGCCTGGGACTTTTGTCCTGTAGCGTGACAGCTGGCGCGACCCTTCAGCTTCCCCATGTGCCTCTCACGTGCCAGCTTTTGGCGGCTTGCCAGTCGCGATCCACCCGCGAGCCCTAGCCGCGAAGCTCTGTTTTTCTTGCACACTCTTGAGCTTTTCTTCACATCTTCTCACACACTACCCTTACAATTTTCCCACCTAAATACAGGGTTACTAAGTGCTAAATTACAAGCAAATTGGTCACGAAATAAAGCCAATTAGATGGTTGATTAAATTCAACCTTACAATCTCCCCCTTTGGCTATTCCGTGACAAAACCCTATAACAGACTCTAGACTTAATCGTGAGTTGGGAACAGTTGGAAAACTCACTCATACCTAACTCTAGATTCTGTAAAGCTCTTGAACATATGAATAAGTAACTCTTGAAACACAATAACATAGCAATATCATTGTATGCAGAAAACTTAATATGCATATGGAGCAAAATAAGCATGATCAAGCAAAAATGAACATAAGCATAAAAGCAGTAATTCATGGCAAGATCAACAACAGTAGTCACTTAAGCAAAAGTGATTACTATGTTCATTCACACAAGGAATGAACATCCGGACATGCAAAAATGATAAACTCAATTGAAGAGAATCATTTGCAAGTCCAACACTCAACCAATGCATACAAACATATATGCATCTAGGAACAATCCTACAAGGGCACAAGAGTGTTGTACTTAAGAAAATGCAAAGCATTAACAAGTACCAAAGCACAAAGCACAAAGGCTGCATATACAAAGTTTTGCAAATACATGGCACAAACCATAAAAGCCTACAAGCAGTGCATGAAAACAAAACAACCCTTAAAGCTTACATAAGCAACATGGGTACAAACTAAACAACATAAAATACTGAAACTGAATAACATCAAACTATATAAATAACCACCAAAGATTCACAAGTTGAGAGTTTTAAAAACAAACTTAAACCAGTGTATTAAACAAAAACAATATTTAAACTCCCCCTCAAACCAGGCACTCCCCCTCAAGAGCTGCCCCAAAAGTTCTCCCCCTTTTTGACCGGAATGGCCAAAAGGTCAGTGATCCTAGCTGGTATGAATGCTGTCAAATTTGGCAGAGAGTACATCAAGCTGATCCTACATTGCTGTCATCCTCTCAGTCTGTTGATTCTGAACATCGTGGATTGTATCAAGTCTCTCCAAGATGATCTGAAAGGCATCAGGAGGTACAGGTGATGAGGTAGAAGGTCTGCTCCTCTTGATTCTCACTCTAGGTGTGGAAACTGGTCCTGCACCTTCTGCTTCAGTCTCCATAGGATCACCTTCTTCGTGGACACCCTCTTCTTCTTCACCTGGAAGACGACTCTGTATCCGTATGAGTGTAAATTTGTTGATGGCTGATAGAGGAGGCATAGGACTGATATCTTGTGGAATTGGAACACCCTTTTCTTTGAAAATTCTCATGAGAAGACTTGGAAACACCAACTTGGGCCTCGAGGTGGTTTTAGTTTCATCCATTATAGTATCAAAAATGTGGGAACTGATGTCAATAAAGGTGTTTTCCTTAAGTTCCATAAGGAAGATAGCTCTGGCATTTGTCAATGTAGTCATCTTCCTTATAAAGTACAGATTGTACATCATTATTGTTGTTAAACACCTCATGTCTTTAGGAAAGTCAGAAGTGTTGAGACATCTCTTTTCTACAACCCCACCAATCTTTTTCTGGACAGTTTCTAGGGAGACCATTCTGTCCTTGTAGTTTGTGAATTCATGCTTATCTAACCCCTCCAGCCCTAAAACCTTATCAATGTCATGAGCATCTAAGGTAAACTCCTTTCTCCTCACCCAACAATTCAACTCCTCCTCCTTTATCACAACATTTGCATAGAATTCTCTGATTAGTGGTTCACACACTAAAGGTAAGTCACCCAGAAGTTTCTCCCAGCCGCTTTCTTCAAAACATTTTGGAATGAATGTATCCCTCAAATCATGTAAATCCACAAATCTCTCCTGGATAATTGTTCCCTTTATGAAGGAATCTCTGTATCTCTCAAAATGCTTGACTGACCTAAACAGGTTGTTGTCCATTTTCAATCTTTTATCAGCCTTCTTAGCAGGAGTCTTCTTCTTAGAGAGTGTGGAAGCCATCTGTTAAACAATCAGAAAATGCCACAACAAGACATAGCACAGAGTGGGGAAATGCACACATATTAGTAACAAGTTAGTTACACAGTGATAAACAAATTGACCAGACACAAACACAGACTAAGCACAGTTGATAACCAAACATTGGATATAACAAGTTCACCAAGTTTACACTGAAGAATGCAAACAAATTCAGAGCAAGACCCATTTGGTACATGAAATTTAGAGCAGGAAAAAAATACATGTAGCAACATCTGCAAGAACATGATAGCCATAATCCCCAATAACACAAACACAACCAATCAGATAAACGAAGGACATCAATACAAGATTGCAGAAAAACCCCACACCCATATGCCCAAAAACAAACAGACAAATATCAATGCTCAGACAAAGGAAAAGTGACCTGAAGTAAGCAACTAATCATAAGCAATCAATGCAGCAAAAGCAGATAACATCACACACACCCAATCTCAACAAAGATGCAAACCCATGTTCGAACTCCTCAATAACACAACCCAACAACACAACATTCAGATTCAAAAGAACAACAGTGAAATCATGTTGAATGAAGTGAAGGCAAGAAAACCCATACCTTTTTCTTGATGTTTGATGAAGACATGATGCAGAAATTTAGAGCTTTTTCAAAGAAAACACGGAGTGTTGAGAGAGAGATTTTGAGAAGAAGATGAACAGACACTGAATTTCGAGGGAAAAACTGAAAAGCAATTTTAAAAACTGTCTTCAAAACGCAAAACACGCGTTTTTCGCGACTGGGTCAAGTCGCCAGGTTAAGCCGTGAAACACTGTGAAGAAATGAGACTTGAGAATTTCTCTAAGTGTTTTTCGCGACTGGAAGGTCTACCCGCGAGATAGTCGCGATATGAGCCGCGAAAATCCCTGAGTACCTCTCGCGACTGGACCTTCCACCCGCGAACCAATCGCCACACTGACCCGCGAAAAGTGCAAAACTCAAATTTTGAAAAAATTTTCTAAGTCTTTTTCGCGACTAGAGTACTGACTCGCTAGTAAGCCGCGAAAAATCTCTGAGTGAGCTCGCGACTGGGACATGCGACTGGGCCAACCCGCGACTTAGTCGTCAAAACAGGGCAACACTGTTTTCGAAATTTTTGACATTTTGTAAAAACAAAGTACTTTCCAAAAACAAAACAAAGCACTCAAAAATCTTTTTGTGTTTGATCAACAAAGATTGAGCATGTGAAAACACATTTAATCAAGTACAATCACACAAATGAATATGGCATTCATTGAACATAGACTTGTGTGTTGTGTGTGGATATAAAAAATGAGATAGTCCTTAGTCCAATGTGAAGCTTCAATGATCAATTCAATCAAGGCATACACAACTAGCACTAGATAATGTGACCTATCTCAATTATAGAAACATGCATATATGACCTCCCACAAGTACTTGATAACAATTCTTTGAAGCTTTTCATTTGGCTCCATATTCACATATCATTTGCAACTTTTGAGCAAAGAAAATCTCATTTTGAGATAGATGCCTGAAATTTTGATATTTCAATTGATGAGTTAGCCTTTGGCTTTTTGAGCATCACACATTTTAGTTTGGTCGCTTTCCCTTTTTCCTAGTCAAATACTAGTATGTGCGACAAGCTTTTGCAGCTCTATATCTCTTTTCATTTGGAGATTTACATTTAGAGAGCTCTTTTAAAGCATAAAAATAAAAAGTGGGAAGATATATAGGCATGAGTCTATGCATGTCTCAAGATCAACAAAACCATTCACTAATCATTCATGACAAGGTTGAAGATCTATTTACAACAATCACATAGATTTCAAAATTTCTTCCACAAAGATATGAGTGCACGAGAGACAAGCTAAGCTCGTTAAATGCACAAAGCCACAAGTACAAAGGTACAAGGCAAAATATGCTTGGAGACAAAAACTCAACAAAGTGATCAAACTTTTTGGATTTTCAACTTTTTATGTGTTTTTGGATTTTTGACACAAGGGAAAACTAATCAAAAACAAAAACAGCAAAGAAAGAAATTTAATCAACACAACAAAATTTTCATCACAAACTAGCAAGAAGCAAAAACAACCAAGCATATACACAATCATGGGAAGTATTGATGCATGGAGATGTTGTAATGCTTATGCATGAGTACCCTTCGTCACCCACACGTCACGTGCGTTTGGGGTGATATCCTTTACGGATTGGGTACGAGAATTAGGACTATCAAACCTTCGTGTGAAGCTTTCAAGGCAGTTGGTGAAAGCACCGATCATCTTCATCACATCCGTCATTCCTGGATCATTGTTTTGACTTCTTGGTTTCTCACCACCCCAAGACCTCTTGTCAATCCTTCTTCCTCGTGACCGAGGTACGCTTGCATTGTTGTCTGCTCTCAGCTTTTGACAGTTGAGTCTAGTATGCCCTTGCAGTCCGCAATAGTGACACACATACTCTGTTCTAGGACCCCATTGTGGTCTTGAGAGAGATCTTACTCTGGTTTCGTGTCTGCCCATAGATTGATTTCGGGGCTTATTCACCATTCGTTTCTCACTCACATTCTTCTTCTCAGCCTTAACATTCTCAGGGATGGTTTCTTCTACAATAGGCTCTATGGCCTTCACAAATTTCACTTCCTTGGTAGCTTTGGCTGATGAGCTACTTCCTCTCGTATAACCCAATCCGGACTTATCTGAGAAATGTTTTTGAGACCAGATAACATCTTCCAGATTTCTGGAGGAGACCCCTTTCTATCTTGGCTTGCGCTTGCACCACCTCTTGCTCAAGTAATCTTACTTTGGTATAAGCTTCCGATAACTCTCCATTTAGTGTCTCAATCTCACATTTAGCCTCTTTATATCTAGCCAGAAGACTTTTGTAGTCCTCTTCAGCCCTTTTCATCTTCTTCACAGCCGCCTTTGCAACCCTTGCATATTCACCTGATTTCTCAAGGAGTAACGTGTAATTCTCTTGAAGACTCAAAGTACCTTCATCCTCTTCAGCTTCTGATTCTTCAACAACTCCAATAGACTCCAAATCAGAATGCTCACCAAGCTCCTTCACAAGTGTATCCAAGTCATCTGAGGATTCCACATGAGCAATGGTCATGAATGTGGAGAAATTTCCTTCTCCATCACAGCTCTCGTCAGAATCAGAATTTGATGAATCCGAATCACTTAAAGTGGTGGCATAGGCTTTTCCCTTCGACTTCAAGTAATTTGGATATTCCTTTTTAAAATGCCCATGCCCATTACATTCAAAACATGTAATTCCTTGTGAGGATTGGGAATCTTTACCATCTCTTCTTCGGAACTCTTTCTTCTCTTTTCCGGCACTCTGGAAATTTCCTTTGTCACCAAATTTTCCACTATTCTTGAGCTTTAGAAATTTCCGGAAGTTCTTTACAAGATACGCCACATCTTTATCTACCGTATCCTCTTCCGAAGCGTCATGAGACACTATCCTCTCATCAATTGTCTTAAGAGCAAGGGATTTTCTCTTCTTCGCTGAAGGAAGGGACAACTCATATGTCTGTAAAGAGCCAACCAGCTTTTGAACCTTGATTTCGTCAAGATCTTTGCTCTCTTCAATGGCTGTAACTTTGGCCCGGAAACTTTCTAGTAGAGACCGTAGGATCTTCCTTACAATCTTCGAGTCCTCCATCTTTTCCCCCAAGTTAAATTTACCAACAACCACTTCGTTCAATTTGTTGTAAAACGAATCAAACGACTCTTCCTCACTCATCTTTAACTCCTCAAAGCGAGTGGTCAACATTTGAAGTTTTGTGTCCTTCACTTTCTTAGTTCCCTCATAGGTTGTCTCCAGAATCTCCCATGCTTCCTTAGCAATGGTAATATGTGAAATCCTGTGAAATTCTTCTGGAGAGATACCACAGAAAATGGCGTTCAATGCTTTACTATTTGCATTAGCTGCCGGAAGAGCTGCCTTGTCCCAAGTGGATTTGGCATCCTCCGGCTTTGTCCAACCTATATCAACTGCATCCCACACAGCATCATCCATAGAACATAAAAACGCCCTCATTCGGACTTTCCAAAATGCATAATTATTACCATAAAAAAATGGTGGAACATTGAGAGATTGAGACCTATCCATCTCAACAAGGGGTCAAGGATCACACTCAGGTAATCAAACCACAACAAGTGTACCCGCTCTGATACCAATTGAAAGTTCAATAATGGGTATGAAACACCCTTGAACGTTTAGACCCCAAAATACAAAATACCAATTCAAGCTTTATATCAAACAATAAATGTGCGGAACATGATAACAAGCTTATAACAGAAATGATGAACAATCTAAGCCAAATATAAACACATCCACAACAGTAAATATAAGGCAAAGATAAAGGAAAGAGAGATTCAAACACACGGACAACACACGATGTGTTATCGAAGAGGAAACCGAAGTCCTCGGCGTAAAACCTCTTCGCCGCCTTCCAAGCGGTGATAAAATCCACTAAAGAATATAGTTGGGATACATGAACAACAGAAGACCCTCCAAGCCTAATCTACCCAAGTACCTAAGCCCTCCAAGCTTCTTGCTCCAACGAGGTTACGCCGAACCTATTTCTTCTTCAGCTTCCAGATTCCGCTACTTGACCATAGCGTTAACCAATGTATATTGGTTCCTTTTCAAACTGCTTCCCTAAGCACCAAATAAACATTCTCACAGACGTGGGTGTGGTGAGATAAGGATTTGGTAAAAGACCTCTCAAGGGTATGACAATGGAGAGGAAGAGAGTAGAGGAATTTGTAGAGTTTCTTAGATGAAGATTGTGGATGAGGCAATCTTATTTTGCTCTAGGGTTTTCTCTCACAAAATTCTCTCTGGAAGCTCTCTCAATATGATGGGTATAAGGGTGTATATATAGTAGGGTGAGAAGGGAATGCAAAACGTCAGTTTTTGCCAAACAGGGTAATTTGGCGACTTGGTCTCGCAGCTTGTCCAAGTCGCGACGTAACGGCCTGGCCAGCCTGGGACTTTTGTCCTGTAGCGTGACAGCTGGCGCGACCCTTCAGCTTCCTCATGTGCCTCTCACGTGCCAGCTTTTGGCGGCTTGCCAGTCGCGATCCACCCGCAAGCCCTAGCCGCGAAGCTCTGTTTTTCTTGCACACTCTTGAGCTTTTCTTCACATCTTCTCACACACTACCCTTACAATTTTCCCACCTAAATACAGGGTTACTAAGTGCTAAATTACAAGCAAATTGGTCACGGAATAAAGCCAATTAGATGGTTGATTAAATTCAACCTTACAGATGCAATTGTACTTAATGTTCTACCTAACTCCATGAACTAGTGAAATGGGTAACCTTCAAAAATGGGAATGGCGGGCTTACGAGCTACAATATCATAACCTTGCGTAGATGGACATTTGTGTGATGCCATGTAATGTATGTGACGCAATCATGATTTGGTGGAACAGCCTTTGATCTTGTAAAAGTGGCACAATAGAGCTTGTAACATAAAATTTCAAACATTTGCATGATGACTTGTTGTATGATACAAACATAACTAATGGGACACTCCATAACATTGTAAAAGGGATATGCCTAATGCGGAATGGCTATAACCTTGGCCAAAATGGGCTTTTACCCATTTTTCACCAATTTCCCAGCAAAATGCCCCATGTCTGAAACTAATTAGGAAAATGTCCCTATTTTGAAACTTGATTTTCTAAAAATCTAGTTTCAAATGTAAAGCTCAATTTTTGGAACATCGAGTTATAGCAAACTTGGATTTAGATTTTTTTTTTTTTTTCCCCAAGGAAATCGAGTTCCAGATTTTTTTTTTTTTTTTTAATTTTTAGTTCACTATAATTCGATTGTCCAAAAATCGAGTTTTAAATTAAACTTTGATTTTTAGAAAATTGAGTTTCAAAACATCGGCATTTCTCTAAATAGTTTCAGATATGGGGCATTTTGCTGAAACTTTTTGGCGAGAGGGGCAAATGCCCATTTTCTCCCTATAACCTTTTGCATAAATTTAACTACCTAACTATGATCCATAGGAAAGTACAAAATTAGTATGAGATTTTTAATGGAATTTAAAGCATTAATACAACCTATTTTATAGGTTTGAAATAAAGCTATCATTGTAAAAGTATCAGAATATAAAAGACTAGCTCCCTTCATTACCATGCAAGCTTAAAGAGTAATTTTTTAGTAATTAGAGTTGAATTACTGGAAATGGGTACTCTTGGATGCTTGAGGCATTGGCCTCAAGTGATTTATGCTATAGCATTTTGCCTTATAGCCACTAATGTGGTAGCTGATAAGCTTTACTTCTTTGGTTTGCAACCATTGGCCCAACATGAAGACCACCAGCCCCCAAATCATTTGCCACCTCTATCTCATGACCAAGAACCACACCCCCCAAGCTATCACACATCACCTTCATCTCGCGACCAAGAACCCCACCCCCCGAGGTATCACACATCACCTCCGCCTGAAGTTTTTAAAACACCACCACCACTAAGATTTCCACTACCTCCACTGCCAAAATTTCCACTACCACCACCATCTCCTTCACCTCCACCGCCAAAATCTCCACCACCACCGCCTAAATCTCCTCCACCACCACCATCTATTTCACCTCCAAGATTTCCACTACCTCCACTGCAAAAATTTCCACTACCACCACCATCTCTTCACCTCCACTGCCAAAATCTCCACCACCATTGCCTAAATCTCCTCCACCACCACCATCTATTTCACCTCCACCACCAAAATCTCCACCGCCACCATCTCCATCTCCATCCCCTCCACCACCACCACTACCAACACCACCCTCACCTTCCCCACCACCACCAAAATCTCCACCACCACCACCACCATCTCCATCACCTCCACCTCCACCATCTGCATCACCACCATCACCACCACCACCACCACCATCATCTTCATCACCTCCACCACCACCTTCACCATCACCTCCACCTCCACCATCTTCATCACCACCACCACCACCACCACCCTTACCATCCCCTCCACCACCTCCATCTGCATCACCACCACCGCCACCATCTCCATCACCTCCACCACCAAAATCATCACCACCGCCACCACCTCCCTCACTATCCCCTCCACCACCTCCATCTCCATCACCTCCACCACCACCACCACCACCACCATCTCCATTACCTCCACCACCAAAATCTCCACCACCACCACCACCACCAAAATCATCACCATCGCCACCACCTCCCTCACTATCCCCTCCACCACCTCCATCTCCTCCACCACCACCACCACCACCACCACCACCACCATCTCCATCACCTCCACCACCAAAATCTCCACCACCACCCTCACCATCCCCTCCACCACCTCCATCTCCATCACCTCCACCACCAAAATTATCACCACCGCCACCACCTCCCTCACTATCCCCTCCACCACCTCGATCTCCATCACCTCCACCACCACCATCTCCATCACCTCCACCACCAAAATCATCACCACCGCCACCACCTCCCTCATTGTACCCTCCACCACCAAAATCTCCTCCACCACCACCAACACCAAAATCTCCACCACCACCACCACCACCACCACCACCACCAAAATTATCACCACCGCCACCACCTCCCTCACTATCCCCTCCACCACCTCCATCTCCACCACCACCACCAAAATCTCCACCACCACCCTTATTGTACCCTCCACCACCTCCATCTCCATCCCCTCCACTGCGAAAATCTCCACCACCACCACCCTCTCCATCACCGCAACCACCAAAATCTCCTCGACCACCTAAATTATCTCTACCACTACCAGCAATAATTATCTCATAATGACAGCTAATACCCCACTACCACTGTTGCCTTTTCCTTCACGTGCCTACTACCTCCAAATTGTTATTACGCTTAAAGTTAACTATTGTTTCAAATTTATTATAAGAATAAATGCTTCCTTATTTGGATGTCGAAGTGTGGCGAAGTTTGTTATCTTTGTATTTACAAATATGTATTTTAATGAATAATGATCTCTAGTAGAGATCGTGAATCTGTGTATGAAGCACTCAATGTATCAAACTATTTGAAGCAATGTGACTTTACAATTCAAGTTCTAATTTTTTATTATTATTAATTATATTGCATGCATGAAATAATGATCTCATGGTTGCTGCAAATGATGATTAGATATTCCAGTTCATTCATGGAAAAAAATCATGAATGTCTTTGGATGGCAAAAAATGAACTGAATTTTGTTATCATTATATATATATATATATATATATATAAAAGTGCGTAAAATGACCTAGCTATCAACTTCCTGAAAACCAATCAATGGATCTAGCAGAATGAGCATTTAGTACCTCATCCCCGTAATTTTACCTTTGGATTCAAATCTCAAATTTGTAGACCAAGTCCTTCTCATTTTTTCTTTCTTAGTTACAATTTTCTTAATTAGATTGCAACTAAGATACAAAACAATATACCTTTTACTTTCCTTAGAATGTAACTAGGACCATAGATAGTCTTGTATTTAGGACCAAACCCATGTAAATTTTTGTTTCTAATATTCGTTCATGATGTAATTATTTGGATGATTCAATAAAGAGGTATTTTCATAAAAGTTTTCTTATTTTTTCATAATAAAATAAGCGACGACTTCTAATATAAACACACACAACATATTTCCCCAAGGATCTCCATTCTTCAAACCAAGCTTTAGGTTTCTTTTAACTTATAAAATTAAAAAAGAAAAATGAAAAAAAGCAGGAACCTCACAATTGTGACATAATTGGGAATATAAATAGTAGTGGTAGGCACTACAATAGGATTAACCTCAGTAACATTTTCTTTTGACATCTCATAATTATTATTGGATAATTTTGTTAAACAAAATATATTAAAAAATATATTAAAATTTGATTATATTAGACACTCAAAAATAGAATAGAACACACAAAAAATTATTTTATGAAAAACACAAAAAATTCGAATTACTTAGAGACCATAAAAAATTGAATTATGTAGAACATGAAAATTTTGAACTATTTAAAACACATACAATTCAGAGATATTAAAACACTCAAAAAATGAATTATTAAGCACAGGCTAAATTTATTAACATAAACCACAACATAAATTAAGGAAACTAAATTGATCTTAATATTGTTGGGTATAATGCATAAAATATATAATTTACTTATGACTTTGTTAACAAGAGCAGCAAGCCAAAAAAAAAAAATTTAATATGTGATTATATAGAACAAATAAATAAACTTAAAGACTAGATGAATATATATTGAAAAACTAAAATATGATCAAGGTTAGTGTTTGACATTATTTCTTAAAGATAGATTTCGCCCCTCACAATGATAATTTGAGTCTTTTGGATGTCTATCTCCCAAGAACAATGATCAACAACATACATAAGAGACACGGTAATCTTCGAGCACAACGAACAAAACTCTCTATCTTTCTCTTGATTAATTACTCTATGCACAATAATGAGAATGTGAGAATGACTGAAATAAAATGAGGGATGTCTATTTACAAACACACAAATATTTAATACTAGACAAACATGGACCAACCCACAAGGACTCACGCCCATGCCCATCCCAACCTGATTAGGTTTGTTTTAGTGCAGGCAACGACACAAGCATGTATAGAGGCCCACTTACATCGGTCCTCCTTCTCCCATTTCCATAAAAGTGGGATGACTCTTGGGGTTCAACCTAATGTCCAACGCAGGTAATATAATCCCACAATTTGTCTCTTTACTTTCCTTCTTAAGATTCAAGTAAATTCTACTTTGAAAGTAAGTCATGAAGACACCTTTGGAAACAATTTCTCACTCACTCTTAATAATTTTGGCCAAGTGACCATATAATATTAATCTCTTCGTGGAGAACATCTCAACTTACACATGCCTTAAAAGATGTGTGGTTCCACTTATTTTTGCTCAAAGTTAACTCCAAACACTTATCAAAACCATATTTCCAACAACGTGTACAACATTCACACAGTGCATTCCGTCTTTGGTACACAATGCATGCACTATTGATAGGGGACGACACATGCTTCATTGGGACTACTCATTTTTGGTGGACGTCAACACAGGGGACACATATGCATGGCGTGAGTAAGTAATGCCTTATTGTCCACAATCAAATCCGCGAACACACTTACAATGAGACATAAAAAAATGCTAGAACCATAACTTTTTACACAACTTTTACTATAACTCATCATGGGGCGAGTTGTGGTCAGAGTAATGGTCCGAGACATAACGAGAAAGGTTGGGAGAAAATATCTCAATGGGTGCAATCGTGTTCCTTCACACTAATCATTTAGCCAATCCTCACCTCAACAACTCTTTAAGCCCAAAAGGTGGACTCTTGCTCATAGAGAAAGGACTATTCTGCTATGAGTAAGTGTCCTGATGATCGGGAAAACCTTCTCATGGTAAACGAATGTTGTAAAGTGTTGCTCTTGCTAGCACACAAATAAATAGAGTTGGGAAATGAATCATATATAATTAGGGCTTCCATGATGATCATATGCCAAATCCCCACACTTTTTTATTCATTTTTTTCGTAATGATTTTCAGCACTTTCCTATTTTGCCCATGTCTTTGCAGATTTTTTATGAAATATATTTTCTAAAATTTGGTATTATTACGGATGTTATGAAATTATCTTTACAATAACACCAAATTTGCATAAACTAAATTTCCAAATCAAAAGTTATGGCCCTGATAAGTTGGGCTTCTTGCAAATAATTTGGAATTTTCTACATTTAATGCTTTTCCCTGTTTGTTTGTTTGTTTTTTTTTTATTTATTTTTATTTATTTTTTTTATTTATTTTTTCTTATAAGATAGAAATTCTATTCTAGCATAATTTAAGAGTATTTGTGTGTGAAGTTTCTTTCTAAAGACTTGAATCCCATCTCTTGCCCCCCTACACCTCACAAGCACTTATACTTATGTAGTGACTATCGCGCCAATTGTGCGTGGTGGTATGCTTATCCCAATATAACTTTGTAGATTTGATTCCTCTAAATGTACTTTTTTCCCTTGAAATCTGAGGATACGCGCTTGCTAATTCAATGAGGAAGTGATGTATGAAGTTGTAGAGCTTGTTTGTACATGTGATCAAGAATCATGCGCAAAGTTGGTGACTCAAATTAGGGGTGCCAATGTTTTACCCAACTCGTGAACACGACACGAACCCGACACGGGTTTTTTCGGGTTAGGGTTGGGCCTTAATGGGTTTAGGTCACAAACGGGTTGACTCGAAAGCAATATGATAAGAAACGTGTCATAAGCGGGTCAACCCGTGTAACTCGCAATAGATATGTTTGACACGCTAATTTATTTGTGTCAACCCAAAATGACCCACTTAACACAATCTGTTTAACTCGTATAGCAAATAAATATTTATTTTATTTTAGATTTGTCAAATACCTTTTATATCCAACATATATTTTAAGTTTAAAAAGAAAAGTGTGTAATTAAAAAAATTTACAAGGGATATAATTGGAAATTGAAACTTTATAGACCTTAGAACTACTAATACTTTTTTTTTTTTTTTAGCATAGAAATTGCACAAATGAAATTGGATGAGCTTGTGGAAGATGTTATGAATTTGGACATCAACAAAGAATTAATGGATGATAGTCGTGGTCATAGTCAGGATTAGTCTACTATTTGCTCAAATTCTTTCAATATTGATACTTAGCATTTGGCGAGTTCCATGGATATTATATTTTTGTTGAATTATGTTGTTTTATTTTTGTTAAACTTTGTTATTTTGAATTTGGGTTGAAGTATATGCACTTCTTTTGGAGTGTAAAGAACTTATTTCTAGATGAATGTTATATTTTTGTTGAATTATATTGTTTTGAATGTGGGTTGAAGACTTGAGGTGTATGCACTACTTTTTGGGATGTAAAAAAAATATTTATAGATGGATGTTATATTTAATATTATGCAAGTTGAAATGGGTTGTGTTACATTCGTGTCAACCCAACACAACTTGTTTATTAAGCATGTCAAATGGGTTGGGTCAGGTCAACCCACCTTATTAACAGGTCGGATTAGGGTTGAAGGATCGTGACACAATTATTAAATGGGTTGGGTTAGGGTTGAGCCATTTAGTCAAATACCCCTACCTCAATACGACGCGAACCTGACATGCTAACCCGAATTGACACGCTTACCTCAAATGCGTTACTCAGTTACCAATTCTAGTTGTCGCTTTACACTTGATTTTACTCGGGATTGAGAGATTATTTGGAAAGGGTCAAATTAAATCAAGTTGTAGAACTTTTCACCTAGATTATTTTGAAAAAAATAACAAAAACAAAGGCTTTTGTTTTTGGGGAGTTATGTGTGTGATAACGTTGCTACCACACATGTTTTAAAGTTTACGTGTTTCCATTATTTTTGGGCTCATTCCTTGGATTTTTCCCACTTGTGGCCCCTTGAAATGAAACTTGTAACGAGCTTTCTAAAGATATACTTTATTCACGATAATTCAATAGTGTTTGTCCAAACATTGGCCTATGCCAAAATTTCCAACGCTTGGGCAAAAAATCGAGTTGCAAGTTGTGAAATTTTACTTATTTTTTTGATATCCGATCTCTGTGATTAACCAATTGTTTAAAAGGAACTTGAAATATCTATGCATGGTTAAAACAGTCATTTCAATTGGGGGCTCAAATCTAATCAAACCTTGTACTTTGCAATAAAACTTGTGGGTTTGGCCTAATTTGGCCAATTTTCACCAATTTGAATCATTGGCCTTGATCGGTGCACCAGGTTGGATTTTTGGCCTAACTTTGGTTTTTCTCCATTTTAATTTTACGATCAAATAAATGTTGGACAAAGTCTAGCTACAAAATTGGTTGTAGCTTAAGGTTACAACCTTACTCAATATCATTAACATTACTACATATTTTGAAATTCTAACCGTTGAATTGCATATTTTTTACACTCTTAATATATATGTCAAATTTTGTGACAGTTGGATATTATTTACTATATGATCTATAATATTATATTTTATGCATAATTTTAAACTACAAAAACTTGCAATTTAAATAATTTATTGATGACATAGCTATTGATCTTTAATGTTCTAGAAATTTTGCAAGCATGGAGGATATAAGAAGAAGATGTAATTCAATAGTGGCTTTGTCAAAATTCATATCCAACAAAAAGATATTGAGCAAGGTTGTAGCCTTAGATTACATCTAATTTTGTAGCTAAATTTTGTCGATAAATGTTTTGATGGAACAAATAATTCTACCTTTATTATTTTTATATTGTGGAATAACTTAAATTTCGTTTATTTCGTAATTGAGCTTATTTTATATAGTGAAAAAGGAAGAAATGGTTGGATCTTAGACTTTATACACACACACACACACACACACATATATATATATATATATATATATTCAACAAATGATGTATATTTAAGAGAGAGTCACCACTGTATACCCTTGGCGCGATAATCACTCTACAAGTATAAGTATTTGTGAGGTGTGGGGGGTAAGGGTCGGGGTTCAAGTCTCCTGGAAAGAGCTTTACACACATATTCATTTAGATTAGGTTGAAGTAAAATTTCTATCTTGTATTAAAAAAAAAAAAAAAAAAAGTCAACAATATTGTTTATTGCTACAGTTTGAAAATAAAAAGAAATATATAATCTTTTCATAACACTCGTGTGATATGAAGTGGAGCTGTGGAGGAGATGATATATGCGTATATGATAGTGGTTTTTTTTTTTTTTTTTTTTTTTGGAAGAGAGTTTCAACTTATGACGTCTACCTTTATTATCAGACCAAGACACTAATCAGTTTTTGGTGTAAGCGGAGATTGAACCCTAGATCTCTTATTCAACTATCAAAGACTTTACTAGTTGGAACCCACATATGGTATTGGTATCTTATCTAGGCATTTATACAAATACACAATTATAACTATTAGTTTATTAGAATGGCCCATAGTATAGGTAGATTGCGTGATGTATTGTATTGCAATGAAATCATAATTAATGTAACACCCCATGACCTTGTAAAAAGGGCACAACAAATGCTACAAGTCTACAAGAGAATTTGACACCCTTCTGTATATGGTATATGGATATATTGTGTAATGTACTAGATATGACGCAATTGTACTTAATGTTCTACCTAACTCCATGAACTAGTGAAATGGGTAACCTTCAAAAAAGGGAATGGCGGGGCTTACGAGCTACAATATCATAACCTTGCATCGATGGATACTTTGTGTGATGCAATCATGACTTGGTGGAATAGCCTTTGATCTTGTAAAAGTGGCACAACAGAGCTTGTAACATAAAATTTCAAACATTTGCATGATGAGTTGTTGTATGTGATACAAACATAACCAATGGGACACCCCATAACATTGTAAAAGGGATATGCCTAATGCGGAATGCCTATAACCTTGGCCAAAATGAGCTTTTACCCATTTCTTACAAACTTTCCAGCAAAATGCCCCATGCTTGAAACTAATTAGGAAAATGTTTCTGTTTTGAAACTTGATTTTTTGAACATCGAGTTGTAGCAAATGTGGACTTAGAAATTTTGTATTTTTTTTGAAACTCAAGTTCCATGTAAAGTACTCGAGTTCATGGAACTCGACTTCCACTTGAATTTTTTCAAGGAACTTGAGTTCCAGCAATTTTTTTTTTTTTTTTTTTCACTATAACTCGATTGTCCAAAAATTGAGTTTTAAATTGAAACTCGATTTTTAGAAAATCGAGTTTCAAAACAGGAGAATTTACCTAAATAGTTTCAGATATGGAGCATTTTGCTGAAAATTTTTGGCGAAAGGGACAAATGCCCATTTTCTCCCTATAAACTTTTGTATAAATTTAACTATCTAACTATGATACATAAGAAAGTACAAAATTAGTATGAGATTTTTAATGGAATTTAAAGCATTAATACAACCTATTTTAAAGGTTTAAAATAAAGATATCATTGTAAATGTATCAGAATATAAAAGACTAACTCCCTTCGTTACCATGCAAGCTTAAAGAGTAATTTTTTAGTAATTAGAGTTGAGTTATTGGAAATGGGTACTCTTGGATGCTTGAGGCATTGGCCGCAAGTGATTTATGCTATAGCATTTTGCCTCATAGCCACTAATGTGGTAGCTGATAAGCTTTGCTTCTTTGGTTTGCAATCATTGGCCCAACATGAAGATCACCAACCCCCAAATCATTTGCCACCTCCATCTCATGACCAAGAACCCCACCCCCCAAGGAATCACACATCACCTCCGCCTGAAGTTTTTAAAACACTACCACCACTGCCAAAATTTCCACTACCACCACCATCTCCTTCACCTCCACCACAAAAATCTCCACCACCACCACCTAAATCTCCTCCTCCACCACCACCATCTATTTCACCTCCAAGATTTCCACTACCTCCACTGCCAAAATTTCCACCACCACCATCTATTTCACCTCCATCGCCAAAATCCCCACCACCACCTTCACCGTCTCCTCCACCACCACCACCACCATCTCCATCACCTCCACCTCCACCATCTGCATCACCACCATCATCACCACCACCACCACCACCACCATCTTCATCACCTCCACCTCCACCTCCACCACCACCATCTACATCACCACCATCATCACCATCACCACCACCACCATCTTCATCACCTCCACCACTGAAATCTCCACCACCTCCTTCACCATCACCTCCACCTCTACCATCTTCGTCACCACCACCACCACCATTTGTATCACCACCACCATCACCACCATCCCCTCCACCTCCACCATCTACATCACCACCACCACCACCCTTACCATCCCTTCCACCTCCTCCATCTCCATCACCTTCACCTCCACCCCCCTCACCACCACTGTTGCCACTTGCGTCACCACCACCGCCGCCACCATCTCCATCACCTCCACCACCGAAATCTCCACTACTACCACCACCACCACCTTCACCATCAACTCCACCTCCGCCATTTGCATCACCACCACCACCACCCTCACCATCCCTTCCACCACCTCCACCTCCACTTCCACCATCCGCATTATCGCCACCACCATTGCTGCCATCTCCATCACCTCCACTACCAAAATCTCCACCACCACCTTTACCATCTCCTCCACCACCTTCATCTTCATCACCTCCACTTCCACCATCTCCATCACCTCCACCACCAAAATATCCACCACCATCGCCAGCTTCACCATCCCCTCCACCTCCACCACCTCCATTTGCATCACCACCACCGCCACCATCTCCACCACCTCCACCACCAAAATCTCCACCAACACCCTCACCATCCTCTCCACCACCTACATCTGCATCACCACCATTGCTACCATCTCCATCACCTCTACCACTAAAATCGTCACCACTGCCACCACCTCCCTCACTATCCCCTCCATCACCTCTACCACCAACACCACCACCACCACAAAAATCTCCATCACCTCCACCACCAAAATCATCACCATTGCCACCACCTCCCTCACTATCCCCTCCACCACCTCCATCTCATCACCTCCACCACCACCACCACTACCAAAATCTCCACCACCTCCATCTGCATCACTACCACCGCCACCAAACACCACCAAAATCTCCACCACCTCCATCTGCATCACCACCAACGCCACCAAAATCTCCATCAACTCTACCACCAAAATCATCACCATCGCCACCACCTCCCTCACTATCCCCTCCACCACCTCCATCTGCATCACTACCACCGCCACCAAAATCATCACCACTGCCACCACCTCCCTCATTATCTCCTCCACCACCAAAATCTCCATCACCACCACCACCACCACCAAAATCTCCACCACCTCCATCTGCATCACCACCACCGCCACCATCTCCATCACCTCCACCACCACCACCAAAATCTCCACCACCACCTCCATTTGCATCACCACCACCGCCACCAAAATGTCCATCACCTCCACCACCAAAATCATCACCACCGCCCCCACCTCCCTCACTATCCCCTCCACCACCTCCATTTCCATCACCTCCACCACCAAAATCTCCACCACCACCACCACCACCTCCCTCTCTATCCCCTCTGCCACCTCCACCTCCACCACCAAAATCTCCATCACCTCCACCACCACCAAAATCTCCATAACGTCCACCACCAAAATCATCACCACCGCCACCACCTCCCTCACTATCCACTCCACCACCTCCACCTCCACAACCAAAATCTCTACCACCACCACCACCAAAATCTCCACCCCCTCCACTGCCAAAATCTCTATCACTGCCACCACCAAAATCTCCTCCTCCACCTAAATTATCTCTACCACTACCACCACTACCACCAATAATTATCTCATAATGACAACTAATCCCCCACTGCCACTATTGCCTTTTCCGCCACGTGCCTACTACTACCGCCAAATTGTTATTTCGCTTAAAGAATAAATGCTTCCTTATTTGGATGTCGAAGTGTGGCAATTTTTTTTTTTTTTTTTGAGAACGGAAGTGTGGCAAAGTTTGTTATCTTTGCATTTACAAATATGTATTTTAATGAATAATGATCTCTAGTAGAGATCGTGAATCTGTGTATGAAGCACTCAATGTATCAAACTATTTGAAGCAATGTGACTTTACAATTCAAGTTCTAATTTTTTTTTATTAATTATATTGCATGCATGAAATAATGATCTCATGGTTGCTGCAAATGATGATTAGATATTCCAGTTCATTCATGGAAAAAAAAATCATGAATGTCTTTGGATGGCAAAAAATGAACCGAATTTTGTTATCATTATATATTAAAAAAAAATATTAATACATGAAAAGATACACATTTTTTTTTTTTGCATATAAAATGTTACTTAATATAATTCAACTTAATCATTTATGATATATCGAAATAGAACTCTCTAGTTATAAAAAAAATGGAACTCTCACATAAATTTTTTTTAAAAAAAATTGAAACTCGATACTCATTTTCTGAAATCATCTATAATTATTTTTGCACTACATTTCACTATAATTTTCCTTTTATTGTATAAATCAATTAATGTGTTTGCTAGAATATTGATCACCTTCTATTTTGTTGCGAAATCTTTTTTTTTTTTTTTTTTTTAAGAGAGATTCAACCTATGGCGTCTGCTTTTGACGATAGTGTTTTATTATTAGATCAAGACACTAATCAGTTTTTGATGTAGGCAGTAATTGAACCACAAATCTCTTATTTAACCATCAGAAATTTTACCAGTTGAGCTAACTAGAACCCGCATTTTGTTGCGAAATCTGATTTTGATAACATATGATTAAAAAATATCATTTGAAGTAGAAAGTGAAAGATTAAATATAACTATAACCACTCCATAAAAATTTACTAGGCCATTATTGATTTTCTACTCCTTTACCAACCATTAGCATAATTAAAAAAAAAAACCCATTTTCAACAGTCATATCTTTCCTTTACTCTTTTCCCAAATTCCAAAACTCTAGGCCCGTTTGCTACGTGTGTTTAAACAACAGTTTTCAATTTTTTTAGAAATACGTGTGGGTAAAAAATTGTGTGAAAATATGTATAATGTTGTTTAAAAACTGAAAACATGTGTTTAAAATCATGTACCAAACAGGCCTTATTCACTCACTCTGGTACAACCCGAAACTGAAAACCCTAATCCTATTCCAAGGTACAACCACTCTTAATGCATCTTCTTCAATTTTTTGTTTTCAAAATTCTCTCTTTATTTAATTTCTTTAAAATGGCTGTTTTTTTTTTTGGAAAAAGATTGGATAATAGAGAATAGTAACTTTACTTTTCTTAAAAGTGTTCACAGGTTGCCAATTATTGAGTGATTTTGTTTTTAACTGAAGTAACATAATGGTAGGTAAAATGTCTCTTGTTTTGATACCACGATAAATTATTGATTGACATTGTCCCAAAAACTTAAGTTGTTGGAAAATGGTAAATTTAATCATTTAACTGCATATTTTTGACACACTATCCTTCATGTGTGTCGAATTCAAAATGGTAGATAGATGGGAGTAGACATGGATCGAATTCAAGATCTCCAACTTTGATATCATGTTAAATTACCAAATCTTCCAAAAACTTAAACTTTAACGTTTTATTTAATATCACGTCTTAAAGCAAACTCTTGCTCCTTCTACGTTTCTACCGCAAACAACGTATGATTAGATGAATGGTGTTACAATGTATTTTTCGGAATGGTGCATTGATGCAAAGACATGTCTTTTGCTCCCCCACTTTCCCTATATGCTCTGGTTTCATGTTTACTGTGTTTACATATCGTGGTTCTTTTTTCAGACAAGGCATCTCCGCATTGGAGTTTGACAACAAGGTGAATGCCAAGTCATAATTTTTCAACTCATGATTTCTGGATTCTAGATTTTTTTTTTGTCCCCCATTGAATTAGGTTATATTTCACTGTTTCTTTTTCATCTTATTTTACATACACAAAATGTCACAAACAAATAGGTTTATACACACACGTGGAAAAATACGCACGCGTGTGTACGTGCATAGCTATATTGGAAAAAAAAAAAAATTGATATTACAAAAGATTAGTCCTGCATGATTCCGACAAAAGGAAACTATTTTGAAATCAAGTCTAAACCCTTAATCATTGATATGATTCTTGGTATGAGGTTGCCCCTGTGAATGGGTCAAAACTTTGTTACTCATTGTAGACTTGAAGAATTGAATGATTCGATTAAATGATTTTTATCCCGTAGAAAACTGAGAGTTTATGAGGCTCTCAAACCATTCAAGTGAATAACTTGTTAGATTGAACAAAACTTGGGTCTTCCAATTCACGCACTCTAGGGCTTTAATTTTGTGCACAAATAAATTCATATTCTGAATTCTGTTGGATGATTGTCATCAAGTTTCATGCATGTCTTAAGTGCTCTTAGGTGTGCTATGTGTCAGCTCATGTCATGAGAATATAACTAAAGTACTATTAAATGGAGCAGTTTTTTTTTTTTGTTTGTTTGTTTTAATATGTCCCACTCTCTCTCTCTCTCATTCATTTAAGGAAGTCAAGGAACTTGTTAGAGATATATATTAGACATATATTAGCCCAATGTAATAGGCCCAAGCCCATTCCTGCTTGTACTAGTAGTCTAGGGTTTAGTCACCTATATATACTCATGTTAGGGTTCATTGTAACACAGGTTATTGTACTACACTCTTATACAATAAAGATGTAGCCCTTAAGGGATTCCTCCGTGGATGTAGGCCGTCAAGGCTGAACCACGTAACTCTCGTGTTCTCAATGTTCCTATTCTATGCTTCCCATTCCGCATCCACTCTAGCATACACAACATAGTATAACACATCACGTTGCTAATAATATTCCTCATTTAACATGGTATCAGAGCTAATATTCAACATGGTATCAGAGCCAAAGTTCATTCTTGGCATCAAACAAACATCTCTACATAGCAAAGAAGATTCTCACGTGCATACCACCATCTGAAGTCACACATATTTGTTTGCTGGATCCAGACTCCACAGCATCTCGCAGCCACCATGGCTCTGTGCTGTGTCAAAATCCAACAACCAAGCAAGCCGTGACTCACCTTACAGATCTGTGCAAATTGATGCTTCACCTGATGAAACCAACCAAACAGATGTGCTCCACGGCCTCTCGCGATTAAAACCCAGGAACCTGGAATCTAACGACGGCTGCACGCGCCTCCACGCGCTGACAAAGCCTCCGTTTGCTCCTCCCACGCGCCGCCGAAATTCTGGAATTCAGACTGCATTATGATACACGCGCCGCTCTGTCGACCTCGTCACCCACCGATCTACAAAACCCAGGAAGCCCGGCAGCCGAAACAAAGACACGCGCCCACACGCGCCGCTAGCGTTTCTGGCATCTCGTTCACGCGCCGGTGGACTTATCACGCTCCTCCACGTGCCGGAAAACTGCTTCTGACGTCATCCGATGACGTCATCTTGCCACGTCAGCACAAGCAAGCCTTTGCCACGTCAGCCCTAATCCAAGTCATCACCACGTCATCAGCCACGTCGCTAGCCACGTCAGCAGTGTCGCCTCGTCAGCACCATGTCACCTAGCTGACCGTTGACCCGAACCGACCCGACCCGGACCATCCGGATCTGACCCATGAGCACTGACCGTTGACTTTGACCAAATCCGTTGACTTTTGTTGACTTTGACTTTTGCGTTGACTTTTGACCAAAAGTTAAAATTTCCGAAATGGCCTATCTTGCTCAGTTTTTCGCGTATATTCCAATTTTGGACTCCGTTTCTTCATTTGGAACTCCGAAATTGGTCAATTGGCACATTGTTCATTGTGGTTTCTTCAAGGGCATTCTTCAAGGCAACTCTGAGTGATCTTCTCATGCTTATCCAACCTCAAGCTTTCATCGAGCTTCCCCCTTGAGTTTGAGGGAGGGTGTTAGAGATATATATTAGACATATATTAGCCCAATGTAATAGGCCCAAGCCCATTCCTGCTTGTACTAGTAGTCTAGGGTTTAGTCGCCTATATATACTCATGTTAGGGTTCATTGTAACACAGGTTATTGTACTACACTCTTATACAATAAAGATGTAGCCCTTAAGGGATTCCTCCGTGGATGTAGGCCGTCAAGGCTGAACCACGTAACTCTCGTGTTCTCAATGTTCCTATTCTATGCTTCCCCTTCCGCATCCACTCTAGCATATCCAACATGATATAACACATCACGTTGCTAATAATAATTTATATTGTTAACATGGTATCAGAGCTAATATTCAACAGAACTTAAGAATACTGATGTGTTTTTCTCAAAAAAAGAAAAAAAGAAAAAAGAAAAAAAAAAAAAAAGAATACTTATGTGAATGACACATTGAGGTCATAGTCAGTGAAGCTGTAACGCCCCAGCTCAAGTCAAAAGAAAAAAAAATTATATATATATATATATATATTTTTTTACTCACGTGAGCCCCACCCACCACCCCTTAATTTCCCACCACTCCTTTTCACTCAAGATATCTCCCTTCTCTTGGCCGGCCATACCCTTCTTTCTCTTCCTTTTTTTTCCCTTCTTTTCACACAAACATAAACACATATCTCCCTCTCTCACACTCCCGCCGGTCTCCACCACCTCCCCACCTCCATCACTTATTTTAGTGATATTCATGTGTTTAGGCCTCCTGTCGCCCTCTCTGCTCGCTGCTCGGCTGCTGCCACTGCTCCGGTGCTCCCTCCGACAGTCCGACCCTCCCTCAAGGTATTTCATTTTTTTTCTAAGCTAACTTCTCTCGGTCTCTCTCTTTTTCTCTCTGACTTTCACTCTCTCTCTATCTGAACTGAAAAATCTGAAATGAAAATTAAGAAATGACTCCACTCTCTCTCTCTCTCTTTATTCTTTATTAAGACCAACTCCCATAAAATAAAAAAAAGACCAACTCAGTAACTCTCTCTCTCTCTTTTGATTGGCCACTTTAGTCTTTAGCTTTATTAAATTTTGTCTGTTTTTGACTTTTGGAAAATTGAATTTGGCTTTCAGTTTATCTTATCTGTTGCTGTTGGCATGTGTAGTGTGTTAGTGTTGGTGTTGGTGTTGGTGAAATATTAATTCTCTTTTAGTGTAATGTGTGATTGTGAAATTTTCTGATTGGCAGGGTCGGGCTGCACAAGTGCACATTACACATTTTTAGTGCTTCAATTATTGTGCTACACATGGGATGTGTAAATAATGTGCACATCAATGGTTCTTTTAGTGCTTTTAGTGTAATGTGCACATGAGGCTAAATAATATAACAAATTAAAGCAGTATAATTAATGACAAATAAATTAAAGCAATATAGTTTATTGTTAGGCTAAACAACAATAATTAAAGCAGTATAATAATTAATAAACCAATACATTATAAAATACAAACAAATTAAATTATGTTAGGCTAAACAACAATTAATAATTTTATAATTAATGAAACAACAATATAACAAATTATAGTTTATAAAAGATAAACAAATTAATGAAACAACATTACAACATTACAACAATAATTAATAATTTTATTAATATTTCAAATGAACTTATAATTTATTGTTTATTATTTTACTAGAATTATGAACAAATATTTGATAAGAAAACCATGTACCCAAAATTATCTCTTGTGCAAGATTCATCTCGTGTTTTTTAATTGTTGTTGTTGTTAATATATAAAATTTTCTTTTTATTAGATTGTGTAATTTATATTTGTTGAGGAACACCCTGAAAAAATTTTCTGGAGTCGCCACTGCCAATCACCCCATATGTATCCTGTTTTGTAACTAGACAATACAGCTGGATATTATTTTAAAACTTGTAGCAGTTGCATTGCTTAGTACATCAAACTTTTGCACTATGACCTGTCGTTCCTCTCTCTAGTGTTATGGAATTTCAATCTGCCATCTGAGTCCACAAAATCTTGGAAAGTTTTATGTCTTTAGTTTCTTATAGCAGCTGCAGTCTTTCTATCCCCGAAGGTATTATTTATGTATTTTGACATATCATAACTCATAAATTTTGGTTACTATCTCTTTGTGGTGTATTTTAAGAACAAACATAATCTTACGTTATATTAATTATTTCTTTTTTACTTTTTAATAAAAATACCTGGTAGGCTTAAGGAAGATGAAGCTAAGCATTTAATGCACCTCTATTTACATAAACAACTTGATGTTTTCCGCTGGAATTGTGCTAACCAAGGTGAGGTATGGATTCAACTGTGCTTCTTTTCACTGATATACATTTAGAAGTTATATATATATATATATATATATATATATTATGGATGCTACATTCCAGAGCCAGATATCTTGCTCTAGAATGTCGCTGTGCTTGCATTAACGCTAGTGTTATGCTTGTTGATGGAAATTTCACTGTAGTATATGAATACATCCCATGTTTGCACCGATGATTGAAATTTTCACAATGCTTCCCTGCTATCAACCTGACTTTTGAAATTGTATCTCATAAAAAAATATCATTTAGGAATTTCTTTTCAATGAGTTGCTAAATCTTTTAATGGATGCTTGTTATCTCTATGATTTGAATAATCTTATATTTTAAGTCTATAAATGCAATGTTGATCTCTTTTACTCTTTGTGAAGTAGGCTAATTAGTTACCTTATTGAGAAAAGACATTTATGAGGACTTCATAACTTTTTCTCTTCCTTCTTTTTCTTAGATTATTATATTTCTAACCTTCAGCTGTACGCGACACTTCCGCTCAACTCAACTACACCTCAGTCACTATTAATTTGGGGGTTATCTCTATGGATCCTTTTTCCAACTAATTGGAGACTGCCATTTGTATCTTTTTCTGTCATTTGTTTAATATCCTCCCACCACCTCTTTTTATGTGTGTCTGTGAGTTGGTATCTGTGTCCTAGTTGATTCATTAAGTTTGGCTTCATAAGTACACACTTATCACATTTGTTCTTCTTGTCTTTAGACTTTTTTTTAGTTTCCACTACCTTAAATAAGTTTTAGGCCAGCATGCATTTAACATTAAGATGATTGGAATTTCAGAGGCTATTACTAATTTTGTAATTGCCATTTCCATTTTCCCAAGATGCTAAAATTTCTTTACATTTTCTATCTTGTAAGGATCAGGTTGTAACACTGTTGTGTCGTGGTTACGCTTCTATTATATCAATTTTAGATTTTTTGTGGTCAAATGACTCAAATCTTCATCATCAATTTAGGTTATTCTTTGCCTTTCTTATTCTTAGTTCCCTTCTCATTCATCAACGCTCAAAAGCGTTATCCTTGAATTATTTTGTACTTTCAAGGCCTTCTTAGGTTCAATATTTTGAGAAATGAAAATATAATCTAAACTTCTACTTTCATGCTTAGCCAACAAGTATTATGTGCTGTTTGTAGTGAATAATTAGTTATGAGTGTTGGGCTTATCATTTCCTTAGTGCTATGAATGATATCTCTTATTTGGAATTGAAAGGAATATATGCTCTCTATGATGCTTATAGTTTGAAAATATCAATCATTTTGTAAAATGAATCTGCTGTTTGGGTTGATTAATTGTCTTGTAATTGTTTGTATGTCTTAATTTCCTCATGGAATTTTAATGGATAGGCCAAAAATGTATTAACCTATTGTGATGAATTAATTGATTAATTAACCAAGTTTATTAATTAATCAATTTAACATGCAAGATGCGTGGTAGCACAAACAAATTACCAATTAACTAAAGCATGTAGCGGGAAAAAAAATTGACACGGTGATTTGTTTACGAATGAGGAAAACTTACATGACAAAAATTGTACTATGTGATTTTAAGGTTACTACTCCCGAGAATTCACTATTATCATTACAAGCGGTTACAAGTAAAAGAATTTAAGTACTTTATATCAACTTACAGTTAAATCCTTATTCCAATACCTAATTGGACTTGTTCTATAGTGACAATCTTTCATTTTCAATGCATGGCTCTCAGTACGCGATTAACCAATTGTGCAGATTCTAATACGCAACTTGATTACCAACTTGAGAAGGATGTTGGCTGTAAAGTTATTCAGTTCATCTAAAATATGAAGATCATGAAGTTGCTTGGTCTCAAAACCCTATGGTGTACAAACACCACAGCTTCTTGAAGAATTAGGGCAAATTAGATTTCCGGTCACACTCTTCTTCACACTTGTGATATTTTCTCTTATGCAACTTGTGTCACCTTTTACGGCCCTTAAAATAATCCTTATATATGTTTAGGGTTGTGAGAAAAGAAAGGCCAAACATATATTCACGGATTGGAAGAAAATCATAATAGAAAATCTGATATTCTTAAACCTTGACAGATACCCTATCTGGCGAGCTAACTGTCGAACCTCGATCTGAAACAACTCTCTTTAAATTTCGATAGATGCCAGTTGTCGAGCTTTAAAATCCTGCACTTCATTCCTACATTCTTGGACAGATTTGCATGACTTTAACACTTAAACTTGAAAAAAGGTTTCTTGAAGCATTAAATACGTCCTAAATCTACCCAATTACAAGTAAAGTGTGTTTTGTCAAAGGATTAGCCAACTATATAAAATAGTGACATATATTCCTAACATGTGAAACACATATGTCCTAACATTAACTTTAATATATATCTAATTTGTTCACATCTTTAGGTTGCTTGCACATCCATGGAACGTAATGAAGTTCTTATTTTGACATTGGATATGTCTCTTCTGAACCAGTTGAAGTAAGTCTTCTCTTATTAATATTATCTTCTATCTTATGTGTTTTTACCAGAAAACTCTCTCCAGAATCATATATTCTAACTAGCTTCAATAGACATTTAATTTCTTGTGGTCTCTATTTTCCCATTGCACTATCATTGAAACCTTATCCATTGTAGATTACTTAATATGCTGATTACTTATTGTGTGTAAATTATCCAACCTTTTTTTTGTTAAAAGGTAACATATATACCCCACACTCCACACTACATGCATAATTGTAATTTTCTTTTTTTTGAAGACAACATAAGGGACTCAATTCGACTTGCAATTTTAGATTGGCGTAAACCTTTGGTAGTCTGGTTCTTTGCAAGTATTTGATGGCTCCATCAAAAAAAAAAAAAAAAAAAAAATTGATGTCACCTTTCTTCCTTCTTTACTTGAGTTTCATTATAGAACATCCAAATTTTCAAAATATATGATGAAAATGTTTATTCATTGCTCTTTGTTGATGCAGGTATTAAGAACAAGACATACTGTAACTGCTCATGTGTCTGATAGTCATAAAGGTCTATCTGATATAGCTTTTACTTCAATTGATGATTCAAGGTTGGTAAAAGAGGGTGACTTAAGAGAAGACAGTTTTCTTGCTACACCTGGATGATGGACTCATGAGAGAACAAACTTATTGCAAATTTGTAGGGGAATAGTTCTAATCATGAGGTCCAAACATGCAACTCAACATGTCTCTTTCGATCTTAATGTTTACATAGATTTTAACTCTCATGTTAGAATTAGAGCAGGGAGTTTACAAGTCAGATGGATAATGGTATGTGTTTTCTTATCATGTGATTTGGTCTTTAAGTTCAAAACATAGATCCTATGATATTTGAGAATGAAGTGTATAGAGAAATTTTAATTTTTTTATGATTATGTAATTTTCATTGCAAATACATATTAGTGCAGAATTCACTTGTTAGAATACAGTAAACAGTTTTTGTTATGCCATACATGTTTCTGCCCTGTTCTTTGGTATGCTTTATTGTCTATTATTGAAACCATGTACTAAGCTCTTTATACTAAAGCATTCTCTCTCTCTCTCTCTCTCTCTCCATAGATCAGCACCATGGGGATTTATTCTTGTGGGTTGTGGCTGTTAATTTCACTCTTGCGGCTATTCTTTTTGCTTTTGGTTGGGTTTCATGCTGATGAAGGGGTTGATACAGATTTTTTTTTTTTTTTTTTGATGAGAAGATATGGAATTTTTTTTGTTGTTGATCTGACTCTTTTATTTGTGTTTGTTTTAGAAGAAAAATTTCGTTTTGTGGGCAAAACAATCAACCGGTTCATGCCATTACATGATAACATGTAGAAACAAAATAATAATAACTAGCCGCTAACCCGTGCAATGCACGAGAACTTACTTGTTTGTATGGTATACTAAAATAATTTGGTCCCTACATTTTATTTTCACCACTTTTAGTCCTTATTTTGAAAAATGCGTTCTGTTTTAGTCCCTACCGTTACTCATTTAACAGAATTATCCTAAGTGGCAAATGGCCCAACAGTAAATGCTAACATGTCCATTAAAATAATATTAAAAAAATTATTTACATTTTTAAAAATGCCACATCAGCAATTTAATTTTTTTTTTAAAAATCCACGTCAGATAAAAATAATATAAAAATTTCTAACCTAATTATTTTTTAAAAAAGAAAAGAAATTAGTTAAATTAATTTTTTTCTTTTTTTGGAAGAACATGAAGAACTCAGAACTATGTGTTCTTCATTTTCTTTGTGTTCTTTGTGTTCTTCCCCAAAAGATTGACTCATATTCTTAGCAAATTAATCCTTATTTTCTTCCCTTTTCTTTGTCTTCCTTTTCTTTCTTTTTTTTCATGTATTTTCTTGGCATCCAAACCCAAAAAATTTTCACCCACTCAAAAGAAAACCTTCAAACCAGTTCCCCTCCCTTCTAAATCTCAAACCTTCCTCTCTCTTCCAAAACTCTACAACTCTTTCAACCTCCATGGCCGACCTCCTCTACTCATCGCCACTACCGCCACCACCACAACTGGCGGTGGTTCTCTTCTTTTGTTTCTTTGAAACGACCTACTCTCTCTCTCACGATTCGCTCAAACTCAGACCCAAATGGCTCAAACTCTCTCTAACTCACAGATCATTGTCTCTCTATCCCAGATCGGTAAGTCTCTCTCTTTCATCTCTCTATCTCTTAGCTCAGTGGTGTAGATCGTGGTGGAGATGTGTATTCCAATGGTGGGTTTGCGGGTTGTGAGTTTTGTTGATCTGGGTTTGTGGTGCATGTTGATTTTTGGGTTTGTGGGTTTGTGGTGTATGTTGTATTCCGATGTTGATTTCTGGGTTTGTGGATAAGGATGATGATTGCATGGATCGGGTTGAGTTTGAAGTGAAAACCCAGTTCTCTCTCTCTAAACCCATGGACGAAAACCAAAACTTTCTCTCTCTAAATTGATGGCCGAAACCAGTGGTGGCTTTCTCTCAAAACCCATCGGCTAACTAAATCGACGACTTCAGATCTAGGGTTAAAGGTGTGTGAGTTGTCGAATTCAAGGTTGTGTGGTTGTTTGTGGTTTGGTTGTGCATGAAGGTCGAAAATCTGGGTTTGAGTTTTGTGTTTTTTGTGTTTGGTTTGAAAGCATAATGTTTTTCAAATTTTTATGGGCATGTCTTTTTATTTTGTAAATCTGAGTGATTTTATGGGTTTGGTTGCTAAGAAAATGCAAGAAAAGAAAAGTAAATTTTTAATTTTTAATTTTCTGGGCAAGCTTAGTTGGGGAAGAAAATGAAGAACACATAGTTCTGAGTTCTTCATGTTCTTCCCAAAAAAAAAAAAAAAAAAATTTAACTAATTTCTTTTCTTTTTTTTTAAAAATAATTAGGTTAGAAATTTTTATATTATTTTTATCTGACGTGGCTTTTTTTTTATAAATTAAATGGTTGATGTGGCATTTTTAAAAATGTAAATAATTTTTTTAATATTATTTTAATGGACATGTCAGCATTTACTGTTGGACCGTTTGCCACGTAGGATAATTCTGTTAAATGAGTAACGGTAGGGACTAAAACAGAACGTGTTTTTCAAAATGAGGACTAAAAGTGGTGAAAATAAAAGATAGAGACCAAAATGGAAATCGCGTGAAAATATAGGGACAAAAACGTGGTTTTCGCCAAAATTTAAAGACCCTCAAATTTTAGGGGTGTGTTTGCACTGTAACCTAAATAGATTGCGTAATATATTGTGATACATCATAACTATTAGAATGCCCCATGAGCTATGACTTTGTAAAAGGGGCACAATGTACCATGTAAGACAAAATACCACACCTTTGTATATATAGGTAGATTGTGTGATGAATTGTATGTGATGAAGTCACAATTAATGGAACACCCTTGACCTTGTAAAAGGCGGCAAGCCTCATGACCCGTAAATGGTACAACTTAATATTACACCCTCCATGAACTTGTAAAAGAGGTAAACCAAACAACCTTGTAAAAAGGGAACGACGGGGCCTGCAAGCTAGGATACTCTACCCTTGCATATATGTATAAATTGCATGATGTCATGCAATGTATGTGATGCAATCATAGCCTGTGGAATATCCTTTTGACCAGTAAATGTGGCACAATAGAGCTTTTAAGATAAAATACAATACCTTTGCATGTATGGGTCAATTGTGTGATGCACTTGCTTTATGTGATACAAACAGAACTAATGGGACATCTCATAACCTATTAAAAGGGGCATGCCCTATAACCTTTTGTATTAATTTGACTACCTAGCTAGGACACATTGGAAATTAAAAACAAAAATTTAATGAAATTAAAAGCATTCTTATTGTCTATTTTAGAGGATTAAAATAAAGATATCATTGTCAATGAATTTGTATATAAAGGATCAGTTCCCATTATTACCATGCAAGCTTAAGGACTAACTTTCTAGTGATTAAAGTTGGATTGCTAGAAATGGGTGCCCTTGGAAACTCAAGGCATTGGCCTCACATGATTTATGCTATAGCATTTTGCCTCATTGCCACTAATGTGGTAGCTGATAAGCTTTACTTCTCTGGTTTGCAATCACAAACACATGATAAAGACCATCAACCCCCAAAACATTTGTCACCACCACCTCACGACAAGGAACCCTACCCCTCAAGTGATCAAAAGACACTTCCTTTTATATTTCCATTTATTCCACCCATACCATTCCTACCGCCAAATTTTCCATTCCCACAGCAAAGATCTTCACCCCCTCCACCGCCACGCTCGGCATCACCTCCACCACCCTCACCATCTCCTCCGCCACCACCACGCTCATCACCTCCACCGCCACCACCCTCACCATCTCCTCCACCCTCACCACCCTCACCACCACCACCCTCACCGTCTCCTCCAGCCCCACCACCCTCACCACCTACACCGGCATCGCCTATAGCTTGAAAATCTCCACCATTGCCAAAATCTCTACCACCACCACCACCGAAATCTTCTCACAACTACTAAGACCAGCCACCACAATCACTTTCTGTTTCACCTATGTACTACTACATCTAAATGGTTATTATGCTTAAGGTCTACCATTGTCTCTGTTTAAATATTTTATAAGAATAAATGCTTCTCTTTGGAAGTCAAGTGTGGCAAATTTATTATCTTTGTATTTTTAAATATGCATCCTTATAGAATAATGAAGGTCTCTAGTATAGATCTTTGGTGAATCTGTGTATGAAGCACTCAATGTATCAAACTATTTTAAGCGATGTGAGTTTATAATCCAAGTTCTAAAAAATTTATATTAATTGTATTGTATGTATGAAATAATGATCTTATGGTTGTTGCAAATGACGACTTAATATTTATTCATGGAAAAATTCATGAACTTGAATTTGGAAGGCCATAACATGAACAACATTTTTTATCATTAAAAAAATAAGGAATATAATAACATTGAAAGTAAAATAAGTAGTTCACTTATTCAGTATTAATAAAATATAAACAAAAAAAAGTACATATAAAATTTTCTTAATACATTTCAACTCAATCATTTATGATATATCAAAATGGAACTTGATACTCTTTTGAATGCTGAAATAATCTATGATTAATTTTGTACTAAATTTCACAACAATTTCCTTTAATGCATAAATCAAAATTCCCTCAAGAAAGACTAGAATCGCACCTTCCACTTTGTTGTGAAATTTAGTTGTATAATATTTATGATTGAAAATGCTTGTTTGAAATAATTGCAGTAGTAAGTGGAAGATTAAATACAATCCAAGTACAACTACTTTATAAACAAAATAGTAGGTCATTGATTTTATAGTCCTTACTCTTTACTAGCAATTAACATAATTAACAAATATTTAGCAAATTTTTAGAAGTCTAGACGTTGAACTACATTATGCTTATAATGGTGAAGTTCCATTTTCAATAGACACTTTTTATTATTTTTGGATTCTTGCATGTAGACACCTCATTTTGTACTTGTGAACAATATTTGGTCCCCGACCCCAACGATGAGCTTGACTTCAACCAATGGTAATAAAAGAGTTCTCAATAGTTCGGAGGTAATCACAACTCAAAAGTGGTCAAATCGCTTTGAAAACGATGCTGAAAAATGATATTTACTCATTATTTTGGTTATAACTTTCGACACACAAATAATATTTAGTGACGTTTTATTTCGTTGGAAAGTATACATCTTGAACTTCAATTTTAACATAAATTTTGTATAATTTGGATTTAAAATGAGTATGTTATGGCTGATTGAAGTTGGGTCTGCAATGCAGTGGAATTTTGGGTTCTGTGCGCACATGCTCAATTATAGAACTCAAAAACTCAATTTTAAGGGCTCAAAACTTTATTCTTTGTAACGTCCAAGACCCTCCAAAAAGGCTCAAAAACCCTAGTTTACATATATAAATACTCACTTATGTCTCCAATCTAAACCTTAGCTGGAGAGAGTTATTTTTGTACCTCAAATCCACTTTTCTAAAATCTAATGATATTTTCTAAAACACTCACATGGACCTTAGCATGTTTCTTAATCATCAAAAAACCTCTTTTTAGTTAGTTCTAAGGCGAAATGTTTGTTTTCTAATTTTTTTCAATTTTTTTTTTCAAAACTAATCTTGTTCTTGAGTTGTGATTACCCAAAACTATTGTGTTTATTATCTTTGTTCTTTCAATTTAATCTTTGTGTTGTTGGCACTGACAGGTCGGTTAAAAACCTTGAGCTTGTGATCGTAAGTAAGGTGAGTGTTCTTGTTGTGAACTCCTCCTATGCTTAACATGATTTACATGAGTTCTTAATATAGTTTCTTTAACTTGTTATATTTAATTTGTTTGTTGATTTTAAATCTTTTGATATGTGTTAATATGATTTTGGGCTGATCATAATCTGTTTTGGTTGTTTTTATTTTATTATTTTAGTTTTATATAAGTTTGACATGATTGTAATTGCCATTTCCATTTTCCCAAGATGCTAAAATTTCTTTACATTTTCTATCTTGTAAGGATCAGGTTTGTAACACTGTTGTGTCGTGGTTACGCTTCTACTATATCAATTTTAGATTTTTAGTGGTCAAATGACTCAAATCTTCCTCATCAATTTAGGTTATTCTCTGCTTTTCTTATTCTTAGTTCCCTTCTCATTCATCAATAGTCAAAAGCGTTATGCTTGAATTATTTTGTACTTTCAAGGCCTTTTTAGGTTCAATATTTTGAGAAATGAAAATATAATCTAAACTTCTACTTTCATGCTTAGCCAACAAGCATTATGTGCTGTTTGTAGTGAATAATTAGTTATGAGTGTTGGGCTTATAATTTCCATAGTGCTATGAATGATATTTCATATTTGGAATTGAAAGGAATATATGCTCTCTATGATGCTTATAGTTTGAAAATATCAATCATTTTGTAAAATGAATCTGTTGTTTGGGTTGATTAACTGTCTTGTAATTGTTTGTATGTCTTAATTTCCTCTTGGAATTTTAATGGATAGGCCAAAAATGTATTGACCCATTGTGATGAATTAATTGATTAATTAGCCAAGTTTATTAATTAATCAATTTAACAGGGAAGATGTGTGGTAGCACAAACAAATTACCAATTAACTAAAGTATGCAGCGGGAAAAAAAATTGACACAGTGATTTGTTTTCGAATGGAGAAAACCTACATGGCAAAAACCGCACCATGTGATTTTAAGGTCACTACTCCCGAGAATCTACTATTATCATTACAAGCGGTTACAAGTAAAGGAATCTAAGTACTTTATACCAACCTACAATTAAACCCTTACCCCAATACCTAATTGGACTTGTTCTATAGTGAAAATCTCTCATTTTCAATGCACGGCTCCCAGTACGTGACTAACTAATTGTACAGATTCCAATACGCGACTTGATTACCAACTTGAGAAGGATGTTGGCTGCAAAGTTCTTCAGTTCATCCAAACGACGAAGATCATGAAGTTGCTTGGTCACAAAACCCTACTGTGTACAAACACAGCAGCTTCTTGAAGAACTAGGGCAAATTAGATTTTCGGTCACACTCTTCTTCACACTTGTGAGATTTTCTCTTATGCAACTTGTGTCACCTTTTACAGCCCTTAAAATAATCCTTATATATGTTTAGGGTTGTGAGAAAAGAAAGCCCAAACATATATTCACGGATTGGATGAAAATCATAATAGAAAATCTGAACTTCTTAAACCTCGACAGATACCTTATCTGGCTAGCTAACTGTCGAACCTTGATCTGAAACAACTCTCTTTAAATTTCGATAGATGCCAGCTGTCGAGCTTTAAAATCCTGCACTTCATTCCTTCATTCTTGGGCAGATTTGCATGACTTTAACACTTGAACTTGAAAAAAGGTTCCTTGAAGCATTAAATACGTCCTAAATCTACCCAATTACAAGTAAAGTGTGTTTTGTCAAAGGATTAGCCAACTATATAAAATAGTGACATATATTCCTAACATGTGAAACACATATGTCCTAACATTAACCTTAATATATATCTAATTTGTTCACATCTTTAGGTTGCTTGCACATCCATGGAACGTAATGAAGTTCTTATTTTGACATTGGATATATCTCTTCTGAACCAGTTGAAGTAAGTCTTCTCTTATTAATATTATCTTCTATCCTATTTGTTTTTACCAGAAAACTCTCTCCAGAATCATATATTCTAACTAGCTTCAATAGACATTTAATTTCTTGTGGTCTCTATTTTCCCATTGCACTATCATTGAAACCTTATCCATTGTAGATTACCTAATTTGCTGATTACTTATTGTGTGTGAATTATCCAACCATTTTTTTGTTAAAAGGTAACATATATAACCCACACTCCACACTACATGCACAATTGTAATTTTCTTGTTTTTGAAGACAACATAAGGGACTCAATTCGACTTGCAATTCTAGATTGGCGTAAACCTTTTGTAGTACGGTTCTTTGCAAGTATTTGATGGCTCCATCAAAAAAAAAAATTGATGTCACCTTTCTTCCTTCTTTACTTGAGTTTCATTATAGAACATCCAAATTTTCAAAATATATGATGAAAATGTTTATTCATTGCTCTTTGTTGATGCAGGTATTAAGAACAAGACATACTGTCACTGCTCATGTGTCTGATAGTCATAAAGGTCTATCTGATATAGCTTTTACTTCAATTGATGATTCAAGGTTGGTAAAAGAGGGTGACTTAAGAGAAGACAGTTTTCTTGCTACACCTGGATGATGGACTTATGAGAGAACAAACTTATTGCAAATTTGTAGGGGAATAGTTTTAATCATGAGGTCCAAACATGCAACTCAACATGTCTCTTTCGATCTTAATGTTTACATAGATTTTAACTCTCCTGTTAGAATTAGAGCAGGGAATTTACAAGTCAGATGGATAATGGTATGTGTTTTCTTATCATGTGATCTGGTCTTTAAGTTCAAAACATAGATCCTATGATATCTGAAGGCTGCTTTTGAGAATGAAGTAAATAGAGAAATTTTAATTTTTTTATGATTATGTAATTTTCATTGCAAATACATATTAGTGCAGAATTCACTTGTTAGAATACAGTAAGCAGTTTTTGTTATGCCATAGGATCTGGTTTGGCAGGACTTTGCTCTAAGGCATGTTTCTGCCCTGTTCTTTGGTATGCTTTATTGTCTATTATTGAAACCATGTACTAAGTTCTTTATATTAAAGCATTCTCTCTCTCTCTCCTTAGATCAGCACCATGGGGATTTATTCTTGTGGGTTGTGGCTGTTAATTTCACTCTTGCGGCTATTCTTTTTGCTTTTGGTTGGGTTTCATGCTGATGAAGGGGTTGATATGGAATTTTTTGTTGTTGTTGATCTGACTCTTTTATTTGCGTTTGTTTTAGAAGAAAATTTTCGTTTTGTGGGCAAAACAATCAACCGGTTCATGCCATTACATGATAACATGTAGAAACAAAATAATAATAACTAGCCGCTAACCCGTGCAATGCACGGGAACTTACTTGTTTGTATGGTATACTAAAATAATTTTATGAAATATTAAATTGATAATGAAATTATACCATTGCATAAATTGCTCATATCTGACTTGAATTTGTGTTACAATTTGTTGAAGAAGTCAAAGTTTAAAATATTAGCGAATCAGAAGATTCATTGCCTAGGAATTGTTGAAACAAAACAAAATATATATGGCTACACAATAGAGAAATATAAGAGAAAAATTAGTTATCTTCAAAAGAATAACCCATGGTATAGTTGTTGAAATCTGCCAAACATGATCAGATATTGCCAAACTAATGCAAAAAGTCAATTTGAAGATTCTAAACCTAGAATTATTGAAACAATAGAAAAAATATATGACAAAAGAGAAATATAAGAGAAAGATGCCATTGAAAGATGCCAGACAGTTTTAGATAATGCAAAAAATAAACCCAAAAATTTAGATGAAACTAAAGAATTAGAAAATTTGGTGCCTACAAATTATTGAAAAAAAAAAAAATGTAACTACACATAGAGAAATATAAAAGAAAGATGTTCTACCCTCAAAAGAATAATCCATTGCTATAATTTTGAAATCTGCAAGAAAATTTCAAATGTAATAAAAAATTAACCAAAAAGTTAGCAGTTAAAACACAATGGAATCATTTAGATGAACAAATCTACTGGTGGGTTGAACCCGGCGCCAAGTTTATCCTAGGATAATAGCTTGTTGTTGAGACTTAAGATCAAATTATATACATAATATATTACGAAGGAGTATGATAAGCTTAGAACTGCGAGCTAATAGAATTTAGTAGTATCATGGCATTGTAAATCTATTCCAAAAAGCCGTATATATACCCCCTCCAAAAAATAAAAAAACGTTTGATATATGCACGGTATTAACTTAGAGTTCAAGAATTTTAAAATATTCGATTTTTACTTGGACCCCTTTTACGTTGGGAATGTATATATATATATACATGGTTAGTTGGTGTATTTTTTTTTTTTTTTTTTTGATGAAAATTTATGTTCTTTAGAACTCTACTTTGGATTGATACAATTTGGGTTTGTATTTTTAAGTTTTTTTTTTTTTTTTTTCAATCTAATTGAAGAAATTAAAAAATAAAATAAATTATAATGAGGTGTAAAAAAGTTAAATAATTTTGTTTTAAAAAAAATATAGGTGTAACAAAAAGTCAAAGGTTTCGGTTTTATATATATAATAATTTTAGGGATTTATTTTAAGTTTTTTAAAGATTTTTTTAAGTTATTTAATTACAAATAATAGATAAATCCATATGCTATGTTTTTATTGGACCGATTGCCACGTGTGATAGTCATATGAGGCATTTCCTAGACACGTCAACAAGAAATAGATAGAGGGGCTATCAATCAAAATGGCATATAACGTTGGAGACGCAAATCCAAATTCTGAAACATTAGGAAGAAAAATTTAAGGCGAAAACCACATTTTCGTCCCTATATTTTCACGCAATTCCCACTTTGGTCCCTACATTTTATTTTCACCACTTTTAGTCCTTATTTTGAAAAATGCGTTCTGCTTTAGTCCCTACCGTTACTCATTTAACAGAATTATCCTACGTGGCAAACGGCCCAACAGTAAATGCTAACATGTCCATTAAAATAATATTAAAAAAATTATTTACATTTTTAAAAATGCCACATCAACAATTTAATTTTTTTGAAAAAATCCATGCCAGATAAAAATAATATAAAAATTTCTAACCTAATTATTTTTTTAAAAAAGAAAAGAAATTAGTTAAATTAATCTTTTTCTTTTTCTGGAAGAACATGAAGACCTCAGAACTATGTGTTCTTCATTTTCTTTGTATTCTTTGTGTTCTTCCCCAAAAGATTGACTCATATTCTTAGAAAATTAATCCTTATTTTCTTCCCTTTTCTTTCTTTTTTTTCATGTATTTTCTTGGCATCCAAACCCAAAAAATTTTCACCCACTCAAAAGAAAACCTTCAAACCAGTTCCCCTCCCTTCTAAATCTCAAACCTTCCTCTCTCTTCCAAAACTCCACAACTCTTTCAACCTCCATGGCCGACCTCCTCTACTCATCGCCACTACCGCCACCACCACAACTGGCGGTGGTTCTCTTCTTTTGTTTCTTTGAAACGACCTACTCTCTCTCTCACGATTCGCTCAAACTCAGACCCAAATGGCTCAAACTCTCTCTAACTCACAGATCATTGTCTCTCTATCCCAGATCGGTAAGTCTCTCTCTTTCATCTCTCTATCTCTCAGCTCAGTGGTGTAGATCGTGGTGGAGATGTGTATTCCAATGGTGGGTTTGCGGGTTGTGAGTTTTGTTGATCTGGGTTTGTGGTGCATGTTGATTTTTGGGTTTGTGGTGTATGTTGTATTCCGATGTTGATTTCTGGGTTTGTGGATAAGGATGATGATTGCATGGATCGGGTTGAGTTTGAAGTGAAAACCCAGTTCTCTCTCTCTAAACCCATGGACGAAAACCAAAACTTTCTCTCTCTAAATTGATGGCCGAAACCAGTGGTGGCTTTCTCTCAAAACCCATCGGCTAACTAAATCGACGGCTTCAGATCTGGGGTTAAAGGTGTGTGAGTTGTCGAATTCAAGGTTGTGTGGTTGTTTGTGGTTTGGTTGTGCATGAAGGTCGAAAATCTGGGTTTGAGTTTTGTGTTTTTTGTGTTTGGTTTCAAAGCATAAGAAAATCTTGTTGAATGTTTGTGTTTTGTAAATTTTTATGGGCATGTCTTTTTATTTTGTAAATCTGAGTGATTTTATGGGTTTGGTTGCTAAGAAAATGCAAGAAAAGAAAAGTAAATTTTTAATTTTTAATTTTCTGGGCAGGCTTAGTTTGGGAAGAAAATGAAGAACACATAGTTTTGAGTTCTTCATGTTCTTCCCAAAAAAAAAATAATAATAATAATTTAACTAATTTCTTTTCTTTTTTTTTTAAAATAATTATGTTAGAAATTTTTATATTATTTTTATCTGATGTGGCTTTTTTAAAAAAAAAATTAAATGGCTGATGTGGCATTTTTAAAAATGTAAATAATTTTTTTAATATTATTTTAATGGACATGTCAGCATTTACTGTTGGACCGTTTGCCACGTAGGATAATTCTGTTAAATGAGTAACGGTAGGGACTAAAACAGAACGCGTTTTTCAAAATGAGGACTAAAAGTGGTGAAAATAAAAGATAGGGACCAAAATGGGAATCGCGTGAAAATATAGGGACAAAAATGTGGTTTTCGCCAAAATTTAAAGACCCCCAAATTTTAGGGGTGTGTTTGCACTGTAACCTAAATAGATTGCGTAATATATTGTGATACATCATAACTATTAGAATGCCCCATGAGCTATGACCTTGTAAAAGGGGCACAATGTAGCTTGTAAGACAAAATACCACACCTTTGTATATATAGGTAGATTGTGTGATGAATTGTATGTGATGAAGTCACAATTAATGGAACACCCTTGACCTTGTAAAAGGCGGCAAGCCTCATGACCCGTAAATGGTACAACTTAATATTACACCCTCCATGAACTTGTAAAAGAGGTAAACCAAACAACCTTGTAAAAAGGGAACGGCGGGGCTTGCAAGCTAGGATACTCTACCCTTGCATATATGGATAAATTGCATGATGTCATGCAATGTATGTGATGCAATCATAACCTGTGGAATATCCTTTTGACCAGTAAATGTGGCACAACAGAGCTTTTAAGATAAAATACAATACCTTTGCATGTATGGGTCGATTGTGTGATGCACTTGCTTTATGTGATACAAACACAACTAATGGGACATCTCATAACCTATTAAAAGGGGCATGCCCTATAACCTTTTGTATTAATTTGACTACCTAGCTAGGACACATTGGAAATTAAAAACAAAAATTTAATGAAATTTAAAGCAATCTTATTGTCTATTTTAGAGGATTAAAATAAAGATATCATTGTCAATGAATTTGTATATAAAGGATCAACTCCCATTATTACCATGCAAGCTTAAGGACTAACTTTCTAGTGATTAAAGTTGGATTGGTGGAAATGGGTGCCCTTGGAAACTCAAGGCATTGGCCTCACATGATTTATGCTATAGCATTTTGCCTCATTGCCACTAATGTGGTAGCTGATAAGCTTTACTTCTCTGGTTTGCAATCACAAACACATGATGAAGACCATCAACCCCCAAAACATTTGTCACCACCACCTCACGACAAGGAACCCTACCCCTCAAGTGATCAAAAGACACTTCCTTTTATATTACCATTACTACTGCCAAAATTTCCATTCCCACGGCCAAGATCTTCTCCCCCTCCACCGCCACGCTTGGCATCACCACCACCACGCTCACCACCTCCTCCACCACCACGCTCACCACCTCCACCGCCACCACGCTCACCACCTCCTCCACCGCCACCACGCTCACCACCTCCACCGCCACCACGCTCACCGCCTCCACGCTCACCACCTCCACCGCCACCGCCCTCACCACCTCCTCCACCGCCACCCCGCTCACCGCCTCCACCGCCACCACGCTCACCACCTCCACCGCCACCACCCTCACCATCTCCTCCACCGCCACCACCCTCACCATCTCCTCCACCCCCACCACCCTCACCACCTACACCGGCATCGCCTCTAGCTTGAAAATCTCCACCATCGCCAAAATCTCTACCACCACCACCACCGAAATCTTCTCACAACTGCTAAGACCAGCCACCACAATCACTTTCTGCTTCACCTATGTACTACTACCTCTAAATGGTTATTATGCTTAAGGTCTACCATTGTCTCTGTTTAAATATTTTATAAGAATAAATGATTCTCTTTGGAAGTCAAGTGTGGCAAATTTGTTATCTTTGTATTTTTAAATATGCATCCTTATAGAATAATGAAGGTCTCTAGTATAGATCTTTGGTGAATCTGTGTATGAACCACTCAATGTATCAAACTATTTTAAGCGATGTGAGTTTATAATCCAAGTTCTAAAATTTATATTAATTGTATTGTATGTATGAAATAATGATCTTATGGTTGTTGCAAATGACGACTTAATATTTATTCATGGAAAAATTCATGAACTTGAATTTGGAAGGCCATAACATGAACAACATTTTTTATCATTAAAAAAATAAGGAATATAATAACATTGAAAGTAAAATAAGTAGTTAACTTATTTAGTATTAATAAAATATAAACAAAAATAAAATTTTCTTAATACATTTCAACTCAATCATTTATGATATATCAAAATGGAACTTGATACTCTTTTGAATGCTGAAATCATCTATGATTAATTTTGTACTAAATTTCACGACAATTTCCTTTAATGCATAAATCAAAATTCCCTCGAGAAAGACTAGAATCGCACCTTCCATTTTGTTGTGAAATTTAGTTGTATACTATTTATGATTGAAAATGCTCGTTTGAAATAATTGCAGTAGTAAGTGGAAGATTAAATACAATCCAAGTACAACTACTTTATAAACAAAATAGTAGGTCATTGATTTTATAGTCCTTACTCTTTACTAGCAATTAACATAATTAACAAATATTTAACCAATTTTTAGAAGTCTAGATGTTGAACTACATTATGCTTATAATGGTGAAGTTCCATTTTCAATAGACACTTTCTATTATTTTTGGATTCTTGCTTGTAGACACCTCATTTTGTACCTGTTAATAATATTTGGTCCCCAACCCCAACGATAAGCTTGACTTCAACCAATGGTAATAAAAGAGTTCTTAATAGTTTGGAGGTAATCACAACTCAAAAGTGCTCAAATCGCTTTGAAAACGATGCTGAAAAATGACATTTACTCATTATTTTGGTTATAACTTTTGACACACAAATAATATTTAGTGACGTTTTATTTCATTGGAAAGTATACATCTTGAACTTCAATTTTAACATAAATTTTGTATAATTTGGATTTAAAATGAGTATGTTATGGCTGATTGAAGTTGGGTCGGCAATGCAGTGGAATTTAGGGTTCTGTGCGCACATGCTCAATTATAGAACTCAAAAACTCAATTTTAAGGGCTCAAAACTTTATTCTTTGTAACGTCCAAGACCCTCCAAAAAGGCTCAAAAACCCTAGTTTACATATATAAATACTCACCTTATGTCTCCAATCTAAACCTTAGCTGGAGAGAGTTATTTTTGTACCTCAAATCCACTTTTCTAAAATCTAATGATATTTTCTAAAACACTCACATGGACCTTAGCATGTTTCTTAATCATCAAAAAACCTCTTTTTAGTTAGTTCTAAGGCGAAAAGTTTGTTTTCTAATTTTTTTCAAAATTTTTTTTTTCAAAACTAATCTTGTTCTTGAGTTGTGATTACCCAAAACTATTGTGTTTATTATCTTTGTTCTTTCAATTTAATCTTTGTGTTGTAGGCACTGACAGGTCGGTTAAAAACCTCAAGCTTGTGATCGTAAGTATGGTGAGTGTTCTTTTCGTGAACTCCACCTTTGCTTAACATGATTCACATGAGTTCTTAATATAGTTTCTTTAACTTGTTATATTTAATTTGTTTGTTGATTTTAAATCTTTTGATATGTGTTAATATGATTTTGGGCTGATCATAATCTGTTTTGGTTGTTTTCATTTTATTATTTTAGTTTTATATAAGTTTGACATGATTGTAATTGCCATTTCCATTTTCCCAAGATGCTAAAATTTCTTTACATTTTCTATCTTGTAAGGATCAGGTTTGTAACACTGTTGTGTCGTGGTTACGCTTCTACTATATCAATTTTAGATTTTTAGTGGTCAAATGACTCAAATCTTCATCATCAATTTAGGTTATTCTCTGCCTTTCTTATTCTCAGTTCCCTTCTCATTCATCAACGGTCAAAAGCGTTATCCTTGAATTATTTTGTACTTTCAAGGCCTTTTTAGGTTCAATATTTTGAGAAATGAAAATATAATCTAAACTTCTACTTTCATGCTTAGCCAACAAGTATTATGTGCTGTTTGTAGTGAATAATTAGTTATGAGTGTTGGGCTTATAATTTCCTTAGTGCTATGAATGATATTTCTTATTAGGAATTGAAAGGAATATATGCTCTCTATGATGCTTATAGTTTGAAAATATCAATCATTTTGTAAAATGAATCTGTTGTTTGGGTTGATTAACTGTCTTGTAATTGTTTGTATGTCTTAATTTCCTCATGGAATTTTAATGGATAGGCCAAAAATGTATTGACCCATTGTGATGAATTAATTGATTAATTAGCCAAGTTTATTAATTAATCAATTTAACATGGAAGATGTGTGGTAGCACAAACAAATTACCAATTAACTAAAGTATGCAGCGGGAAAAAAAATTGACACAGTGATTTGTTTACGAATGAGGAAAACCTACACGGCAAAAACCGCAACATGTGATTTTAAGGTCACTACTCCCGAGAATCTACTATTATCATTACAAGCGGTTCCAAGTAAAGGAAACTAAGTACTTTATACCAACCTACAACTAAACCCTTACCCCAACACCGAATTGGACTTGTTCTATAGTGACAATATCTCATTTTCAATGCACGGCTCCCAGTACGTGACTAACTAATTGTACGGATTCCAGTACGCGACTTGATCACCAACTTGAGAAGGATGTTGGCTGCAAAGTTCTTCAGTTCATCCAAACGATGAAGATCATGAAGTTGCTTGGTCACAAAACCCTACTGTGTACAAACACAGCGGCTTCTTGAAGAACTAGGGCAAATTGGATTTTCGGTCACACTCTTCTTCACACTTGTGAGATTTTCTCTTATGCAACTTGTGTCACCTTTTACAGCCCTTAAAATAATCCTTATATATGTTTAGGGTACTGATAAAAGAAAGCCCAAACATATATTCACGGATTGGATGAAAATCATAATAGAAAATATGAACTTCTTAAACCTCGACAGATACCCTATCTGGCGAGCTAACTGTCGAACCTCGATCTGAAACAACTCTCTTTAAATTTCGATAGATGCCAGCTGTCGAGCTTTAAAATCCTGCACTTCATTCCTTCATTCTTGGACTGATTTGCATGACTTTAACACTTGAACTTGAAAAAAGGTTCCTTGAAGCATCAAATACATCCTAAATCTACCCAATTACAAGTAAAGTGTGTTTTGTCAAAGGATTAGCGAACTATATAAAATAGTGACATATATTCCTAACATGTGAAACACATATGTCCTAACATTAACTTTAATATATATTGAATTTGTTCACATCTTTAGGTTGCCTGCACATCCATGGAATGTAATGAAGTTCTTATTTTGACATTGGATATGTCTCTTCTGAACCAGTTGAAGTAAGTCTTCTCTTATTAATATTATCTTCTATCTTATGTGTTTTTACCAGAAAACTCTCTCCAGAATCATATATTCTAACTAGCTTCAATAGACATTTAATTTCTTGTGGTCTCTATTTTCCCATTGCACTATCATTGAAACCTTATCCATTGTAGATTACCAAATATGCTGATTACTTATTGTGTGTGAATTATCCAACCTTTTTTTTGTTAAAAGGTAACATATATACCGCACACTCCACACTACATGCATAATTGTAATTTTCTTTTTTTTGAAGACAACATAAGGGACTCAATTCGACTTGCAATTTTAGATTGGCGTAAACCTTTGGTAGTCTGGTTCTTTGCAAGTATTTGGTGGCTCCATAAAAAAAAATAAATAAAAAAATAAAAAAATAAAAAAAAATAAAAAAAAATAAAAAAAATTGATGTCACCTTTCTTCCTTCTTTACTTGAGTTTCATTATAGAACATCCAAATTTTCAAAATATATGATGAAAATGTTTATTCATTGCTCTTTGTTGATGCAGGTATTAAGAACAAGACATACTGTCACTGCTCATGTGTCTGATAGTCATAAAGGTCTATCTGATATAGATTTTACTTCAATGATGATTCAAGGTTGGTAAAAGAGGGTGACTTAAGAGAAGACAGTTTTCTTGCTACACCTGGATGATGGACTTATGAGAGAACAAACTTATTGCAAATTTGTAGGGGAATAGTTTTAATCATGAGGTCCAAACATGCAACTCAACATGTCTCTTTCGATCTTAATGTTTACATAGATTTTAACTCTCCTGTTAGAATTAGAGCAGGGAATTTACAAGTCAGATGGATAATGGTATGTGTTTTCTTATCATGTGATCTGGTCTTTAAGTTCAAAACATAGATCCTATGATATCTGAAGACTGCTTTTGAGAATGAAGTGGATAGAGAAATTTTAATTTTTTTATGATTATGTAATTTTCATTGCAAATACATATTAGTGCAGAATTCACTTGTTAGAATACAGTAAACAGTTTTTGTTATGCCATACATGTTTCTGCCCTGTTCTTTGGTATGCTTTATTGTCTATTATTGAAACCATGTACTAAGCTCTTTATACTAAAGCATTCTCTCTCTCTCTCTCTCTCTCTCCATAGATCAGCACCATGGGGATTTATTCTTGTGGGTTGTGGCTGTTAATTTCACTCTTGCGGCTATTCTTTTTGCTTTTGGTTGGGTTTCATGCTGATGAAGGGGTTGATATGGAATTTTTTTTGTTGTTGATCTGACTCTTTTATTTGCGTTTGTTTTAGAAGAAAAATTTCGTTTTGTGGGCAAAACAATCAACCGGTTCATGCCATTACATGATAACATGTAGAAACAAAATAATAATAACTAGCCGCTAACCCGTGCAATGCACGGGAACTTACTTGTTTGTATGGTATACTAAAATAATTTTATGAAATATTAAATTGATAATGAAATTATACCATTGCATAAATTGCTCATATCTGACTTGAATTTGTGTTACAATTTGTTGAAGAAGTCAAAGTTTAAAATATTAGCGAATCGGAAGATTCATTGCCTAGGAATTGTTGAAACAAAACAAAATATATATGGCTACACAATAGAGAAATATAAGAGAAAAATTAGTTATCTTCAAAAGAATAACCCATGGTATAGTTGTTGAAATCTGCCAAACATGATCAGATATTGCCAAACTAATGCAAAAAGTCAGATGTTAATACTTCCATAATGCCAAAAAATAATTTTAAAAAATTAGAAGATTCTAAACCTAGAATTATTGAAACAATAGAAAAAATATATGACAAAAGAGAAATATAAGAGAAAGATGCCATTGAAAGATGCCAGACAGTTTTAGATAATGCAAAAAATAAACCCAAAAATTTAGATGAAACTAAAGAATTAGAAAATTTGGTGCCTACAAATTATTGAAACAAAAAAAAAAAAAAAAAAAATGTAACTACACATAGAGAAATATAAAAGAAAGATGTTCTACCCTCAAAAGAATAATCCATTGCTATAATTTTGAAATCTGCAAGAAAATTTCAAATGTAATAAAAAATTAACCAAAAAGTTAGCAGTTAAAACACAATGGAATCATTTAGATGAACAAATCTACTGGTGGGTTGAACCTAGCGCCAAGTTTATCCTAGGATAATAGCTTGTTGTTGAGACTTAAGATCAAATTATATACATAATATATTACGAAGGAGTATGATAAGCTTAGAACTGCGAGCTAATAGAATTTAGTAGTATCATGGCATTGTAAATCTATTCCAAAAAGCCGTATATATACCCCCTCCAAAAAATAAAAAAACGTTTGATATATGCACGGTATTAACTTAGAGTTCAAGAATTTTAAAGTATTCGATTTTTACTTGGACTCCTTTTAAGTTGGGAATGTATATATATATATATATATATATATACATGGTTAGTTGGTGTATTTTTTTTTTGATGAAAATTTATGTTCTTTAGAACTCTACTTTGGATTGATACAATTTGGGTTTGTATTTTTAAGTTTTTTTTTTTTTTCCAATCTAATTGAAGAAATTAAAAAATAAAATAAATTATAATGAGGTGTAAAAAAGTTAAATAATTTTGTTTTAAAAAAAAAATAGGTGTAACAAAAAGTCAAAGGTTTCGGTTTTATATATATAATAATTTTAGGGATTTATTTTAAGTTTTTTAAAGATTTTTTTAAGTTATTTAATTACAAATAATAGATAAATCCATATGCTATGTTTTTATTGGACCGATTGCCACTTATGATAGTCATATGAGGCATTTCCTAGACACGTCAACAAGAAATAGATAGAGGGCTATCAATCAAAATGGCATATAACGTTGGAGACGCAAATCCAAATTTTGAAACATTAGGAAGAAAAATTTAAGGCAAAAACCACATTTTCGTCCCTATATTTTCACGCAATTCCCACTTTGGTCCCTACATTTTATTTTCACCACTTTTAGTCCTTATTTTGAAAAATGCGTTCTGTTTTAGTCCCTACCGTTACTCATTTAACAGAATTATCCTACGTGGCAAACGGCCCAACAGTAAATGCTAACATGTCCATTAAAATAATATTAAAAAAATTATTTACATTTTTAAAAATGCCACATCAGCAATTTAATTTTTTTTAAAAAAATCCACGTCAGATAAAAATAATATAAAAATTTCTAACCTAATTATTTTTTTAAAAAAGAAAAGAAATTAGTTAAATTAATTTTTTTCTTTTTTTGGAAGAACATGAAGAACTCAGAACTATGTGTTCTTCATTTTCTTTGTGTTCTTCCCCAAAAGATTGACTCATATTCTTAGCAAATTAATCCTTATTTTCTTCCCTTTTCTTTGTCTTCCTTTTCTTTCTTTTTTTTTTTCATGTATTTTCTTGGCATCCAAACCCAAAAAATTTTCACCCACTCAAAAGAAAACCTTCAAACCAGTTCCCCTCCCTTCTAAATCTCAAACCTTCCTCTCTCTTCCAAAACTCTACAACTCTTTCAACCTCCATGGCCGACCTCCTCTACTCATCGCCACTACCGCCACCACCACAACTGGCGGTGGTTCTCTTCTTTTGTTTCTTTGAAACGACCTACTCTCTCTCTCACGATTCGCTCAAACTCAGACCCAAATGGCTCAAACTCTCTCTAACTCACAGATCATTGTCTCTCTATCCCAGATCGGTAAGTCTCTCTCTTTCATCTCTCTATAACTCAGCTCAGTGGTGTAGATCGTGGTGGAGATGTGTATTCCAATGGTGGGTTTGCGGGTTATGAGTTCTGTTGATATGGGTTTGTGGTGCATGTTGATTTTTGGGTTTATGGGTTTGTGGTGTATGTTGTATTCCGATGTTGATTTCTGGGTTTGTGGATAAGGATGATGATTGCATGGATCGGGTTGAGTTTGAAGTGAAAACCCAGTTCTCTCTCTCTAAACCCATGGACGAAAACCAAAACTTTCTCTCTCTAAATTGATGGCCGAAACCAGTGGTGGCTTTCTCTCAAAACCCATCGGCTAACTAAATCGACGGCTTCAGATTTGGGGTTAAAGGTGTGTGAGTTGTCAAATTCAAGGTTGTGTGGTTGTTTGTGGTTTGGTTGTGCATGAAGGTCGAAAATCTGGGTTTGAGTTTTGTGTTTTTTGGGTTTGGTTTCAAAGCATAATGTTTTTCAAATTTTTATGGGCATGTCTTTTTATTTTGTAAATCTGAGTGATTTTATGGGTTTAGTTGCTAAGAAAATGCAAGAAAAGAAAAGTAAATTTTTAATTTTTAATTTTGTAAAGTTGTGATTTACAACTATGTGTTTTGTTGGCTTTTATTCCGTGCCAAATTTGATTGTAATTACTTTCAATTAGTTATACCCTGTATTTGTTGTGGGAATTGTTGTAAGGGGTGTGTGATAGAGAGTGTGTGAAGACTCAAGCAAAGTGGAAGCTGATGGAATCTCGCGGGTATGTCGCGACTAAGCTTCCCGCGAAGTGAAGCATGTGCCTTGCACATGCTGGAATGCGAAGAGTCAGGACAGATGGAGACAGCTGTCTCTCGCGAGTATCTCGCGGGTAAGGCCTTCCCGCGAGACACCCGCGAGACATGCTGTTCTGCCAGCCTGTACTGACTGACTCACACATTCTGCACCTATCCTATATAAACCCCCATTACCCACAAATGTTGAGGGATGCTTCAGAGAGAAAACCCTAGCCAAACACATTTGCAATTAGAGATTGTCATCCCCACCTTTCTCTATACACTTGCTTGTGGTATCTCCTCAACCCTTCCCTCTCCATTTCCACACCATTGAGAGGTTGATAGCCCAAACACTTACCACACCATTTGAGAGTGTTGAGTGACGTTTTGGTGCTGCTGGGAAGCATTGGAAGAAGCCAAGGATGGCAGATGCAACATGGAGCTTGTTGCGGGATCCGGAGAACTAGACAAGACACGGTTCCGAGAAGCCTTGTTGGAGTAGGAGCTTGGAGGGCTTAGGTGCATCGGGTAGATTAGGCTTGGAGGGTCTTTTGCTCACTCATGTATCCCAACTGATTGTCTAGTGGATCGATTTCCGCTTGGAGGGCGGCGGAGAGGTTTTTCGCCGAGTTCTTCGGTTTCCTCTTCGAAAACACGTCTTGGTGTTTTCTGTGTTTGCATCTTTCTTCCCTACTCTTTTATATTCCATTATACTGCTGTGTTGCTTAGTTTATGGATTAGAGTAGCTTATTGTTTATACGCTTGTGTTTACACGTTTCCGCACTTAGTATTAAGTTTGTGTAAAATCAACCAAGCCGTAATTTTAATTGGGGGTCTAAACAGCTCTTGTGTTTTTCAACACATTTTAGAGCTTTCAAATTTTATGGGCAAGCTTAGTTGGGGAAGAAAATGAAGAACACATAGTTCTAAGTTCTTCATGTTCTTCCCAAAAAAAAAAAATAATAATAATAATAATTTAACTAATTTCTTTTTTTTTTTTTTAAATAATTAGGTTAGCAATTTTTATATTATTTTTATCTGATGCGGCTTTTTAAAAAAAAAATTAAATGGCTGATGTGGCATTTTTAAAAATGTAAATAATTTTTTTAATATTATTTTAATGGACACGTCAGCATTTACTATTGGATCGTTTGTCACGTAGGATAATTCTATTAAATGAGTAACGGTAGAGACTAAAACGGAACGCGTTTTTCAAAATGAGGACTAAAAGTTGTGAAAATAAAAGATAGGGACCAAAATGGGAATCGCGTGAAAATATAGGGACGAAAATGTGGTATTTGCCAAAATTTAATGACCCCCAAATTTTAGGGGTGTGTTTGCACTGTAACCTAAATAGATTGCGTAATATATTGTGATACATCATAACTATTAGAATGCCCCATGAGCCATGACCTTGTAAAAGGGGCACAATGTAGCTTGTCAGAGGGGCACAATGTAGCTTGTAAGACAAAATACCACACCTTTGTATATATAGGTAGATTGTGTGATGAATTGTATGTGATGAAGTCACAATTAATGGAACACCCTTGACCTTGTAAAAGGCGGCAAGCCTCATGACCCGTAAATGGTACAACTTAATATTACACCCTCCATGAACTTGTAAAAGAGGTAAACCAAACAACCTTGTAAAAAGGGAACGGCGGGGCTTGCAAGCTAGGGTACTTTACCCTTGCATATATGGATAAATTGCATGATGTCATGCAATGTATGTGATGCAATCATAACCTGTGGAATATCCTTTTGACCAGTAAATGTGGCACAACAGAGCTTTTAAGATAAAATACAATACCTTTGCATGTATGGGTCGATTGTGTGATGCACTTGCTTTATGTGATACAAACACAACTAATGGGACATCTCATAACCTATTAAAAGGGGCATGCCCTATAACCTTTTGTATTAATTTGACTACCTAGCTAGGACACATTGGAAATTAAAAAAAAAATTTAATGAAATTTAAAGCATTCTTATTGTCTATTTTAGAGGATTAAAATAAAGATATCATTGTCAATGAATTTGTATATAAAGGATCAGCTCCCATTATTACCATGCAAGCTTAAGGACTAACTTTCTAGTGATTAAAGTTGGATTGCTAGAAATGGGTGCCCTTGGAAACTCAAGGCATTGGCCTCACATGATTTATGCTATAGCATTTTGCCTCATTGCCACTAATGTGGTAGCTGATAAGCTTTACTTCTCTGGTTTGCAATCACAAACACATGATGAAGACCATCAACCCCCAAAACATTTGTCACCACCACCTCACGACAAGGAACCCTACCCCTCAAGTGATCAAAAGACACTTCCTTTTATATTTCCATTTATTCCACCCTTACCATTCCTACCGCCAAATTTTCCATTCCTACAGCCAAGATCTTCACCCCCTCCACCGCCACGCTCGGCATCACCTCCACCACCCTCACCATCTCCTCCACCGCCACCACGCTCACCACCTCCACCGCCACCACCCTCACCACCTCCTCCACCGCCACCACCCTCACCATCTCCTCCACCCCCACCACCCTCAGCACCTACACCAGCATCACCTCGAGCTTGAAAATCTCCACCATTGCCAAAATCTCTACCACCACCACCACCAAAATCTTCTCACAACTACTAAGACCAGCCACCACAATCACTTTCTGTTTCACCTATGTACTACTACATCTAAATGGTTATTATGCTTAAGGTCTACCATTGTCTCTGTTTAAATATTTTATAAGAATAAATGCTTCTCTTGGGAAGTCAAGTGTGGCAAATTTGTTATCTTTGTATTTTTAAATATGCATCCTTATAGAATAATGAAGGTCTCTAGTATAGATCTTTGGTGAATCTGTGTATGAAGCACTCAATGTATCAAACTATTTTAAGCGATGTGAGTTTATAATCCAAGTTCTAAAAAATTTATATTAATTGTATTGTATGTATGAAATAATGATCTTATGGTTGTTGCAAATGACGACTTAATATTTATTCATGGAAAAATTCATGAACTTGAATTTGGAAGGCCATAACATGAACAACATTTTTTATCATTAAAAAAATAAGGAATATAATAACATTGAAAGTAAAATAAGTAGTTCACTTATTCAGTATTAATAAAATATAAACAAAAAAAAGTACATATAAAATTTTCTTAATACATTTCAACTCAATCATTTATGATATATCAAAATGGAACTTGATACTCTTTTGAATGCTGAAATCATCTATGATTAATTTTGTACTAAATTTCACAACAATTTCCTTTAATGCATAAATCAAAATTCCCTCGAGAAAGACTAGAATCGCACCTTCCACTTTGTTGTGAAATTTAGTTGTATAATATTTATGATTGAAAATGCTTGTTTGAAATAATTGCAGTAGTAAGTGGAAGATTAAATACAATCCAAGTACAACTACTTTATAAACAAAATAGTAGGTCATTGATTTTATAGTCCTTACTCTTTACTAGCAATTAACATAATTAACAAATATTTAACAAATTTTTAGAAGTCTAGATGTTGAACTACATTATGCTTATAATGGTGAAGTTCCATTTTCAATAGACACTTTTTATTATTTTTGGATTCTTGCATGTAGACACCTCATTTTGTACTTGTTAATAATATTTGGTCCCCGACCCCAACGATGAGCTTGACTTCAACCAATGGTAATAAAAGAGTTCTTAATAGTTCGGAGGTAATCACAACTCAAAAGTGCTCAAATCGCTTTGAAAACGATGCTAAAAAATGACATTTACTCATTATTTTGGTTATAACTTTTGACACACAAATAATATTTAGTGAAGTTTTATTTCATTGGAAAGTATACATCTTGAACTTCAATTTTAACATAAATTTTGTATAATTTGGATTTAAAATGAGTATGTTATGGCTGATTGAAGTTGGGTCGGCAATGCAGTGGAATTTAGGGTTCTGTGCGCACATGCTCAATTATAGAACTCAAAAACTCAATTTTAAGGGCTCAAAACTTTATTCTTTGTAACGTCCAAGACCCTCCAAAAAGGCTCAAAAACCCTAGTTTACATATATAAATACTCACCTTATGTCTCCAATCTAAACCTTAGCTGGAGAGAGTTATTTTTGTACCTCAAATCCACTTTTCTAAAATCAAATGATATTTTCTAAAACACTCACATGGACCTTAGCATGTTTCTTAATCATCAAAAAACCTCTTTTTAGTTAGTTCTATGGCGAAAAGTTTGTTTTCTAATTTTTTTCAATTTTTTTTTCAAAACTAATCTTGTTCTTGAGTTGTGATTACCCAAAACTATTGCGTTTATTATCTTTGTTCTTTCAATTTAATCTTTGTGTTGTAGGCACTGACAGGTCGGTTAAAAACCTCGAGCTTGTGATCGTAAGTAAGGTGAGTGTTCTTTTTGTGAACTCCTCCTATGCTTAACATGATTCACATGAGTTCTTAATATAGTTTCTTTAACTTGTTATATTTAATTTGTTTGTTGATTTTAAATCTTTTGATATGTGTTAATATGATTTTGGGCTGATCATAATCTGTTTTGGTTGTTTTTATTTTATTATTTTAGTTTTATATAAGTTTGACATGATTGTAATTGCCATTTCCATTTTCCCAAGATGCTAAAATTTCTTTACATTTTCTATCTTGTAAGGATCAGGTTTGTAACACTGTTGTGTCGTGGTTATGCTTCTACTATATGAATTTTAGATTTTTAGTGGTCAAATGACTCAAATCTTCCTCATCAATTTAGGTTATTTTCTGCCTTTCTTATTCTTAGTTCCCTTCTCATTCATCAACGGTCAAAAGTGTTATCCTTGAATTATTTCGTACTTTCAAGGCCTTTTTAGGTTCAATATTTTGAGAAGTGAAAATATAATCTAAACTTCTACTTTCATGCTTAGCTAACAAGTATTATGTGCTGTTTGTTGTGAATAATTAGTTATGAGTGCTGGGCTTATAATTTCCTTAGTGCTATGAATGATATTTCTTATTTGGAATTGAAAGGAATATATGCTCTCTATGATGCTTATAGTTTGAAAATATCAATCATTTTGTAAAATGAACCTGTTGTTTGGGTTGATTAACTGTCTTGTAATTGTTTGTATGTCTTAATTTCCTCATGGAATTTTAATGGATAGGCCAAAAATGTATTGACCCATTGTGATGAATTAATTGATTAATTAGCTAAGTTTATTAATTAATCAATTTAACATGCAAGATGTGTGGTAGCACAAACAAATTACCAATTAACTAAAGTATGCAGCGAGAAAAAAAAATTGACACAGTGATTTGTTTACGAATGGGGAAAACCTACACGGCGAAAATCGCACCATGTGATTTTCAAGTCACTACTTACGAGAATCCACTATTATCATTCCAAGCGGTTACAAGTAAAGGAATCTATGTACTTTATACCAACTTACAATTAAACCCTTACCCCAATACCTAATTGGACTTGTTCTATAGTGACAATCTCTCATTTTCAATGCATGGCTCCCAGTACGTGACTAACTAATTGTGCGGATTCTAGTACGCGACTTAATTACCAACTTGAGAAGGATGTTGGCTGTAAAGTTCTTCAGTTCATCCAAAAGATGAGGATCATGAAGTTGCTTGGTCACAAAATCCTACGGTGTACAAACACAACAGCTTCTTGAAGAACTAGGGCAAATTAGATTTCTGGTCACACTCTTCTTCACACTTGTGAGATTTTCTCTTATGCAACTTGTGTCACCTTTTACAGCCCTTAAAATAATCCTTATATATGTTTAGGGTTGTGAGAAAAGAAAGCCCAAACATATATTCACGGATTGGATGAAAATCATAATAGAAAATCTGAACTTCTTAAACCTCGACAGATACCCTATCTGGCGAGCTAACTGTCGAACCTCGGTCTGAAACAACTCTCTTTAAATTTCGATAGATGCTAGCTGTCGAGCTTTAAAATCCTGCACTTCATTCCTTCATTCTTGGACAGATTTGCATGACTTTAACACTTGAACTTGAAAAAAGGTTCCTTGAAGCATTAAATACGTCCTAAATCTACCCAATTACAAGTAAAGTGTGTTTTGTCAAAGGATTAGCCAACTTATAAAATATGACATATATTCCTAACATGTGAAACACATATGTCCTAACATTAACTTTAATATATATCTAATTTGTTCACATCTTTAGGTTGCTTGCACATCCATGGAACGTAATGAAGTTCTTATTTTCATTGGATATGTCTCTTCTGAACCAGTTGAAGTAAGTGTTCTCTTATTAATATTATCTTCTATCTTATGTGTTTTTACCAGAAAACTCTCTCCAGAATCATATATTCTAACTAGCTTCAATAGACATTTAATTTCTTGTGGTCTCTATTTTCCATTGCACTATCATTGAAACCTTATCCATTGTAGATTACCTATATGCTGATTACTTATTGTGTGTGAATTATCCAACCATTTTTTTGTTAAAAGGTAACGTATATAACCCACGCTCCACACTACATCCACAATTGTAATTTTCTTTTTTTGAAGACAACATAAGGGACTCAATTCGACTTGCAATTTTTGATTGGGGTAAACCTTTGGTAGTATGGTTCTTTGCAAGTATTTGATGGCTCCATGAAAAAAAAAAATTGATGTCACCTTTCTTCCTTCTTTACTTTAGTTTCATTATAGATCGAACATCCAAATTTTCAAAATATATGTTGAAAATGTTTGTTCATTGCTCTTTGTTGATGCTGGTATTTAGAACAAGACATACTATCACTGCTCATGTGTCTGATAGTCATAAAGGTCTATCTGATATAGATTTTACTTCAATGATGAGTCAAGGTTGGTAAAAGAGGGTGACTTAAGAGAAGACAGTTTTCTTGCTACACCTGGATGATGGACTTATGAGAGAACAAACTTATTGCAAATTTGTAGGGGAATAGTTTTAATCATGAGGTCCAAACATGCAACTCAACATGTCTCTTTCGATCTTAATGTTTACATAGATTTTAACTCTCCTGTTAGAATTAGAGCAGGGAATTTACAAGTCAGATGGATAATGGTATGTGTTTTCTTATCATGTGATCTGGTCTTTAAGTTCAAAACATAGATCCTATGATATCTGAAGGCTGCTTTTGAGAATGAAGTAAATAGAGAAATTTTAATTTTTTTTATGATTGTGTGTTTTCATTGCAAATACATTAGTGCAGAATTCACTTGTTAGAATACAGTAAGCAGTTTTTGTTATGCCATAGGATCTGGTTTGGCAGGACTTTGCTCTAAGGCATGTTTCTGCCCTGTTCTTTGGTATGCTTTATTGTCTATTATTGAAACCATGTACTAAGCTCTTTATACTAAAGCATTCTCTCTCTCTCTCTCTCCATAGATCAGCACCATGGGGATTTATTCTTGTGGGTTGTGGCTGTTAATTTCACTCTTGCGGCTATTCTTTTTGCTTTTGGTTGGGTTTCATGCTGATGAAGGGGTTGATATGGAATTTTTTGTTGTTGTTGATCTGACTCTTTTATTTGTGTTTGTTTTAGAAGAAAATTTTCGTTTTGTGGGCAAAAAATCTTACGATTCATGCCATTAATTGATAACATGTAGAAACAAAATAATAATAACTAGCCGCTAACCCGTGCAATGCACGGGAACTTACTTGTTTGTATGGTATACTAAAATAATTTTATGAAATATTAAATTGATAATGAAATTATACCATTGCATAAATTGCTCATATCTGACTTGAATTTGTGTTACAATTTGTTGAAGAAGTCAAAGTTTAAAATATTAGCGAATCGGAAGATTCATTGCCTAGGAATTGTTGAAACAAAACAAAATATATATGGCTACACAATAGAGAAATATAAGAGAAAAATTAGTTATCTTGAAAGAATAACCATGGTATAGTTGTTGAAATCTGCCAAACATGATCAGATATTGCCAAACTAATGCAGAAAGTCAATTTGAAGATTCTAAACCTAGAATTATTGAAACAATAGAAAAATGTATGACAAAGAGAAATATAAGAGAAGATGCCATTGAAAGATGCCAGAAAGTTTTAGATAATGCAAAAAATAAACCCAAAAATTTAGATGAAACTACAGAATTAGAAATTTGGTGCCTACAATTTATTGAAAAAAAAAAAATGTAATACACACAGAGAAATATAAAAGAAAGATGTCTACCCTCAGAAGAATAATCCATTGCTATAATTTGAAATCTGCAAGAAAATTTCAAATGTATAAAAAATTAACCAAAAAAGTTAGCAGTTAAAACACAATGGAATCATTTAGATGAACAAATCTACTGGTGGGTTGAACCAGCGCCAAGTTTATCTAGGTTAATAGCTTGTTGTTGAGACTTAAGATCAAATTATAATAATATATTAGAAGGAGTATGACAAGCTTAGAACTGCGAGCTAATAGAATTTAGTAGTATCACGGCATTGTAAATCTATTTCAAAAAGCCGTATATATACCCCTTCCAAAAATAAAAAAACGTTTGATATATGCACGTATTAACTGAGAGTTCAAGAATTTTAAAGTATTCGATTTTTACTTGGACTCCTTTTAAGTTGGAGTGTATACATATATATACATGGTTAGTTGGTGTATTTTTTTTTTTTTTTTATTTTTTTTTTTGATGAAAATTTATGTTCTTTAGAACTCTACTTTGGATGGATGTTAGAAATTTAGACCCCTTAAACAACCAAATTGCGTAGCCATAGATTAATTAGCCAAGTTGTTACTTAGTCAAATTAGCAATTCTAGGTTAATGCAATTCAACAATCATATCAAGAATATTAATGCAGCGGAAAATAAATGAACACAAGATATGATCACTAGGAACCACACGGTAAAAACCTGGGAGGATTTGACCCAACGATCCTCAAGGCATAACAGAATTCACTATGAAAGAATTGAAGTTCTTACAAAGGACTACAAGTCCCGCTCGACTTCCTAATGCTACCCACCAGTAGAACTTCCTGACATGACGACGGCATGCTCGAATCCACGGACTACTTCTTTCTTGAATTCCTCATCAGCTACAAGCTCCCCACTTGTTTTTCTTTTAAGTTCAAATGGTAGCACCTTGTTGATCATCAAGATATTGACAACCCTAAGTTTATGTGAAGGAAAGCCCCTCAAGATCTCACAAGAGATTCACACAAACAGCAAATATGAGCAACAAAACAATATGGACAACCTTCAAAAAACGTGGCTGGGTTTTGTTTATATACTAGGCTAAAACATAAAACCCTAAACGTTTAATGAAAGTAGGGCTGAGTTGAAAATTTGCAGAATATCAACCTGTGCGATTTTCGATCGATCGGTCTATTCTTCGATCGATCGAAGCCAGGCCAAAAGTCCCAAGAACTTCTGCAGCCACTCGATTCAACTGTACAATAAATAAACCAACTTTGAGCAAGCCTAAACAAGACTAAATACAATGTTTGATCATGGTTTGCCAAACATTACAAATGAGCGTTCTAAAACATAAAATCCTAAGGCCTTAGAACCTAACAAATCCCCCTTGGAAATCGTGACAAAAACATAATTAAAAGCTCCAAGTTTTACAAGTAAAGCCCTTTACAAAGATAATGCTCATAAAATCAAATTCAGCTAACTACTATCCATCAGTTTGCAAGTGTAGACAGCAGCTTAGTTGAATCAACCTGTATATTCCTGAAATACTCAAACCAAACGCATAAACGCATGTGTGACAGAAAGAGTTACAAACAACAGGTATAACATTCTGTGTAAGATTCACACAACACAAAATAAAGACATATATGAATGATCAACTCATAATATAATCAATAAGCAGTGAATCATTAAAGCAACAAGAATCAACAAAATATAACATGTATATTAATCAATGTTACTCCCCCTAACTGAATATCCCAAAAATGATATACAAAGTGAAGCACCTAGATACAATCTAAAAAACTCCACAAGCTCCTCAAAAACAAAAGTCTCCCCCTAACTACAAAAACTCCTTAACAAGTCAAAAATACCACTCTCCCTTTTGTGACGGAATGCCAAAGGGCAATCACAAGTCGCCCCATCAAAGGAGGTGGTGAGGGTGATGAAGACTCGCCAAGTCAGCATCATAGAGCACGAAAACTCATCTAGCAAGTTCACCAAAATCTGACCATGAGCGCCTGACGGTCATGACAGTCTCCAAAGTACGACGACATCGAAGTCGGCCGACAGGAGGTGGAGGAACATCAGCAGCAGCGCATCATCACCAACTGGATCAGGAACATCCTCACAGCAAGACCTGCAGAAGAAGAAGGAGGAGGTGCGCTACTAGAGGGCTTAGACCTAGGGTGTTTAGGAACCAGCTCGAAGATGAGCAGCCCTTTGTCTAAGAAACGATGACCTATAGGAGCAATAACATGAACGGGCTCAGAGGAAGGGAAGCCGTCAAGTCAAGATGAAGGAGAATCCTATGAATGAAAATAGGATGTACAAGAGCATGAGCAGAGATGAATCCTATAAACATCGTCAAAGAACGAAGAAAAAGATGGGGAAAATTAATAGGAGCATCAGTAACCAGAGCGTACAAAAAACACACCTCTCAAGAGGAATGGTGTGACATGGGAAATGGGCTAGATAGAATGACACGCTATCCTAAGAAGAGATAGTGTAACCGGAGAGCTCAGAAGTGATCCGAGGATCAAAACCCACTGGACAATAGTCCAGTGATGTAGAACAAGACTTCACTAATCTCGGGAGACACGTCATATGGATAGTCAGGATGTCGAACCAATGGTACCCTAGAGCATCAGCCACTACCTGAGGAGTAATGGAGTACTCTACGCCTGTATCCAACTCTTGACTAGTGTGTTGGATCATAGAGCGGATAGAGATGTTTGAATGAACTCTCTAATCAAGCAGAAGGGGAGGAGGATCAGAACATCACCAAGGGTAACTAGCCCCTACGCTCAGAGTTTGCCCTAATGGCAGGATCAAGTTCATCTAATGTGAACAGAAAGCTCCGCCCAAATCTTTCTCCTAACATTCAGCTTCTCATAAATCTCTTGGTTTTTCTCACTCGAAAACTTTCACGGTCATAGGATGGAGGGGGGTGGCGTGAAGGAGAGGTGAGGGAACTGTTAGGATTGGTGCCCTTAATCCTATTGTAAGATGCTATGTATGATATTAAGTGTGACATTGTGTTTGACATTATGTATGACTTAATATTATGTTTAATAAAATTTGTTTTATTATTATCTGAAATAATGGTAACATGAAATCTTCAGACATTCATATAGTCCATGAGTTGCATAATATGTGATTTTGTGAAGAGTCACAGAAGATATAAATCACAGTTCTTTGTAAACTCAGAATTATAGTTCGTAGTCGGTGATGAATTGGGCATTTCATCTGCGAAGACTATAACATATCAACCATGATGATTTGTCTTGATCATGGAAGTGGAGACTTTGGTTGATGTGTTAATATGTTTTAAGAGTTAAGACATATTGAACTGGACCGTGTGAGGTTTATTATTCCTAAAGACTGTCAATGAATAAAAAATCTATGACTTACATTTGCATGAACTCTTAATCCTGAGGAATAATGGACGGATCATGAGGTGTAGGTTGCTTTGATATATCAGGAGTGAGATCTATAGTTATGGTCAAAACCTCGTATGTTGGGCTCCACTTTAGTGTTGATGGAACAT